>OZ022576.1:47508446-48015946 GCA_963669155.1 Arbacia lixula
AAGGAGAAGCGATTGATGATAATGATCTCACAAGCGAAAAAGAAACAGTTGAAATTAAAGAATGTAACATTAATAATCCCACTCACAGATTTGTATCTCCGCGGCGAGCGAAGCAGCTAGAGCAAAGGCACCGGCGCGGTAATTATGATTCTGGAAACGGTCCCTCCTCCGGTCTTCTCGGGGAGATGTCCTCGAGAAACCAGCCATGATGGAGAAATCCCCGCTGGGTGTCCAAGCCGTGCCCGATCGAGACACTGCACACTGAAAAGACTGACAAAATATAAAGATATCATATAATTATTCTTTGATGGCGCATGAAACATGCAAATTACTGACTGCCCTCAGATAACTCCGTCAAGCTTTATCTTTCTCATATCGTTTGCTGTAATCAGCTTTTAATCAACTTTAAGCGGCTTGTGAAAAGTGAGAGACAAAGGAATATGAAATAACTATTTCAGACTGTGCATATTTTGAGACTCTTTAACTATGCATGAAGAGCGTTGTCGAATAGCATTTTATATAGAACATCATTTTCTTTTAAGATGATCTCTGTAGTGAATGAAATTTTAATTGATACATTTAAATATTCATTGATAGTTGATAGTATTCTAGTTGATAGAAAGGTGATCGCATGCCTTGGATATTCACTTCATTGCATTTAACGTCGGCATGCATTGTATGACTCATAACCTGAGATAGAAGCCACATAATTATTTTGTCAAATCAATTTTCTATAGAAATAAGGTATAGATTGACTTTATAAACACATACCTTTCAAACGATGTAATGTGTGCTAGCTGTTAGATTGATCAATATCTGCATGGCGTGTGTCAGTTGAAAATAATAAAAAAAAAAAAACGTCAAACGAAACACAATTTCACCTGTAAGCAAGAACACGGTTTATTGCACATTCTTATTTCATTCTTATTTGAAAGACTTCATCATATTAGAAATTAGTTTATGAATACATGACTTTTATCTTAATTCAGCTTGAGAATTATCATTCAATTCAAATTATGTCCCCCAATGAAAGTTTGAACACAAACATGCACGACACATATATTGATATAAGTATTATTATTATTATTATTAGTAGTAGTAGTAGTAGTAGTAGTAGTAGTAGTAGTAGTAGTAGTAGTAGTAGTATCACTATCATTTTCTTGTATTATTATTTATATTCCACATACTAAGAATGTTACTATATGATTAGTCAAGAGTTGATCACGTGATAAAGCATAGTGTTGCCCATCTGATCACCTGAGAAGGAAAGTTCGTTACACTCTCGGTGATAGTACTTTTTGGTTTCGCTGATCTCTTCACTCCTCTCAGTCCTAATGCGTGATCAATATTTTTGAGTACGCGCGAAATAAAAGTGCGTTTCACTCGGACTATCAATTGACCAACAGTAGCTTCTCCTGACGCATCATAACGGGGGTCCTAACGCGTATTTCCCATGGCAGCGGCTCGGGGTTAGGTAGAGAAGTAAACATTACTTTTGTACATCAAATTGTCATTTTTGGTATAGATAGTTGGTTTAAGAAATATAAAGCAAATAATCAACTTTTGGTTTTAGGTAATGAGACGAACTATCACTTCCTCGGCGATCTGAATACATACGCTATCTTTCCTCAGCTTCGCTTCGGAAAGATAGCTACATCCAGACCGCCTCGGAAATGATAGTTCGTCCCATCACCCTCACCAAGGTTGATTATTTCCTTAATATCAACAAAATGTCGATTAGTTAAGATACACAGATACCATTGCTTTGACACATTGCAGTGCTAGTAAGCAAATAATCAACGTTGGTGAAGGTGATGGGATGAATTATCACTTCCGAGGCGATCTGGATGTAGCTATGTTTCCGAAGCGCAGCTGAGGAAAGATAGCGTATATATTCAGATCGCCGAGGAAGTGATAGTTCGTCTCATTGCCTGAAACCAAAAGTTGATGATTTGATTTATATTCCACATCTGAAACCAACTATCTATACCAAGAATGTCAATTTGACGTACAAAAGTAATGTTTACTTCTCTACCTAACCCCGAGCCGCTGCCATGGGGAACACGCGTTAGGATGCGCGTTAATTAGGACGCGCATTATGACGCGCGTTTAATTAGGACGCGCATTATGACGCGCGTTTGGACAGGTTAGTGGGAGCTGATAGTCCGAGTGTAACGCACTTTTATTTCGCGCGTACTCAAAATATTATTCACGCATTAGGACTGTGAGGAGTGAAGAGATCAGCGAAACCAAAAAGTACTATCACCTAGAGTGTAACGAACTTTTATTCTCAGGTGATCTGATAGGAAAAACTACGCCTCATCACGTGATCAACTCTTGACCAATCATATAGCAACATTCTTAGTATGTGGAATATAAATAAAACTATATTGCACTGTCATCAACTAACAACTGATGAGAGGAGTGTGTTTATTATGTAACATGTATCGTTTTAATGAAAAAATATCCATATAATTTGCCACAAAGTGGATAAGTCTTATGAAGGTTCTTATCTAGCGCAAAGTCATTTTTTAAATTCAAATTGCTCAAAAGGCATATCTTAAAATTCAGATTCATCTCATTGTTTGAAGTGCAAATTTTTGTGTCTATAGAAAATAAATAAGCTCTGACCAATATTGATTTGATTCACATCTTGATTGTACGTCGGTCTGCATGTTCAGCTCAGGGCTTGCCACTTAAGACACAAGTTACAAATTTATCAATTAACGAGAAAAGAGTGTGACTTTCATTTGAGAAGCTCTAAGTACATTGTACGGCTACACTCACCCATCTTCACGTATCAATCAACATCTTAATTATCACCATCTAGAATCTAAAATAATTCAAGTACTAGTAGATGTTCTTCGCCAAAGGCGCCTTTAAAACGCAGGGAGGCTTAAAACTACCCATAATCTTAAATTCATAGAAATCTATCATAACTTGACCTCTGCTAATCTATTATCGCTTGTGGTTACAGACACGTGCTATCAATGTTTCTATCTCTCAATCAGCATGGAAATTATCGTCAAAGTAATAAACGGAGGCTGCTAGCATTTTTTTCAACCGCGTAAGTGTAGCCCAAAATATTATCTCAGTTTTAATGAGCACACCGATTTTTGGGGGGTACCATGGGTGCGGTGTGATTCTAACTCCGGGCAAGTTGGTTTAATATCCCCTACCTATATTTTCGACTCCAACCGATAGTGGCATTACAGTGTATGGATCTTAAATGGATTTCTTGATTTTTTTTTCTTGTTTTGTTTTATCATCATTCGCCCCCTTTTTTGTCCTCGGTCCTCCTGTCTCTACTGACTCTTCAAGGCAGCAACACAACGGGACAGCTAAATCGCTGCGTGGACGTTGTGTGTGTGTGTGTGTGTGTGTTGTGTGTGTGTGTGTTGTGTGTGTGTGTGTGTGTGTGCGTGTGTGTGTGTGTGTGTATGTGTGTGTGCGTGTATGTGTGTGTGTATATGTGTGTGTGCGTGTGTGTGTGTATGTGTGTGTTTGTGTGTTGTACTTTTAAAATAAAAAAATGATTTTTTTTTTATTGTGATGAAATCCTCTAAGTTTGTTAATTTGTGTAGTAATAATCAGAGGATATTGTTGTATCATAAATTATATAATTGTGAAAGAACTGAATAAAGATTATTAAAAAGGGGTGTGTGTGTGTGTGTGTGTGTGCGTGTGTGTTTATACGTGTCTATATGCGTGTGTGTATGTGTGTATTTAGTGTGTATTTGTGAATGGGATGGGGGTAGGATAAGGGGGGATGGTGAAAAAATGGTGTCGCTTAAGCACAAGTTGATTTAAGGCGGCAATACCTTTTTCATAAACCACATCATGTTAACCATAAGACGACAAATAAGTTCACGACATAAGAAATTGAACGGTTACGTATTCAAATAATGCGTAGTTTGCCTGACCACATATTGAACATGGTCTTTCGTTACGCGGACATGATTTAAAAGGGACCCTTTGAAATTTTGTCCGGATAACAAAAGACTATGTTCATGTATTGCCAGCTATGAAATTGAGATGAAGTGAACAGTGACATTTTTCGTTTGATCTACTAATCATAATTTTTAAACTCATAAATATGACATTGAATGTCCCGGCGCACAGAATTTATCTGATTGAGACGATCAGATTGTGATGTTCAAAATTATATTGTCAGTGTAAGGGTTTTTTTTTAAACGACCAGCACACAAAAAGATTAATCTCGACTCATTAACAAATTACTTTTCATTTCCAACATTCTACATCCTACCTTCAAGGCATGCAAAAGGGATACACCATCATATCCGACCTTGCCCTCTCCCGCACACACACACACACACACACACACACACACACACACACACACACACACACACACACACACACACCAGCATGGACTGATGCACTGGGAAGATTATAATGTGTGGGCTTTCATTGTGTTATTCATTATTATTTTTTGTACATTTTTCAATACATTCTGAAAGTGTCACAACCACCTCACCGTGACGCGGCACACACACACACACACACACACACACACACACACACACACACACATACTCGCTCTCTCTCTCTCTCTCTCTCACCATCCCTACCCGTGTCCCGACAGTTCCACCAACCACCTTCACCAACCCTATACCCCTTCCCCGACAGTTCCACCACCCACCCTCACCATCCCTACCCCTACCCCGACAGTTCCACCACCCACCCTCACCATCCCTACCCCTACCCCGACAGTTCCACCACCCACCATCACCATCCCTATACCCCTGCCACGAACAGTTCCACCACCCACCATCACCATCCCTATACCACTACCCCGACAGTTCCACCACCTACCCTCACCATCCCTATACCCCTACCCCGACAGTCCCACCACCCACCCTCACCATCCCTACCCCTACCCCGACAGTTCCACCACCCACCCTCACCATCCCTACCCCTACCCAGACAGTTCCACCACCCACCCTCACCATCCCTACCCCTACCCCGACAGTTCCACCACCCACCCTCACCATCCCCACCCCTACCCCGGCAGTTCCACCAATTTACCCTCACCATCCCTACCGCTACCCCGACAGTCCCACTACCCACCCTCACCATCCCTACCCCTACCCCGACAGTTCCACCAACCACCCTCACCATCCCTACCCCTACCCCGACAGTTCCACCACCCACCCTCACCATCCCCACCCCTACCCCGGCAGTTCCACCAACTTACCCTCACCATCCCTACCGCTACCCCGACAGTCCCACTACCCACCCTCACCATCCCTACCCCTACCCCGACAGTTCCACCACCCACCCTCACTATCCCTACCCCTGCCTCGACAGTCCCACCACCCACCCTCACCATCCTTACCCCGACAGTCCCACCACCCTCCTCACCTTTGTTTTAAGTGCTACCATAATGACTAACAAGTTTATGATTTTACTTTCACCCTTTTGAATGAATGACAGATCAAAAAGTGATCCACGGCCGTCATCATTAAAAGTTAGTCTTCCCTTTATTCAGGCGAAATCAACATCTGGAAAACATTGCAATCAAGTACTTAAAGTCCAATTTGTGAAATATGACAATTAAGTGACGTATACTTCAAAGTACAGCATGAAAACACACTACGTTGTAAGTTATCTCTCGGGCTCATTCTTTCTGTTGAAATGTTAAGTTAAGTCGGGATTATCCAGGTAATTTTCCTGTTGTTGTTGGGTTTTTTCTTTTACATATTCATATGTGACCGAATGTTTTTTTACTATCAATTTCTTGCATAGGCCGATACTCATCTGTAATATAGCGATGGCACCAGAGCGAGAAACTGGACATCGAGCGATAGACAGTGACATTGTGTCAAAACTCCTAGATAGGTGGCGCTCTTTCACTTTACAAGCAAAGCAACACACACACACACAAAAAAACACTCGCTATCTTGGTCAACTGAGAAATTATGAAGGTTTTTTTTTTTTAAAACATATATGAATAAAATACCCCTGAAATGAGAAATTTCTTGAATTGTGGATTGTTGTTATTCTTTCACTCAAAGAGAAACTTGACAAAATCCATTAATTTCATTATAAATATGAAAAATCACAAATATCAAAAAGGGTGTGAATAATTTTGAGGACGACTGGATATGCAAATAGAGAGAGGATGGTAAAAAAAAATAGAGAGAGAGAGGGGGGGGGGGAGCAGACAGACAGACAGAGAGAGAGAGAGAAAGAGAGAGGGAGAAAGGGAGGTTGTGTTTCTTGAAATATTTTTTCTTGGAAATACCCTTAAGTATTAAGCTGTCGTAAGGCGGGTTCTATATCCAGCTATTAGACTATATGAAGTTAGTTCCATTTCCCCTAATCATGCCGGGGGCATAGTCCCCCCCCCCCCCCCCTCAATATTTCGCGCAATCATTCTGAAATGCAAAAAAAATGTCGCTGCGAGATGCTATGACTTGTTTTCTTTGTAGTCTTGCGCAACATTGAGACCAAAAATTGCGACGACCGTGTATACCATTGCGACGTTGCATAATTTTCGCCAAACGATGTCATCCCCAATTCAGCACATTTTTGTGAATTTGGGTACAAAACCAAAGGAAGGTGTCTTCTTTCAAATAATTCGCAAACACCCAATTACATGTAGTATTTTTATTCTGATGATTTCTATTAATTGATTTTGGTTTTCAATAATGGTGTATTAAGAGTTCCAATTAAAAAAAACAAAAACAAAAACCAAAGAGAAATACAAAGAAATGCGCTGTCTCTTTCTGTCATCTATATTACTTGTATTATGCCCTTTGTACTGTTATTCGTGTCTAATAAATGATAATAATAATAAGAAGAAATTCACAAAACAATGAAAAAGGGGGAAACGTGACTTTGGCAATTTTCTTAGAAAGCAAAATTATCAATCGTATCATTAAGAAGCCTGCATGCCTGATAAGATTACTTTCTCTCCATCACATGGGTGTTTGGTATGGTGAAACAAGAAATATGTGCGTGAATTTGCATAACTAATTAATGATAAATAGATTTTGGTTAAAATTCAAATATCCGCTTAACTTATGCTAACAGTGAAAAGTGTTCGTGTACGTCTGGAAGTTATTTCGCTTATACTTATGTCCTACAGGAGCAGGAACATACGAACTCTCGAGGCATTTTCAAACTCACAATAGGCATTATTCCCATAGGGCAGTATGGAGTCTGGTACAGAAGGTGTTGACCTGGTTTTGCAAGGAAATTAAAGCTGTTGTATTTCAATTTTCTTCTGATATAAAGTTGCTTCTTTTTATGGGCTCAAAATATTGAGTTAGCAATTAAGGTCTTTCCCTCCTGATTATCTTTTTAACATCTTTGGAGCCCACGATGGGAATGAAAATTGTTTTTTTGCCCTTCGTCTTCATTCTCATACTCTTCTCTCTTCATGAAATAATTATTTGCACAAGCCACAATGATCATAGTTTGGCAAGTAATATGCGTTTCCATTGAAATGTGTACTGTAGACAAGAAAGCTGTCACCCATGTCATAATGATATACTTATTTAAGTATAATAATGAAAATATCTAGATACACATTGACAACATAAGAAATAATCGCTTTCAATTTCAGGTGCTGATCTATTCTTTATTTGTGGATGGCCAGATACTTACATACATGTACAATATGACTTATTTGTCAAGTTTAAAATCAGTAAATCTAGTTGAAAATTACTGGCATACATTATACAGTGTATTACAAAAGTTAAAGTACTATCCACAATTCCATTCCTTTCCATTGCATCATATAATCATCTAAAAACAAAAGGGTATGGACTTTTAACATTCAGAAAATAGAATTCAGAGAAAGATCTTTTGGCATATTATTATTTATTACTATCCTCATTTTTTTTATTCATTAAAATAGTTATTCATTATTACCACCACAACTACCATGTCAACTTATGTCATCAAACTTATCTTTATAATATATTTCCTAATGTGTCACAATATCATGCCATATCCACCCTAAATCTGTGTCAATAAATGATGGAATTTAATCAATCACACGTGATAATAGGCAAGTACAACTCTCTAAATCTACTTCACAAGACGCTGCTGAAAGAAAGTAGACCTGCTTCTGTTTCATACACACTTGCTAATAACATGCATTCTGTTTGTTAAATATATTTCAGGTTTTGGGGAGTTATTCAAGTGGTGTCACAACACACATTTATGTACATAAATCTGCTCAAATCATAAAAGAATCAAACATTTAAAGAATGTTCCAACTCATCACTATATAAATGAAATTGATATTAGCATTCCACTGAAAGAGTTTTCTTATTGAGTGCAGAATCTTTGGCAAGTTAGAACAAATAACACAAATTCACATGTATCTACTACATGTACCTATCATATTATAATATCAGCCAAATATGTAATACTTTTTTTGCATAAATGCAGAAATATAAGATCAGAAAATGAAACAAAAGCAAAGCGTTTTGTATTCAATCTCACTTGTATGTTACAACTTGTTTCTGCATTGTGACTTTATAAAAAAAAAGAGAAATCAACAAGAATCTTAAATTTCATGCTTACATGTAAATGACAACTTAAATAAAATCAAACATTTATTCAAAATACATTTAACCATGTGCACTTACATGAAGACAGAAGCGGTTTGGAAGATTTAGTACAATTCTACATTACCCTTAACCTGATCCAATGGCATAATTTTTGCAATTCCTTCTATTTCACTGTCTTTCTACTTGGAACATTAACCTGCATATATGAAAAGTATCAATTTTTGGTCTCTACTTGATTAGTTACCACATAATACATGTATGACTGTATTTACAGCAGGACGAGAAAATGAAAAACACTACTTTTACTTAACTATGATCAAATGTACATGGCAATGGACCATAAAAATACAATTACTACTAAGATGATATTGCAATACTTTTGAAAATTTGATTAAACTAACAGCAAAATGTTTTAAATGAAACCACAACCATAATAAGCATGTACAGTGTACTAAAGCAAACATTCAACCAATTGCCCTCACGTCATTAATACAAATCCACATTGATTACGGTATAATATAAGTATAAATATATCATACATGTTATATATTGATTTGTAATCATGTTATCTATAGCTCACTGCAAGACTTACTGTGAAATGTGTACAATTATGGCAGAGTTCAGCAGACAATCAGTTACCATCTCAAATTGTAGGAGTGTCAGTAATATTGGATCCTGCACTACATTTTATCAACTTCTCCCTATGGATATTGTTTTGAAGATTTGAAATAAAGACAATCAAATCATGAACACTCAATTGAATTACCTGATGATGAGAAACTCGTTGAACACTACAGGTTAAATAACTGTGCCTCTAAGAGCATGACTTACATTTGATCTTCAGTGAATAGATCAATAAATAGGTTAGGGTGCATTCAAACTAATCTAATCATATTGAAATCTACATCTATCTGTAACAAATAACGCATAGATAGAATTTGGATTGGACAACTTAAGAAAAAGATACCAGCAGATAAAGTGAATGTAGCAGAAGACACACATGCTACAGAAATGCAATGTGTGCAAAGAATCAATTAATTGATGTCTTCCTGTTTTGCAAATGTATAGTCACAGATATGTTACGTTTGTTGAGAGAAAAGCATTAGTAGCAGTAGCTGTAGTTAACCCTCATATTCATACATGTATCACTTATTCTAGTACATACAATATGTAACATCAAAGTTAACAAACTGTACATGATATACAATTTTCTAATGTAGACTAATTTGAGGATCGGCAAGTGATGTATTCATTATTTCATAAACATTTTTTTTTTTAAATGTATGAAGAATCTAGCTAGCAGTCAATATGCTTTACATTCCCAGATTCAGATTGAGAGCAATATCCTCTTGCTTATTTCATTCAGTCTAATTTAGGTTTAAATTGTACCCTCTGTCTGTTTGGCTGTGTCTTTATCACAGGGTCTTCCACAACTTCTTTTGCGATTTCAACAGGAGCCAACGACTTCCGACTTCCCTGGGAGACAGGGGTTCTGCAAGTAAAGAGATTCTCAAAAAATACACCCAACCTCTTCCACCAGCCTCCCCTAGAATATGATCGGTTTTGGCCTTGCCTTCGAACCAATTTCCTCCACAACAAACCCACTCCTGCCCAACCCCTGGAAGAGTTCTGCTCTTGTCTCAGTGTTTTCTTGAGTGGCATGTCATCGTCATGGTACCAGTTCCCAGCTGCCTCCCCACTAATCTCTGCCTCGTATCGGAGCCTGAAGGTGTGTTCGTTGCCGTGGAGCAGACGGAGACCGCACAGTTTGATCCCGAGACTCTCTAGTCACGAGCGAGCCTGCTCCTCAAGGCCGATGGTGAAGAGGAGGATGCCCATCGGGGTGCGCTTCAGACCCAGCGACTCCAGCTTCTTGCTCATCTTGTTCTTCATGTTTCGCATCCTCAGCGAGGCATGGATGAAGATCACTGCAAGAAAAAGGAATAAGACAATCTTATGTTTTATAATAAAATGCACATGCACATTTCTATCAAGATATAGACATTGACTTATGAACTGAAATATCTCATATCATCTTGTTCTTCATGTTCCACATCCGCAGCGAGGCATGAAGGAAGATCACTGCAAGAAGAAGGAATAAGACACAAGACAAAAAGATGAGAACTGTGCAATTTAATAAAATGCACACACAAATTTTTAGAGAGAGATAAACATGAAATAAAGATTTTTAAAAGAAATTTAGGCATACACCAAGAAGAAGTAAGGATAGTGCACTCCATCCTGTAAATGAATGAACAACAAGTCAGTTAACCATTATCTTGGAACCAGAAGGATTTGAACCTGCAATCTACTGCTTTCCGGGCAGTAACTTAAGTGTGCAATCTCTTTCTAGTTCACGGATAAGACATAACATGGAAACAGATACCCAAGTGTCTCATTCAAACTGACTCATTAATATTCATGAGTAGTCTGCCATAAGGGCCTTTCAGCTAGATTTTACTGAAAGGGCTTTCTGGCGTAATTCTAATTTTTAAAAGAAATTTAGGCGTACACCCAGGAGTAGTAATGAGAGTGAGCTCCATCCTGTAAAAATCTAGATTTCTCTTCAAAATTTAAATAAAAACTAGAATGCCCTTTCACTAAAATCAAGTAATGAGTTTGTCCTTCATTGTACATATCTAACAGTTAGCGAAACATCAACAAAAATGACTGCGAGAAAAAGGATAAAGCTAATTGTTTAATGAAATACATACAGATATATATGCATCATTCTGCCAAGAGAGTAGAATAGACATTGTGTAATGACCTAAAATATCTCATCTCATATTGGTCTTCATGTTGATGTTAAAGATCAATGTGACGAGAAGAAAGAAATTATATCTTTGGTTTTATAATCAAATGCACATATCCACAATCTTACCAAGAAAGAGACATTTAGGAATGACCTGAAATCTTATCACATCTTGTTGCAAGTCCGCAGCCAGACATTTGTAATACATGTACCCTGCACATTATGAAAATGGTTTATGGGATGAATCATGGTTAGAAGGGATATGCAGACTTCACCAATCCAATGTCATTTTTTGCAAATTATCCTTCTTGTCCCTCAATCTATTTAGTATAGTACTTACGTAACGCTGGTACAGCCAAAGCCCAAATGAGAACCACAATGCTTCCAAAGAGGTAAAACAGGAGCCAGATCAGGGTGCATATTCCAAGCAAACAGACGATTGGGTGGTCCTTCTTGAAGTTTTGGACCTCGCGTTTATTCGCAGACCAGTAACCAAAACCCACGAAGGCTGCGGTGACGATGGTCAAGCCCCATAGCATCTGGACTGGGTTTATAAATCTGCAAGAAAAAGAAGATTGCGAAACAATGAAGCAAAGATGTATTAAAGTGTTTTGGATTAGGTAATATCATCATCTGGACTTATTCGCCTGTATTGTTGTCAATTCTATGTTATCAATCACAGTTTCAATGTTGGCGATGGAGAGTTTTAGTTGAACAACTTTTTGTGTAAAAACATAATACCTACAGTATTATCGCACTTTAATTAATCTGCACTTGTAATTGTATCATCTGTTATCATTTCTCTTCTTTAATATCAGAGAACTAGAAACAACTCATCTGTTTATAATACTAGTATGATAGAGAGCTTCTCTAAATCTGGCCTAGCTTCTGCTGATGTTCGTGACATCCCATACAGCAATTCAGAGTAACCCTTTTCTGAAAAAATTGCTATTGAGTTACTTGTGATTTATTCAGATTCTACAAAATTGTAGCAAAATGAATATGGAAACAATGATTGTTATTGGATGATACCAATAAAGCTAATTCAGTCCCTCATTTGTTTTGACAAGGCTAGTACAGTGTCCAGTCATCTACAATTTGAAAATTCTTTTGGCTTGTTCTAAATGAAGGCAATGTTCTGTTGACCGATAATTTTCCAATAATGCTATTACAAGTAAAAAGAAAAAAAAACACCAACTACCAAAAGTCTTAAGAGTGAAGCGTCCTCAAGGTCATTAGAAGCACAACCAAAACAAAAGGGCGTGGTTATATGCTGTGCATTGCAGTATACCAAGTACTACCAGTCTGCTTGCCCGACCTGGCCCGCCTGGCGTTCCGCTATGATAGCCTATGCAGCCAGCTATTGTTCGCATAGTATTGCATTGGATTGAATGAATGAATCAGGGCCAACTTACCCAACTATCAGGAAGATTGCCACAAGGGTGAGGAAATAATTTGACTGGTAATAGAGTAGATTATCTATCACTCTGTTGGCCCATCTTGTTGGATTTCCGACTGATGGCGCCGAAAACCGAGCAGACTCGAGGATAAAATCATCGAAGCCTCGAAGCGGGGGAATTTCGATATCATCCATTTTGACTGTGTTGACGTTGCTCAACTGTGACGTGCACAGCGCCAGCTCTCGCTAGCTGGTACCGAAATGTTGATGGTACTCTTTTCTGTTTTTTTTTTTTTTAATGAAGTAAGCCTACATCACAAAAGTTCAGTTTGTAAAATATGAAACTTAATAATGACTTTGAATGTATATTTTTTAAACAGCAGCATGAAAACATACTACTTTGTAGCTTGCCTCTCCGCTGAAGCATTACAAATATGATATAATAATTTCATCTTACCTATACAGGGTATCTAGGGAAAATGATAATTGATATAAAAATTATATGTAGATCTATGTACACGTAGTTGTGTCTTCTAGATGGTGAAAAGATGGGTTTCGAAGCACATACTCCTATCGATAAAACTCATAAGGTATATAAGATAAAACTCATAAGAGGGAGAAGTGTGTCATCTCACCTAATAAGGGGCCCTAGTATTATGCGCCGTAGGGGAAAGTATGTTTGCGTGTGTGTGTGTGTGGGGGGGGGGGGGGGGTACAGTACAGACATTCACACACACACACACGCACACGCACACACACACACACACACACACACACACAAACACACACACACATACACAAAAAAACTTTTTTTTTTTTAAGTGATTTTTATTCCTCCAAATATGCAAAATACATTTACAGTTGAATATACAACACAAAAATATTTCAAATGTTAACTTAGTATTTATAAACAAAAATATATCAATTACATTTTTAAATGAAATTAGGTAGCCTATATTAAAAATTATTGACTAAGATGCATAAACAAAACTGTATATTCAATGCCCTGATTCCATGAAATAATGGAGGTTAACAAAAAGATGAAAAGGAAACAAAGACATGCTACTGACGTCAAACCCACTCCCCCCCCCCACCCCCCCCCCCCCCATCCCACTGATCACCCCGTCACACACATACCTCACACACCCGTTCCTGTACCTCTGCTCATTTCGAGTTAAGCTAAAATATATATATAATTGAATAGCAAATATAGAAAGCTGTCACAATCGACTACAAAAACACAAACACATACACACACACACACACACACCACAGAGTTATTGCGGTTTAATTTCATGATCTATATAGATCTTAATTGTAAATATAAATGTGTAAATATGTAAGTAAAACACTAAATTATAGGAAATCTTTGTGTAAGTTTCTCGTGAAATAAATATTTCTTAATTTGACACTTTGTTTGCATGCATGGCTCTACAATGAGAGTAAAAGTTTAAGTACTCTTCGATTGGTAAAACTATAAGTATAAAAGTGGTAAATAATGTAAACTTTTTTTATTTAGCCTATTCAAATCAAATGAGACCTCTCCAAATGTAATTTGATTCATCAGGTGCAATCGTGTTAGACAGTTCTCACCCTCTTAAACTGCCCCGGCAGGACTGGTCCAAGCCACTTTATTTATTTCCGTGGTCCAAACATACCTAATACACATATGGCCCGACTCGATTTCGACGCGACTAGCTCGAGTCGCGTCGAACGAGACCAATGTGCGACCAACCACTCCGCCGACTTCATCTATTCCTTGAAGAGGACACGGGTTATTTTGCATGTAACTCGTCTTTGTCACCGTTTATATTTTGTCCCATCAACAGGAAGGAACCAATTTGCATTTTAATTCAATAATACACTTCCAGATTCATTCCAGCTTCTTACCATGGCTGAAGAACCGTAAGTATTTCGGAAAATGTAATGTTTCTGTCACCGATAATGCAGCAACGGTCCCACGCATTGAAAAAATTGTACCCATCCGTGTCGTATTCCTTTTGTACATAGCTCTCTACTAGTACTATATACAGTATATCGAACTGTCTCTAAAGTGGCAAGTGAACCTTTACTAGAGCTAGAGTCTACTTCTTGTATGTGCTCATATTATGTTCAGTAATTGCAAACGGATGGATGGGTTCTCCGGCAATATAGATTCTAGATATTTATGATTTATTTTGAAATGAATAAAGAAATGAATTATTGTCATAACAAAATTATCTTGACCTGCCTGGTCCACATTTTTAGATAAAGCCTATTCATCATTGTGAAGCAGTGTGTGTGTGTGTGTGTATGTGTGTGTGTGTGTGTGTGTGTGTGTGGCTATACCTCCAAAACCTGAGCCTTGAGAGATGTATGGTCTGTGGATGGTAAATGCCTGTTTATCCATGAATTTAAATAGGCATTTACAGTTACTAGTTTGTTAAAATTCTTAAAGGTTTTCTGTGGCATTGACAAGCAAAGACAAGAGCATAGTAAAGATCTTACTCTTAGATGGTGCTACATCTTTTGTTGTTTAGGGGAATGGGGCCTGGGGGCAGGGAAGGAAAGAATGATTTTAAAGAAATATATGGTATCTCCATGTTGGAATACAAAATAATCATCTAGTTACAATGACAATTTTTATTTGAATTTTTCAAAAGCTCATGAATTGCACAACTGGTTGTGTACTTCTTGTGTACATGTAGGATGACGGTGGACAGCCCGGAGGTCTGGGAATGGCCAGGCAGGTGGTCTCATATCAGGAAGCTCTTGGAGAGGTCTGGTCCGTTTGCCACCACAGAGTTTGAACCTAGTCCAGAGGTGAGAAGATCAAGCATTATTGGCAATTGATCTCTTTACCACATTCAAGGAAAAGTCCTCCTTTAATGCGCAGAGCTTCGACATCCGAGATTTTTTTTTTAGTCATGTCCACTTCCGGTCTGATGAAGGAGTGTATAAGAATTGGGTATAACTGCATCATCCGTATGTCGCTGCAAAGTGCATTATGTGTCAACTTTGCCTTTTATATGGTCTGGAGAATTTTATTTGATCCAATTATAGATATTACTGGTCTAGGTATTGTAGGTAATTTGGTTACCTATGATGGAAAACAACAGAACCTGATGCCACGATTGTTGAAGCATTTTATACAGGGTGCATCAATCAACTCACGTCAATATCTCAGAAAAAAATGATATTTATTTAAAATTTGAAAATTATCAAAAGTGCCATGGGCTTATATTTTCTGTGTCAATGCTATTATTCTATTAAAATTGATACTGGAATTATTCTAATTTTTCATGTTTTCAGCTGTTGGGGATTATGCTGGAGCATCTGAGGGTCCTAGTCATTGGAGCGGGTGGCCTCGGCTGTGAGATACTCAAAGATTTGGTAAATAACCTGTCATGAATTTCTTATAGCCTTCTCTCGTACCCACTCATTTTCTCATCAATCTCAAATGTTGGGCCAGGGTCTGGCACAGTAAAGTGCTATCTCATTTGCTACTATCAGATTGTCCAGGCTGTACTGCAGGGGTAGGAGTGGGCATGTTTATAAAGGGGTATTCTTGGATCGGGCCTTCTAAGATTTCCACACAAACCTATGCCCAGGTGGTACTAGTTCCTTGGTGGAGAATGGCAGCTTCTAGCTTCTAAGTTATAATGCATATTTAATGCTCCTGAAACAAAATGTAATTTGAACACCCCATGTATTATTTTTGTTTGTGATGTATTTTCAGGAGCTGATTATAAGCAGCAACTGATGAGGTTTGACAATTTTGATGTCTTTTTCGATTTAAAGCACAATTCACAAAATATTGTAAAGAGAAATGAAGGAATGTAGAGCTGCCAAGTCTCCCTGATTTTGCAGGAGACTCCCTGAGAATTGTCCAATATTACTGCCTTAGATATCATCACACCACCGAATCTCCCTGATTATTCATAGATTATTGTCATTAGGTGGTAGTATGCATTTGATAGACATCTCCCTGATTTCTGATAAAATTTCCCCAAATCTTCCTGATTGTTATACTCTGGTAATGATTAATGTACATTTGAAATCAAAATTATACCCAATAAGTTGATATCTTGTGAGCATTATTATTTTCAATTTAGTTCTTTAAAAGTTCTGTACTCTTTATATGCCACTGTTGTTACACTTCTGTTCTAGTAATACAGTTGCTATTTTTGCCGCAATTTTTCTGACACAGAATGAGTTGAAGAAATCTCTATGCAAGTTATATGAAATCTGTTCAAATCAATTTTCAACCTGATTCATTGTACCATGCCAGTGCACATTTATGATAATAATGACTAGGCAACTGTAAAGATCAAGTTGATTTGAGGGTCAATTATGATACATTTAGGAGATGGTGACATGGGTGTACCGGTATAAATATTGTGAGATAAACTGTACCTGCCTTCTTTCACTTTTGTTGTGTTATGTAGGCTCTGAGTGGATTCCGGCAGATTGATGTGGTAGATATGGACACCATAGATCTATCAAACTTGAACAGGCAATTTTTATTCAGGTAAGTCAAATTATTTATGGGTTCAGTTTTATTTCCTGTGTTGTAAAAAAAAATGTATACAGGTAATCACAATGTTTTCATAGTTGTAACAGGGTAAATTAAAAACAAGATGTAATGAGAAATGACTGGTATTGAAAATTGCATTTTGTGAAATAACATTTGTTGCTCACATCAAATTACCAAGAGGGTTGGATGGTTTTATAAACATGCATTTTTGTTGGGAGAAGTTAAAAACCTGCATGAAAAGTGCAGAATACAGTCATAGCACTGTTTATTGGAGTTACACAAATCATAGGCCTATTGGTAGGGATGTGCTGAAAGTTGTGTTACAACATGAATCACAATTTGATTACATATCTTTTATTTTACCACTCTAACCATTTTAACCATTCTAACCATTGTATCATATTTTGCAGGAGAGTCCCTGAAAATTGTCCAATATTAGTTGTTATGGGAGGTTTTCACATGGATTTTGTTATGTGTATAAGGCTTGGTCTGTGCGCTGTTCAGAAATTGATGCACTTGAATGTTGATCAGTATGTTGACAGGATGTGCACAAATATGTGAAGGATTACCACTCTAACATCGTTATGTGATGGTTTAGCGCTCATGGTTTTGACATATGAAGCTCTCTTAGTGTGTGCATGTTGTACAAATTCATGCCTTTCTAATGTTTATCAGTGCGTGTGATGTGAACGATGCTTATCATTGCAACAGGACTAAAGATGTTGGCAAGGCCAAGGCTACAGTGGCGGCTGATTTCATCAACAACAGGGTTGCAGGATGTAAAGTCACACCGTATCCTTTTGCAGAAAGATGCTTTTATGATGAATCAAGACCTGTCTGGGGGGTGTTTCACCAAGCTGTTCGTAAGCTATGAACGACTTTACGCACAACTTGTCATTTGTTCTTGTACGAGATAGATGAGATATCCCAATTTGTTCTGTTTTAACGTAGTGGGAGCTAATTTCCAATAATCCTACCGGTAATCAAATTTGTCAAATTATAAACTCTGTATTCAGACAATTGATAACAACAAGAATTTGAATTTATAAAGATCAGATTCTAACTTTAGCTGAATGGAATCAAAATCATTGAGAATCTGATGTAGCACAAGAAAGGGCCACCAGTCGTGAGCAAAGCCGTTCATAGCTTACGAACAGCTTGGTGAAACACTCCCCTGGACTGTATTGCAAATTTCAGTCATTCATTTGAGATATTTTGAGAGGTTAGATTTATGGTACAGTTTTCCTTTTTTTCCATATTCTGTTGACTTTAGATTGCAGAATATGGTCTGTTACAAAGCGGTCATATAATTATTACACCTTGACTTCCCATCTTTCAGACACTTTGATAGGATAGAGAGCTTTGATGCGTCATTTTACAGCCGTAAGTATTGAGTCCCATGGACAGTCAAAAAGGATTAAGTGCTGACATATTATATAACAAGTTTTGTTTGCTTTCATAGTTCCTTTGAATTGATATTACAATAAGAAGAAAATGAGAATTGTACTTACGAGTAAGGTGAATATTTGAAAAGTTAGTATTGTTATGGAAACATGTCCGGCATTGGAATATTTACGAGATTATTCTTTAATTTATTATGTATGTCTCATTGTGAATTCCTCAGATTACTAATTTCATATAACGTTAAAGTGATGACAGACACATCTAACATTATTTTGATCAGTGATGATATCTCTTTCTGTTCCTTCTTTCAGAATTTCATCTTATCATTTGCGGCCTTGATTCCATCGTAGCAAGGCGATGGATGAATGGAATGCTAGTAAGTATTGAGTAGGTGACATGATGCATCATATCGCAGAGGCTGTGATTAGATACTTAAGTTTTCAAGTGCAATGTGTGAGGGAGTTATTATTTGTCAATGGAAAAGAAGTGTAAATATAGGAAAAAGAGCCTCCATACTACTGTGGAGGTTACATTTGTTGATCAATAGTAATAGTGGAAACAGAAAGGAACAAAATGCACCCCTCTTTATAAATCCCCCTGAGGATTTCTTTTCTGCAATCAACTGTAATAACAACTGTTAACTTCACTGTGTGTTCCTTTTCCCTCTCACACATCTCCTCTCCTCCCTTTGAATTCCTTCCAACCACTTTCCCCTCTCCTCATCATGCTCTCTCCTTCCCCTTCCTATATCATTCATGTTTCTTTCTCCACTCCTTCCATGTTTACTTTCCCCTGACTTTCTCTTTCTCCTTCCATATCTGTCCTTATTCCATCACTTGCCCCCCCATTCTTCTCTGTACCATCACCACTCCGTCCTTCTCCTCTTCTATTTACCCCTCCTTCTCCCTCCTTCCTCTCATCCAATTCCCCTTCCCCTCCCCCCCCCCCCCATTCCCCTTCCCCTCCCCTCCTTTCTCCTCCCCTCCTCTCTTCTCCTCCCCTTCTCCTCCCCTTCTCCTCCCTTTCTCCACCCCTTCTCCTTCCCTTCTCCTCCCCTTCTCCTCCCCTTCTCCTCCCCTCTCCTTCTCCTCCTCTTTCCCTCCCCTAACCTCCTCTCCCCCCTCCCTCCTCTCCCCCCTCTCCCCACCCATCTCAACCTTCTCCCAGCTAAGCATGGTGAGCTACGATGACGATGGCAACATGGACCCAGACACCATCAAGCCCATGATAGACGGCGGGACGGAAGGGTTTAAGGGCAACGCCCGAGTCATCATGCCTGGCATGACACCATGCATAGAGTGCACCTTGGACCTCTACCCACCGCAGGTAAACTACCACCTTTCAGGCTGGAGCTTGAATTTTCCATAATGCATACTAGGTATTGGGGACAGTAGTCCCAAAATGCACCATGCAGTAACATCCAGATTTTGTTTTGCAGTCATGTCTGCTTCTAGTCTCATACAATTGTGCACCAGAGTGGAAACGGACATGACTGCAAATAAGATCGGAATGTGTCTGCGCAGTGCATGATGGGAGGCCTTTTGCTCATGTGATATGGAGAATTTAGGCTCTTGTACACTATACCATGATTGATTCCATTTGATTTTCTTGCAAAAAGCTACTTTGTCCAGAAATGACATTAAAATGTTGATCGTTTGACTAAACTATAAAGCTAAAAGTTAGCTAAGATTCAGTTGATGCCCAAGATGTGCGTTTTGTTGTATCTTCCGTCTCCCCTTCCCTCCATGACCAACCCATATTACCTCCCCTTCCCCTTCTCCAACTGTACAGCAGTATATCTCATAATGCAATATCAAATGTGATTCATTAATATCATGTGGGATTTATTGGTTCATTCTAGGTAAACTTCTAAATGTGCACCCTTCTCCAAACTGCACAGGAGCGTATCTTACATTGCTATACTAAATGCCATGTATTCTCTCTGGGTTTTCTTGGCTCCTTGTAGGTGAACTTCCCAATGTGCACCATCGCCCACACTCCTCGCCTCCCAGAACACTGCATTGAATATGCCAAGGTGCTGCTGTGGCCCCAGGAAGAACCGTTTGGAGGTAAGTTGATTGGTGTTAGAGGTGCTGAAGTAATGTTGTCAGTCAGTCAATAAAGTCAATATAGAGTATTAAGTACAGATACTACAGGCCATAGACAGATCTAACAGATACATGTTGAAGAGAGTGTCAACATTTTAATCTGTACCTGCCTGACTTCAGGTTATTTTGAGAGATTTTAGTGGTGATGCGTATGTGTGTGTGTGTGTGTGTGTGTGTGTGTGTGTGTGTGTGTGTGTGTGTGTGTGTGTGTGTGTGTGTGTGTGTGTGTGTAGGGTTTAATTTGATTCTATTCATTGCACAATTATGTGTAAAGGTCAACTTTTTGGTTGTTTCATAGTTGCGTATGTGTGAGGGTTTATTAGAAATAACGTTTGTGAAAATATTTGTTCTTAAAAGTTGAACAGTTTATTTTGTTTCAAAAAAAAAAGGAGAGATTTAAATTGTAAGAGGTTGTAAATGTCAACTGATGCAATTTGAAAATCATTTTTTGTTGTTAAAAAACTTCACATTTGCAAAAAAAAAGACATGTTATTTTATATGAATGAAATCACAATGAGAAAATTTATCAAGAAGAGGAGGGGGAGAGGGGGGGGGGGCTGGTAGGGGTGGTAGGGCGTTGGGAAGGAAGCTTCATAAAATATGCCCCACTAAAAATGAAGGTAAAGAGGGAAACTACAGGATGTATATGGTAAACACTGCCAGATGAAATGTGCCATGGATTGCTCCAAGAAATATTCTAAACATCAATTATATGAGAAAATATGTCTTGATGTCGTGCTGTTCCCACTCCTTAAAGATTTATTTTTTAAAAATATGTGCTACCATGCTCATGCTGTAAAATTGAACATGAGATAACTCATTAAGATTTGAAGACATTTCTCTCTGTTTGTCTTTCAGCTGGAATTGCCATTGATGGGGATGACCCATCGCACATCCAGTGGATCTTTGAGAAAGCTCAGGACAGGGCTGACCAGTACAACATCACAGGTGTCACCTACAGACTCACACAAGGTACAGTAACCCATGCTACTATTTCCTTGTTTTTATTTTGTGTGTGCACATGTTTGTGCTTTTTATGTCTAACTCAGTCGCAATTAGTTAAAACATATTGTAGATCTATTTTTTAAAAATTAAGCTTTGAAGGAGTGTGTATGTGTTCTGCATTTTATTTTCTGTTTCTGCATCTATGTTGATGGTGGGGGGGAGGGGGGGGGGGCAGGAATCATAACGTTCATAATTGACTACCCAAACCACAAGAAATTTTAGAAGCAAATGTAGACGTCTACATTTTTTCTGTGTACATTACAGCGTGTTTTTTTTTTGGTCCAAATACTGGAATGCTGAATATACTAAGTACTACCATAGATTATTAAAATAAACATGAGTGAAGCTGTTTGTTTCATAAAGCCAGGTGTTCAAAATAGCTGTGTCAATTATAGGAAGTGAAGATCCCCAAATAAATGAAGACAAGAGAGGGAGAGAGACAGACAGACAGACAGACAGAGTACTTGGCTTTGCAATTACACAATTTAGGGAGAAAGAGAAGAGAATTCCCTCCCTTTTTCATTTCTCTTTCTCATTGATGTTTAGGTGTTGTGAAGAGAATTATCCCGGCTGTAGCATCCACAAATGCAGTGATTGCGGCCCAGTGTGTAACAGAGGCCTTCAAGATTGCGACAAGGTGAGCTGAGCTGTTTAATGATAACAATTAACAATCACAGCCATAATGATACAGGCAACCTCGCCGATAAAGTTGAATATATCAAAATTACAGAAAAGGCTTTGAATTTGACTACTCAAGGAGTTAATTAAGTTGTGCACCTTTGTTGTCTAGAATTGTATTTTAGATCACATTTAAGGTGTTGAAATTAAAAGGTATTAGCAAGTAAACTTCTTACAAATGTTTGACAGTAATGAACTGATGTCTCTGTCATCATTTTTGGCATTAATTTTGACATTTTTATGTAATTTATTTATTTTTCTCATACAGTTGCTGCAACCCTCTGAAGAACTACATGGTGTTTAATGATACAGATGGATTGTATACATACACATATGAGGCTGAAAAGAAGGTAAGATATGTAATAGATCAAATGATACAATGATGAAATAACTCAGCAATGTAATATGGCATTATATGACAGGACATATGCTGATTAGGTAATGTTTGAGAGAGAGGGGCAATTATGGTAGAGCAGAGAAAGAAAGAAAGAAAAAAGTTAATATGAAGGAGGGAATGGGAGCATTTGTGAGTTAGCCAAGAGAAGGATGGAAGCCAAAATAATGTGGCTAAATAGTGTCAGGGGTTGATGTATCTTAACTTTTTTTTTTGGTATAAGAATATCAAGGAGAGGGGTTGGGAAGGGGAAAAGAGTTTGAAAAGAAAGAAATCTAAGCATTTTTTTGTATTGATAGTATTTGTTGGAAAGATAGAAAGTCTTCCATTGCCAAAGAGAAAAAAAAATCCATATAAGATGATTTGGAAGACATTATTGTATTTGTTGTGACTTCACACACATAGAGACTAATTGGACTACACTTGGAATCCAAATGTTCTATTTACTATTAATTGACCACTGTTCAAGCATTCAAACTTTCAAATGAAATCCTGCTTTCTGTGAACTGTCATTTATACCAATACATCATAAACGAAAATCTAGGAATCTTCATTTTATGTATTTTTTAATCTGCATTCCTAAGTATTATACATGCCATATTTTAACTGTTGGTTTACAAGCGTGCTTAAGTACTTAAAGGGAATAAACTGTATTGAGAAGACAAAAAGCCTTCAAAAGGGTGATCATGAGCTATCTTCTTATCGATGGTCTAAAATTCATGTATTGTCCATTTTAGAAATTTGCTGAAAGTTATTTGCCCTCAGATGATCCACATTTGGAGAAATTAATGATTAAATCACTATTCCTCAAAATGTTTGGGCCGAACATTTTGAGGATTTGTGAGTAAATCACCTTTTTGAAGGCTTTTTATCTTCCCATTACAGTATATACCCTGTAACTCTCAATGGTCCACTTCTGCATGTTTTCACTAGCAATACACAAATCCTTTATAGCAGCAATCACTCTGGCTATCACAGGCTATCACAAATCTTCCAAAGTTTTATTTCCCCTGTCTTCTGCTTTTGAACTATAAAGAAAACTATTTGATGTGAGATTCTTTCTTGCGGTTCCAGGAGGACTGTCTTGCCTGCAGTAGAACCCCGCAGCTTTTAGAATTCCCAGAAGATGCCACGCTCCAAACGCTAGTCGACCATCTCACAGAGAACAATGCATTGTGAGTCACTTTTATCACTTTTAGAACATACACTTTGACTTTTGAATTCCTATTTCAAATTTTTATTTTACTTCCTTTTAAGTATCTTTAAAATTGTATGTATGATACAATAAGACAGTATACTGAATGGAAGCTCTAGTGTGTACATTTATATTATTACTGTTCATGCATGTAGCCACATACATTTACGGTATTTCATTTGATATTTGACACTTGCTGTATTGCAATAAAATATTGGTCTAACATGTGGCTTAAGAAGAAAAACATATTTGCATACCTACATCTACATGAAGGTTAAATATACTTTTCATTATAATCATGAAAAACCTGTATGCATGTGAATATTTAGTTTGTCATGTGGAACACATTTCTTCCTATCATTTTAATTTATTCAATTTAAAGACAGGGTAGCCCTTTTGCAGGTCATAAAAAGTAAATTTTGTAAAAAAAAAAAAAAAAAAAAAAAAAAAAAAAAAAAAAAATGGAAGAAAATACTAGTAAGAAGTTCCCTCCTAGTTTTTCACTCTTCCTGAAAATATTTGTGAAATTAGAACTGTGATATTTCATACACCTTATTGTTAAGAGTGTACTGCTGAGCCATGCCAAGTTTCACTGTAGTAAAAGTACTATCCTGTCTTTAATTATGGACACTCGACATGAGCAGCCCAGATAATGTGGTCTTGCTGAATATCTTCTCCTTACAGACAAATGAAAGCACCCAGTATTACTACCACTGTGGACGGAAGAAATAAAACCCTGTATATGCAAAGCATCGAGTCCATTAGAAAGCAGACAAAAGAGAATCTACCAAAGCAACTCACAGGTTTGTAAAGCTTTTGTGTTTTTATGAATATTATGCAGGATGTATTCATAATCTTATTACATGATCTCCCAAACAAATTAATGTAGTCGTTTCTAAAAAAAAAAAGAAATGGAAAACTTTCTTTTACAAATTGCCTAAAATATTTTATATTTGTCAATACTTTGTATGCCCTTTTTAATCACTTTGTTGAAGGTAGATTCAGCAAATGAATGTAGTTTCAGCAAATATGTTCAATGATAAATTTCACACCATGATGAATATATTTCTTCCTGTATGGCTTTTCATGATGGAATGTTCAATATGGGAATGTTTCAGAAATCTTTCATACATTCATACCCCTGTATCGATCACCTGTTTCAACATCTTTTATTTCTGTGTTGCTGGTTAGATCTTGGACTATGCAGTGGCCAGGAGATAGCTGTGGCAGATGCAACAACTCCCAACTCGCTCATCTTCAACCTGAAGCTAGTACCCAAATGAGACTCCTTTCTCTGTAAGGACAGAGAACATGCAGGTTTCTTGATGGCAGTACCGGTACTGGGATATGAGCCTCAGTTCCACCACAGTGCTCCTGCCCTCATTGAAAGTTGGCTGGAATGAGTGCAGGAGAAAGGGGGATCTTTTAACCCTTTGTGTGCCAGACAAAATGGCATCTTATGGGATTTGTGTGAATAACTTGTGAATAAATTCACATGTGGCATGCAGAGAGTTAAAGTTTGTGAGGTAACCTGTCTACAAAAACCACTGTTTGTAAGACCCTGTATCTGTAAAGATCACTCTCCATGCAGACCAGTTTGAATGAGATTGTGCCAATAATTTATAAAGACTCCTTTCCCATGAAGGCCTGTATTCATGAGAGAGACTGCTCACTAAGCAGAGACTAACTTTATGGGACGCAAATAAATCATCTAATACTGTCACAAAATCATACATTTTCATTACAGAATCACAACAGTGGGTGATATAAATGATTGCCTGTAATTATTATGTGGACAAACTCAAGACTCCAGTGATTCCGAGGACAAAATAAATGATATGGAAGCAATATCGTTTCATTTGTTTTATATTTTGCATGCCATAAAAGTTAGTCTAGGTTTAGTATACTGTTTGCATGAAATTTGTGTTCAGAATACAGGCCAAAATGTCTTGACAAAGGATACTTGGCTAAACTTTACTAAGTGTCTGAATACTGACAAGTATTCAGTCAAATATGGCACATTAACCGAGCGAGAGAGACGGGTATAAGTGGAATAAAAGTGTATCTGCTATCTAATAGTGCCATATGATGGAAACTTTGAACACACTTTACAAGCATGCCCTTCTCTTGATGTTGTAGTTACTACTGGAAGAGTTCTATCAGAAATATTCTTTCAAACAATCCTGTCAAGGTTGTTGTTATGTCATGTATGAAATACAAGTCTGTGCTGTTACTGTAGACAATCCCATCTATATAAGCGATGATAAAGCAACGAGGCAGAATTTGTTTATATATTGCTTTAATGAGGGAAAAAACAAACAAGATACATGTACAAATATATCCAAAACTCATCATGTTTAGATGTTAAAGTATATTCCATCAAAATTTGTTACAAAACAAATTTGGCCAAGTCTTATTCAAACATACTTTATTGTAATAGTGATTTAAGTACTGCACGTTTTAGGATTGCAATTTTGTTTTAATGCAAGCAACAATTGGACTTTAAGGCTGATTATACTAGTTGGTTGTAGGGGGCATTTCTAACATCAAATTTCATTAGAACAAAATTCACTACCGGTATACGCATCAGCTACACATATACATATGTTTGTAGGAACTTGGAACAGAGACGATTTAGGATCAAAATTTGTCGTCAGCCAAGGACTCCCTTCATGAAAAGCAAATCTTTATTCATATTTTTTTAAAGAAGCAAACTGTCAGCATGTGGTACTAGTAGTGCCATTGAATTATCCTTGTACAGTATTACTAGCTTCGGCCGACGCAGTTACATTTAGACCAGTACAAGGCCACAAATATGTGGATGACACCGGCATAAATATTTAAACTGTCCTTTGGTCGAGTGAGATCTTCTAGTAATTTAAATTTTCTAGTTATCTAGTAACTAGCATGTAGGCAAGTGTACAATGTTCCTTCTCAATAAATGCCCACTTTACTGCTCCCTACACAAGTACCTTTTCACCACCTTCAAACGTGGGTTTAAAGAGAATTTATACTCATGATTGCAATGTTAAACCTTATGTAAAGCAAATTCTAATCTAACCACATACAATTGGGCTATAACATTCTTGCAGCACAGCTCAAGTTTTATCTTTTGGGCAGACAAGAAAAGCATGATATCGTGTCACATTCATTATCATCATAGAATTGGGTTCTAGAGTACATTTGAACTTAAAAAATAATACATGTACATGTATAAGCCAATTGTATCGTATCTATGAATGTACAGGCAGTACTGTGACATGTGGAACTGAAGTGTAATGCAAAATCAGGTAGATTGATTAATTCAATGGATTAAACTCTGAAAAGAGACAAGAGATCTTGTGATCTTTGTTTCACCGGTACCCTCCTTAAAAATAAAATTTGATCAATCTGTCAGACAGCATGCAGAGAAAAAAATACATTGATGAAATGATACTTAAGCAGTGAAGCTTGTGGCAAAGGTAAATGAAGAATTATTGTAGAGTAATAATATTTTTTGTACAAGACTTGTCAATGATGTACGTTGATTTATGTCACATAATGGATCTATTTGCGAGAAATAAATCAAACGAGGATAAATAAACAAGTATCTACAGTTGTTATGGTGTCATTTCTTTTTCGTCTTCTGCACAACAGTCCAGCCTTCTTCCTCTTCCATGTCACCGTGTTCTGTGAGAAAGAAGAAAATGTTGGGGACAAAAAGAATGAAAATTGATATCAAATAAAACAAAATAATATTCCCTCTCCTGGTACTTACACGTACACATTCCTTTCCCTCCAGCTGAATACACATTTTCCATCCACATGCTAAAAATTCTTGCAATCAACATTACCTGTTTTATCATCATTTATCCTGCTAATCCCTTTGCATTCAGATTTTGTGACCATGCCCACTGCTTATCTCTAGTATGTCCAATACAGAGGTACAGGTGACTATCTCAAAATTAGCAAATAATTATAATTAATTGGTGGGGGAGAGATAGTAAGTGCGGCATATTCAAGGTAATTGAGGCATCGGCACCCTGAGATTTGAATATTTATGGAACTCATTTAAGTGTTATGGCTTTGCACAATGTACATGTACATAAGAAGTAGCTTTCAATGCTTGCTGTTTTTACTTCTATGAATATTTTATCAATAAATGAAAGATTCTGAAACAAAGAAACTATGTAGGCGAAGCATGTAGCATATAACCTGTATAAAACAGGATATCATCCCGAGAGCCCCTGCAAGCATATACACAGTTACCTTGGGGGATGGGGGGAGGGGAGGCACCTTTTTGCACTGGTACTCACTTGATTCTGAAGGTGAATCAACCGCACGCGCTCCTGCTGTCGTTGCTCCTGCTGATGAAGACGCCCCTGATGTCCCAGATACATCACCTGACTGATCATGTGACTGGTGTCCTAGCCTCATTCCACCCAGCATGGCCTGCATGTTAGCATCCTGTGTCGTCTCACCGTCCCCATCCTCATCCTGTGCATCCACAATCACAACATCATGATTTATATCTACACTAGTGTGTAATGCAACATTTTTTTTAGCAAGCATAGATAAATAGGGCAAATTTATCAGTCTTCTCTTTACAATTTTCTTGTTATTTCTCACTTCATTCCCTCTCATTCCTTTACCAAACTTGTTCTACATATTGAACAATAATACTTCTTAAGGTGAGAGAGGGCAGTGGTAAGACCAAAATGGAGCAGGTGAGATTTTTGTTTAATTCTACCTTCATTCTATAGGGCTCTTATCTACCATCTTGGAAGTTGCCTCAAAATGATAATTAATGATCACACCACAGTGCTTATTGCCCATAAGCATAAAAATATGCTTATGGGCAATAAGCATTTAAAAATCTGCCAGCAAATGGTGTCTAGATAGTAGCACAGCACAGTGACTCTAACTCAACTGAACATTATGCTGCAGTATACAATACAAAACATTACAAACTAACAGCTCTTCTAGCCCACCAGTAGCTTAATACAGTCAAAACTGGCAGCAACAGTCAACTGTCACGATACATACACGCTCTCACATTTAGACAACAGCTCAAAGGAATTGGCATAGGGAAAGGGAAAGGGAGGATAGGGAAGGAGCTGCAGTTTTAAACCGCGGTATATTTTGTCCAGTTCAGCATGAAACACGATGCTTTAGGCAAAAAAAGTATCACGTTTCATGCTGAACTGGACAAACTATACCCCGGTTTAAAACTATGGCCCTTCTCTTTCTTCCCTTTCCCTTCCCCTATGCCAATTCCTTTGAGCTGTAGTGTAGATGTTCTCTGGGCACATTCTAGCAATTTCTGGAGAAGTAAAAATTTTGCCCACTTCTATACCCCTTATCTTGAAGATAGCACCACTATACATTCGTATAAGTGAAGCCCATTTTATACTAACCTCTTCCATATCCTCTGTTTCATCTGCGACGCAGTCCCCCAATCTGGCCATGGGTGTTGCTTTGATCATGTCTCTGACGGCTTGATGTTGACCAGACTGACAAAGTTGAAAGTTGGTGCAGATGCTGGTGGCAATCTAATCATCAAAACAATTGTATCCACAACTCAACTCAATAAGTACCTTCTCTACTACTGCAGGAAAAGTCAACGATCAATATATGATAAATGATCTGCACTTTAAAACAGATTTTATGATTTGGATTTAGAGATTAAATGAGTGATTTGAATGCATTAACAGCACACATTGGGTTTACTTTTTTTGCATAAAAATTGGCAAAATCCTTCATCTAGATATCCTATATCCTACGTTAAGACATGTCCAAAATCTGTTGTGCTAATTTCTGCAGAAGCAGGAAGATAATCACACCAAAACGATACAGCATAATCCTTTTGAGAAGGATAAATAAGAAAGAACATGAAATGTAAATAATATTCAAAAGCTAAAATTCTTCTTTTATCATATTGTTTGTTGTATGGATGTCGTATGTGGAAACACAGTCAATGATTAAGTCGGAGACCATGTTGAAGTAGTATCGTTGCTTTTATTCTCAGCTCAGCATATCCATTACAGCATATAATATGTACAAGATATTTGTAGAGAGCAGCCTGAAATTACCTCCTTCCTCTTCCAGTATCCAAGGATGGTTGCAGTTAGATGATGGAAGAGGAAGGAGTTAATTCCAGACTGCTCTCTTTTACATATTATATGCAATGATAGTACTTCCACATGTAAAATCTCTGACTGAATCAGTGAGGCCTCATTTCATGTTTCCACATAAGACATCCATACAAGAAACGATTCCAACACAACAATATGAACGAGAAAATACACAACAATTGTTTTCTTCTGAGTTTATCATGTACACTTCAAACTCACCACAGTCAGACTACCATCTTCTGTTATTGTGTCAAATTCATGATCCATAATGTCAGCTAAAAAGTCTTCCAACTCATATGGCTCAATCCCATCTATAAAATCAATACAAGACAAAGGGAATGGAAAGTTCAGGCGGATGTCATGACAATGGAGGTGGCGATGGTCATGATGATAACGATAATGATAGTCACGACAATGGAAATTGAAGTCACTTCAGAAATTCTATCATGCCTGAAAAGAAGTCTAATAATTTTAATTGTTGGATACTTTTAAAGAATATGTTGCATTTGCAATAAGCATACAATCAAATTTAATCATCTTGACTGCATCTGGCCAAGGTAAACAAATGAAGGCTCATTTATGTCATTATATTATGGCTCTATTATTTGCATTCCATGATATATTCTTAATTAATATAACATTTGAATTGTTAATATTGTTGTATATCAAATAAACAGCTAGAATCTCATCTAATTTAGTACTTCAATAAATTATGAAATCTTTTTTTCAATATGATTACCATTTTCTAAGAACCAATTGTGTACAGCATCTACCATCCACCTGGCTTTCTCAAGACTATGCTTTCCACCAAAGCCCTGCCTCACAGCAAGCTGAAAAAAATGAACATTCAACATTGAGAACTTTTCAGAAATGAGGTTAGATCTACAGTCACAAACTTATATTACAACCAATCTTAACTTCCGACTCTATAATCTTGAAAGTGACTACACCGTACTAGAGCAATTTGGCAGTACTATATGCAGTCGATAAATATGCCTCCGAGTCTAGTCGAGTTGACGTTGTCTCATCTTGGTTGGAGCTCAATGCTTTTTAAAAGCTATATATCTTATTCAGATGTTGAAATATGAAAAAGTTATTATGAACGAAATCAAGGAGATGTGCACGACGAAACGTGTGGTCAACGTGTTAGACTCTTGCGCGAGCCGTTTCTGTGGGGTTTTTTTAATAGGCTTATTGTGGCAAAGCAGTGGTGTAAATCAAAAATATGCATCCGGCGTAGGGCTATCCATGACCATATGGTGAAGGAAAAAACCCTTTGAACTAGATGTTAAACTTCAAACTTCAAGTATATAAATTATTATGAGTGACAGAGTAGCACCATCCATCATTCATGTGTCATTCCGAATTCCGGCTTTAATCCTGGTTTACCGACTTAAACATTCACCTTAATCCATCATCAATAAAATTTGCCAACTTCTTCGAGACTTTTTCCAAAATTGTCGACAATATTGCCGTGGAATCGCCATGTCTCGAAAGAAACAATAGAAGCAAAGCTCTTTTTCATTATTTGCAATGCCAATGTCAAACACAGCTCAGACTGACGCCAAAAGAAATACACGGGACTGCATGGTTGTTTGCACATGAACGAATGACGGAGTTGCACTTCTGTGTTAATTATATGAGTGACGTTCATCCTGCAATGTAAGCTATATCTGACTGGAAGACCTCATATTTACCTGTAAACCTGTCCATCCATCAAATATTGACTGGATACTTTGGTGAAAAACTGACATATTTTCACTTCCACATGCACCGGCCATGGTTGGTGTTTCCGCCCTCTTCCGTTCAAGAGCTGACACTGTCATCAACACTAGTGCACTAGTACTAGCACTCAGAGTTGATTTGCGTTTTTTGCAGATGCAGCTGCAGCTGGTTCAAATCGTGGAGGTTTTCTTGTTCATTGCATCGATATTTCAATACCAGTGACATCTAAAACGTCTTCTGTACATTCCACATGATTGCAAGGTATTTCAAATTCTTTAAAATGTTATACCAAATAAAAGCAAAATAGTAAAAACACAGATGCATATCAATCATGCTGTATTCAGACTTCGATTCACAAGTTCAATTCAGATTAGCATGCCATAAGTTCCTTAACTGACAGTAAACTGTCATTGTACAGGGCCAGGCTTGTCTTGAGCCAGTCATGAAATGGGAAGTAGAAACTATTATCAAAATTCTTGAATTGTAGCATGTATGAGATTATCAGTCTTGACTATGTATGTCGTGTAATCGTACAGTAAAATTTAGCTTGCCATTTTGATGGTGCATGAACCTAGTTGGAAATGCCATGGCATTTCCATGGCATGGGTGGCAAGGCAGCACTGCCTGGCACTGCTCCCCTCAAATTGTGGCCAGGGCCCCGTAACTTTAAGGTTTGCAATCAATTGCAAATTTGAAAAAGAAATTCTGATTGGTTACTGGTCAGTCTTACGAACAAAAAGCGCATCAAACAATGATGTTGATTGGCCCATTGCCATTTTGCGATTGGTTGGAAACCTTTATGTTACGGAGCTCAGCTCTCTTGCCACAATTGATGTTTTTTGTGGTTAAACTTTAAGAGATCATTGGCACAGAGTGACGTGCGCATGCCTGATGTGCATGCATATTGGGGAAACTTCCACACAAGTGTAATTTGCCAAGCCAAAGTAAATGAGTGTACTTGCAATGCACATGTTGCATGTAGTCCAGACATGTATACTTTTGTAATTATAGTTCTTTCGCCCGAAACGTTTGCACATTCGCGATGAGGTACAATGATTGGGACCTTACCAACACCATACCCATCAAATTACAAGTTGGTGTGCTGGACATTTCTCCCATCAGAAATGTGGACTTGCCCAAGACTTGCGGACAGGGTATTGTTTCCAAAAGTTCTATAGACCATTACGTACATGTACTTTGCTGCCCTCTTCATTGCAGCAAAACTCTGAAAGGCAGTCAATGTTTGATATCATAGAAGCTGGTATTGGTCAATTCAATGCTCAATTCAGACTTGGCCTATCCTTAGCACTGTCTTGAACCTTGGGCATATTACTAGCCACAGCTGTTGCTGATTGCTGCCCGCACCACACTAGTTTTACAGAGTTACAGGGGGGTGTTTCACCAAGCTGTTGTAAGTTACGAACGACTTTACGAATGACTGGTGATCCCTTCTTGCGCTATATCAGATTCTCAATGAACAAAGTGTGGTATCGCATTTAGCACAAGAAGGGATAACCAGTCGTTCGTAACTTACGAACAGCTTGGTGAAACACCCGCCAGGATACCTTGAGTTTCACCCAAGGGCAAGTGACCATATCTGGGGGATGTTTCACCAAACTATTCGTAAGTTACGAACGACTTTACAAACGACTGGTGTCCCTTCTTGTGCTAAATCAGATTCTCAATGAACAAAGTGTGGTAACGCATTTAGCAAAAGAAGGGATCACCAGTCGTTCGTAACTTACAAACAGCTTGGTGAAACACCCTCCTGACCACTTAAGCTCAAATTCACAAAGGAGTGTTAGATTTAGTCCACGGTTGAGCTAATTTTGCGGTGTCAAGATAAGTGCGCTTGATTTAGTGCATACAAAATTCATGTAAATCAATATGATTAAACCTTACTGCGACCAGCCCGCTCACGCAGTGAGCGGGCTGCGTAGCACTGAGCTTTGAAGTAAGGAAGTCGAGATTAGCAGTGATTATATTAGTTGGTTTCAGCAATTCTGTAACTCAAATCTCAAATTTATTGCACATATTTACGTAAAATATATACCTGATTAATTCCGTAGTTGGTTTAAAGATGAATTTAATCCATGTTGTATTTTTAAAAATTGTTTTAGACCTAAAGTTGTTCAGAATCGCACGACAGCAGCTGCGATGCAAAACTTAATGCGCATGCGCCAGTTCCCCTTTACCGTGTACGTTTTTGAAGCAGCCAAGATGGCAGCCTCGGCAAACCGTATTTGTTACAAAGATCATGATCGTATGTGAAGAGGAAATATGTAACGTTGCTTAGCATTTTCAAGCAATTTTATAGCTCAGGTATACATTCAATACATTTGGCCATTTATATGTGATAAATGTACTTGAAATGAGTGATTCATTCATGTGCACGGGTTGATTTCTCGGTAGTCGGACCAGACATGCAGGGAAATTGGTGGCGAGCCCTCAGGACGCTCCCGCTGCGCGGGAGCAGTCCCGGGGCTAGATTAAACCGTGGTGAACATGTACATGTAGACATGGTCTAAACCTTTATTGGACCCTTTCTAAGTGTACATGCTAAATAAAGCGTTCTTGTCTGTTTACATGCCACAAAATTTGCTTAGACTGTGAACCTCGTGTGAAACTCCTTTATGAAATTGGGTCTGAGTGTTTATGGGTATGAAACAGATTGAGACATTAAAGGGCAAAGGAATTGGGATAGGGAAAAGGGAGAAAGGGAAGTAGCCGCAGTTTTTAACCGCGGTATATTTTGTCCAGTTCAGCATGAAACATGATGCTTACTGGGCTAATTAAAGCATCATGTTTCATGTTGACCTGGACAAAATATACCGCAGTTTAAAACTGCGGCTCCTTCCCTTTCTTCCCTTTCCCTTTCCCTATGCCAATTCCTTTGAGCTGTAGTGTATGTGAAATTCTTCAAGCATGTATTCACACATGAAATACTAACTCCCTTCATCCCATTTCTCACTTTCCTTCCTCTCTCTCAGGTTCTACATCAGGTGTATCTGATTCACTGGCAGCTTCGCATTTTTGCTTGTGAAATTTGAAACTACACTCTACCTCCCATACATGTACATGTTTTTGATCATTCAGCGGTATGCAATGCTTAACACGTGACATAAGTACAGTATGAATTTCTTTTTGTTACCGCAAAGCTAAAAATGATCTAAAAATTAAGTGTACTGGGATGCACTATTGGCCCAGTATTCGTCATTAGAGGTAATTTCTTTTGTTGAGGATTGCTCACATGTAAGAAAGGACAGGACAAACATCGAGCAGCATGGCAGATGGGTTTTGTCATGGGTTGCTTCGCGTCGCGATGGCCCAGATCTGTCGAGAGCTAGGATGGAATGCCATCCACTCCACACCCTGTGACCTGATGACCGATGTTCTGCAGAAGTACATTCAGCAGCTTGCCACATTGTCACATTGTTATGCTGAGCAGTGTAAGTCTATCACAGCATCCTCTAGAAATATTTCTCTTAGAATGATATCCCAACAAGGGTTTCTTCTTTATCTTTTTCTTTCTTTCACTCGTTCCATTAATTTTTTGGTATTACTTTTTTTGCTTACACAGACTTCAGTTGTTATAACACTGCTCTCCCAATAGGCCCTGCAGACTGAATTTGAAATAATTGTCAACTGTAAAGACTAGGTGATATTATCCTGCTGAACAAGCTTGTCTACTTATGACTTTGAAATAATCCATACAAATGTGGTTTGCCTGTCAAATCCATGAATTAGAAAAACATGAATAAAGGGTCATGTTATAACAAGGAGTGCAGTGCATTCGTGATTTATCAGTTTACTCTCTCAGATTGACCAGGATGAAATATGAATTGTTATGCTTTTATGAATGGGTTACCTTTACATTCTGGCACTCTTTAACCCTATCTAGCCCGGGGGGGGGGGCAAAAACAGCCCCCCCCTCGACATTTTTCGCGATAAATTTTGAACGCGAAAAGATTGCGCCGCAACGCTTCATGACTTTTTTTCTTCAAGTCTCACGCAACTTTTAAGACCAAATTTGCGACGCGGGGGTACGCGGTTCCGAAGTTACGTAACATTTTGTACATGCACGTCAGACCAAAAATTGCTCAAAAACGTGATTTCATGTACAAATCCAATGCAAGTTCTGTATCTAGCCAAAAGTCATAAATGTATCATTATTTTTATTTTTACTGATGAAACACAATAGATTTCATGTTATTTATGACTAAAATAGTGTTGCCAACAATTTCCATCGAAAAAAACAATGAAAAACATTAAGTCGAAAAACAAAGAAATACATAAGAAATTCAAAAAACAATAAAATACTTAAGAAAAAATTTGATACTGCCATTTTTTAAAATCCTTATTTGATAATAATCCTAAGAAGAGTGTCTGGACTGAAATTAAGGAGTTTGGGGGCTACATTTAAAGATTTACAGCCAAATTATGATTTTTATGCATTAATTAGCATAATTAATTAATTAAAAATAAATTTGAATAATTTTGGTGCAAATGACGATTGAATTGTAGAGATTACGTCATGGGCGACGTACGTGCCAATTTTCGTTGCGATCGCGCGATCAACAGCCGAGATCTTAGGGGGGGGCTGTTTTTGCCCCCCCCCGGGCTATGCATTTTCAAAATAGCCCGGGCTATATAGGGTTAACATAGTTTATGTGTTATCATATTAATTTTTAAAATGATATATCAGGCGAAACCTCCATTCCATTATTTGTTTACTTTTAATAGATGGCCGAACGGAGCCCAACCTAGATGACCTTGGGCTGACCTTCAGGCAGATGGGGGTCAGCCTGTACGAGCTGGAGAACTATGTGAAGGACGTTGACCCCATCCCCTTCAAGCATGACATCCCCAAGTTCCCCCTTCCCCGGGACAACGACCTGCAGCACCCCAAGGCCGACCGTCGAGGGGAAGACCGGGACCGCCTGGGCTACATACCCGCCTACCTCCCTCCCATCGTTGGCTTGTCAGATGGTATGTACAATGTAGAACATGATTGTAGTACATGATTGTATTACAATATTTGATGTCTAGGAAAACGCACTCAAGGGAGACGGGAAATGTGGGGTGGTAGTATGCACAGGTTTCAATGAGAATCATTGTTTAAGGGAAACAGAAAATGTGATCTTTTGAGAGAGGTGGTTTCTATGAAAGGTACATTCCAAAATGCTCACTTATGAGAAATCTTGTCCTAACTCTAGGTTTTCTCTGAAGTGGTATTCCAAAATCTCTCCTAGATTTTCCCCAAAGTCCCCTCCTAAGTTTTCTCCTGTATTTATGCATGTTTATGCAAATCATAAAGTTAGGAGGATTGGTATTCCGGAATGCGCATGTGAGAGGATTGAGGAGAATATTTAGGAGAGTCGCCCCCAGTCCTAGCCATTCATAGCACACACACAAACAAACAAGAGCAGCATTCATTTGCGTAGGCGCTTGTACATGATTGATGTGCGCCCACATAGTGTGTCCACAGAGTTCAGATGAAACATCGGGGAAAGTCCTGATGATTGTGATTGTGATTGGCTCTTCATAAAGGAAGCACTTCCCTTCATTCATTAAAAAGTGTGCACTGGGCGTGATCAAACCCTTCCTTACTTGCATTAAGAGCGTCCTAGGAGGACATTCTGGAATAACAAGTTCAGCAGTCTTTAGGCACCTCCTAACTTATGGACTTGGAGAATACTTCAGAGAAAACTTTGGAGGAATTTCGGAATACCACCCCTGCTTACTACATCACCCTCTCATTTTTGGCTTATCGGATGCTATGTTGTTAGTTGTTGTTCCTTCATGATTTGGCAAAAATTCAGACTCTACCCAGGGATTTGCATTCGTTATAGGAGATCACTATTTTACCAGGACAAAATTTACTTTAAAAGCCAGAACCATTTTCGCGGCAACAAGATGGGAGTTACAGTCCAATGCTTGATTATTACGATTTTGCACACACAGTGAAAAAGCAATAAAGAAATGTTTTGTAGAGGAATGATGAAAGCTCAAGATTGATTTTTTTGTTGTTTTTACTCTAATTGCTGTAGCTCTTGTGTACTTTCACTATTTGTTTGCTAACTGATAATATACTGACATGTTGTACTTGCAGGCATAATATATTATCCAGACTCAGAGAGGGGGATGTGTGTGTCAAAGGGACTTTGTGTATTGTTTTCTTCTTTGCCTAGATTTTGGTGAGCCCATCGGTCATCACCGGGACAGCATTTCTTCCGTACCAGGGACCCCCATGGATACGGAGAGCCCTGACTCGCGCCTTCTGTCCCCTGCGGGAGCCAGTCATACCTCCCCGAGGGGGGACAAGCGGGAGAACTCCAGCCCCCAGTTCAGCGAGCAGGCCATGAAGCGGCTGCGACTGGACGGGGACGGCACCCCCCAGGAGCTGACAGCTGTGAGCATCGGCATCGGTGGGGAGCTGACCCCCAAGAGGGAGGGCAAGCTGCCCATTGCCACCACCCCACCCCAGCGCCTCCTCAAGCTAGCCATGTCTGGTGGTGACGTCACGCCGGGTAGGGCCTCCAAGGCCATCACTGACGGCCTGCTCAATCGGACCCTGGAGGAGACGATCGTTGATCGCTTGCAGCAGAAGTCTCCAAAAGGACTCAAACCATTTGCTGGAGAACCAAAGTCTCCAAAGTCGAAGCAGCCAATGACACCTAAGCAGAAGGCACAGATGAAGTCGCCCCTTCATATGATGTTCAACCCAAGTACCCCATCGAAATACCCCATGATGAAGAATAAAACATCAGGGACTCCTACAACTGCGGATAAGGGGGGAGAGTTTCAGTTCCCGCCTCCCAAGAGCCCAAAGTCGCTGTTGAATTCTGGCAGCAAAAAGCAGCAAGGGAAAGCATCAGAATCCGCAACAAAACAAGAAAAGGGTGCAATGACAGTGTATGACTTCTTTGATGATGACTTTGACAGTAAACCACCTCGGGATTTATTGTCATCTCCCTCACAGAACCCACCATCACCATCCTCCATGTCAGTTGAACAAATGAATGATCAGAGTGAAGCTACAAAGGCTGAAGCTGATAAGAGTGTGGACAAAGGGTCTGCAAAAGCCAAAAAGTTGGACAAAGTCAAACGAAAATCAATGAGTAAGGACAAAGCTAAGACCAAACAGAAAGTGAAGACAAAGAAGATCAAAGACGGTGTGCCTAGTTATTATGATTCTGTTGGGTCATTGGATGTGAAACATTCCACTCCAAAGGTTGTGAAAAGGAGGTCATCCTCAGACTCCAAAACTCCAAAACTAGTAATCAAAACAGAGAGAAGGAAATCGGGTGGGAATGAGGTGACGGTTATCAAGAAAAAGTTTAAGAAATTCAAGGAGAAGGACAAGCAAAAGCACTTGAAGGTGAAGAAATTAAAGCAGAAGAGCATCGAGTACAAGATTAAGTCAAAAGCCAAACTGGGTGTCACTCCTAGCGCCGGAAGACCAGAGGATGATTCAAGTCCAGAGAAGCAGCAGCCTATTAAGAGATTAAATCTTATCAAGAGTGCAGGCTCAAAGCGTCTCCAGTTCAAGATTACGCTGCCACCGTCTGAGAGGAAGAACTTTGACAAGGAGAAGCTGAAGAAAGCTGACAAGACGAAGAAGACGGAGGAGAAAGCCAAACCCAAGGGGAAGAAGGGCAAGGCAAGCCCAGCTGATGCAGAGTCTTCAGACAAGGACAAGAAGGGCAACTCAAAGGACAAGAAAAAGGCTGTGGCAGCTAAAGACGGAAAGAAGGAGTCGAGTCAAAAGGTATTCTATCATCCTTCATTGTTGTTGATTATTAATGCTAAATATGTTATATATTTGGGTTATTATTCTACGTTTCTGTTTTATGACTCAGGGAAGTGTATCAATGGCATAAAGCAAGTGTTATTCAGGATCTTAAACAGACATTAAATCAAATTACTGTAAACCCTGTAATTCTGGTGGTAGATGTACCGATATTAGTCAGCTACATGCAGATTGTTTAAAATTAGATGTGCATTGATCAAAAAGTTGAATGCATATATCCAAAAGTGTTGAATAGTAGAGTGAGAGAAGACAGCAACATAATTACACAGGAGGTGAAGACGATTTCACCCCGGTACTATTTATTATGTAAATACCCCCACTACGGCCTTCATGGGGATACTATAAAAAGTAAAAATTTCCTATGTAGGTAACATGTAGGTAACATATGTGTACATATGTATAAACTGTAAATATCCTCTTAAATGCAAATGCTTGACTTTAATTGATGTGTAGGGGTCTACAAATCATGAACTGTATGATAAAAAAAAAATAGTGTATCATGTATTTTTCACTATTTTGAGTATTAGTCGTCTACACACTGCTAAGCCCTGCTCCAGGAAATCCTCAGTTATATCTCTACTCTGCTTGAGATATCATCAGCCAGCTAAGATATGCATAGCAATACACAGAATTATGATGGTAGCATGTAGGTGCAACTTCAGGTTTTTGTACAATACCACCGAAGAGATTCAAAATACAAGTCACTGCTATTTCAGACATATTCCATCATTGCGAGCTGGCATTTTGTGGACATTTGTGACGATGCTATTGTGAGTACACCTTGATATGGTATGCCACATATCCTGACTGAAAAGACAATATGCTGGAGTAACAAATACCCTCAGAGTCTCATTTGTTCTGACTCATTTATATTCAGTAGTCCATCATAGGTATAATTGGGCTAAAATTTAGTGAAATAGTTTTCTGGGGTAATGATGAAGTGTGCAAACTAGAACTTGAGTTAAAATATAATCATTTTTTTCTTCTTCAGGTGAAAGAACCGACAGTGTCCACTCCAACGATTCCAAAGATCACATTCAAGCTTGGCACTCCATCCAGTGGAGGAGATTCTCCGAAAATGTAAGAGAACAGTGTAGATTTCATGCAGAAGCTCCAACTAACATCAGCACACGATACACAAAAAATTACACATTGGGGTAAAATAAAACAAAAGGGCAGATCAGGATACCTCCATGATAAAAATTCAAGGCTTGAAATGTTAGGAGGAACCTTTAAAGAAAGACAAAAATTTGGATTTTTTGCTGCAATCTATGATAATGACAGAGATTCCATCATGTAACTAATACAACAGAAAGAAGAATAAAATGCAGACATCAAAAGGACACACACTCAAATACATACACTACACACAATCATTAAATAAAGTCAAATTCTGTGACACATTTTTTAAATGAAAAAGCATTCATATTACATCATACTATGTGTAACAGCTACTAGTTACTAGTGAAGTAAGTTTCATGTGATGTGTAACTTCAGCATATGGTATACTGGAAGCTCCTTATCTTCCTTTATCCAGTGTTCACATGAAGAACCTTAAATTGCACATTTTTCAGTACTGGTGTGTCATTTTTGTATGAATATTGGTATGGATATAACAATACTGCAAGTATGAAGTGAAGAGAGTTTCCGATACTCAACACTTTTACTGTGAAAATACGACAACTTCACACCACTGAATCATTGTCCAATTTTAAATAGCCCATTCAAATTCTGATGTACCGGTAGCAAACAAAGAATGGCTTCTGTTTATGAAATAAAAACCCAAGAAATGTGAAAATTAATGCATGGAAGTGACAATTTCTGTTTTCACTTTATTTCATAATCCTCCCCCCCCCCTTAATTTGCAGAAGGTAATAGGATGGTACCTCATATGTGGTATAATAGCAAATTTCGGTCCGATTGAATTTGAGTACGTAATTTTGATTTTAAAATGATATAGTATTGATTTAAGTGATTTTGTATTTGTACATACTGTGAGAAAGAATTTGTGGTATTGCTGCAAAGCAATTTGCTGAAAATTTGTTTCACAGAATTATTTTTTTTCTTTTCACCATCCCCCTTCCCATGTTGCTCTTCATTTGACTTTCTACCTCTAATTCTGTTCTGATAACCAGTGTCATCAAGACAACCACCACACCAACCCCCACTCCTACAGTTCCCAAGCTCTCCATTGCTGTTCCAAGCAAGAAAAGCAAAGACTCCAAGTCAAAGTCCGCTGTAGCATCTCCCAAGCCAGAACCAGCCAAGGGGAAAAGAGAAAGCAAGGCCAAACCTGAATCTAAATCCAAGGCTGAGGCTAAAAAGGAGAAAGCATCTACTAGCAAACCAAAGGAAGTCAAGGTGGAGACCAAGGCTGAGAGCAAGTCCAAGGTCTCCAAGAAGAAGGAGAAGGAGATGGAGAGAGAGAAGGAACGTGAGAGGGAAAGAGAGAGGGAGAAGGAACGGGAGAGAGAAAGGGAGAGAGAAAAGGAGAGGGAGAAGGAGAGGGAAAGGGAGAGGGAGAAGGAAAGGGAAAAGGAAAGAAAGGAAAGAGAGCGAGAGAAGGAGAGGGAAAAAGAGAGGGAGAAAGAAAGGGAGCGAGAAAGGCAGAAGGAACGAGAGAAAGAGAAGAAGGCCAAGGAGAAGGCGGCGAGGCTCCGAGAGGAAGCCAAGCCTAAGGCTGAGGTGTCTCCCTATGACTTTGATGCTCCGTCTCCAACGCTCACCATCAAGACCAAGAAGGAGCCCTCAACCCCAGCCCGCAAGGAACCTCCTCCCGGTGTGTTCGCCCCATCGGTCCCCTCGCCGACTAGCAAGACCACTCTCACCACCCCCAGAACTCCCAAGTCTCCAAGGTCAGTGAGCACCAGCTCACCTGCTCCAACAAAATCAAAGCAAAAGGTAAACTCAGATTGTTGGTTGGGTCCATCTACTGTACTTAATGCACACTCTGTCAGTGTACAAAATAATCACTTTTCTCTCATCTTGATGGTCAAAAACATAAAAGGGCTCTGCTTGGAAAATCTTGGTGGCTAATGTTTTACTTCATGTGTGAAGTGTTTAATACCATTTCCAGATGCATACTAGTAAATGCCTCTTTAAAGGAAGAAAGACTTTCAAAAAAATAGCTATTAGTGATATTCTATGACGTGGGCCGGAAAAATCCCCTTTATTTGTTATGCTGCACAATATACATTTATATACTATAGCTTGAGGTTGAATATGAATGATATTGGGGAAAACTTAATTTTATGCACTGTTGTCATTTTCACAAGAAAGTAAATGACAAATAATGTTTATAATGTAAAAATTGCACCATTTTGCCCAGTTTCATGTTCAAATGTGTGTTGGAAGATGGATAAAGGAACATTTTACAACAATGCTGGAGCGACAATAGAAGCAGGTGCACAGGCTAGAACATTCATTCACAACTTTCTCAGAGCCAGGTAGCCATTGTCATATATGCAGAGTAATATTGTGGTGGACCATCCAATGAATTTCTACTTTACTTTTTTTTATGCCTCTGCCACGAAGGTCAATGAACTTTGCCAAAATTAGCTAAAACTTGCCCCCAAAATGATATTTGTCATAAGAAATCCAAATCAAATGGTGCAATTCCGACCAAACATGGTGAAAGTTTGGGTAAATTCTTGAAAGGTTAAAGGTCAATGAACGTCACCGAAAATTGGCTAATTTTAAACAAACTTAAAACAAGGATGGATTTAGATTAAGACTAGTTAGATCGGAAGTCAAATAGTCAAAGAAGTTAAAAGTCAAAGGTGAATGAACATTTCCAAACTTGGCTAAACTTTGAAAAACAGAATATGATATTTTAATTTCACATAGGTATGCAATGGTACATTGCCCACCAAAAGTTTTCTGAGAATAAAATCTGAATAGAGCTAGCAAAGAGGCAGAGGCATATTTATCGACTACGTGGCAGTCAAATTGCTCGAGTTTTTTTTAGTGGTGCAGCAGTAATCTGCATGCATGCACATTGCAACAACAACTGGCTTATTGACAAGCACCTCTCTCTCATATTGCTTTCCCCGCAGGCGAGTGCCCCACCCCCCACCCCTCCCCCTACCAAGGCGGCACTCAAGGCCCTGCCCCCTTCAGCCACCAAGGCCAGCAAGGCGTCCAAGCAGAAGGAGAAGGAGAAGGCTGCTCAGAAGCAGCAGGCAGCAGCAGCAGCAGCAGCTGCCCCCTCAGTGGAGACGGAGACAGCCAAGCCCCCGCCGGAGGGGCCCTGCATCCTCATCTCAGAGACCGCAGGCACCGTTGTCGTAAGTGGCCCCCACTCTCATTCAATTTCAATTTAGTTTCCACTATAAAAAAGCATGATATACAATACTGCATAAACACATATATTTACAAGTGTGTGGTAGCACCAATAAAAGCATGCAGGCTTGTGGGAATGGGTCCCATATCACATGTATGCACACTGGATACAGTTACAATAAGCAAATAATCAATGTTGGTGAAGGTGATGGGACAAACTATCACTTCCGAGGCGATCTGGATGTAGCTATCTTTCCGAAGCGCAGCTCAGGAAAGATAGCATATACATTCAGTACCTAACCCCGAGCCGCTGCCATGGGGACCACGCATTAGGACGCGCGTTAGGACGTGTTAGCTACTGTTGATAGTCCGAGTGTAACACACTTTTATTTCGCGCATAGTCAAGATATTGATCATGCGTTTGGACTGTGAGGAATGAAGAGATCAGCGAAACCAAAATGTACTACAGGGAAACCCCGTTAAAACGAGCATGGGTATATGAAATTAAAGCATGTTTTTTCTTTGGGAAAATCCCAAATAGCTTTGCCTTTATATTCATTTATCTAATGAATTAATTAATCAATCAATAACATTATTTTAAGTTATTTTTAAAATAATAAGTAGATTAATTGAAATTGGGATGAAGGGCACTATAAACTCTCGTTCTGTGTGCTAATTACCACATGTGGCGTATGAACGTGTAGTTTTAAACCTGACAAACTAGTTCTGCAACCTGTCCTTTTTGCTGTAGAATGAGTATGGTGAGAAGATCTGGTACTGTCCTGCTTGCAAGAAGGCTGATGATGGCATCAAACCCATGGTGGGCTGCGACACATGTGACGACTGGTATCACTGGTAAGTTGCTAGTGAGGGGTTTGTTTATGTGTCTTTGTTTGTACTTGTCTGTGTGTGTGTGTATGTGTGTATGCTGGTGTGATTTCATACAAAATGTCAATTTACATATATATTTATAAAGAAATCTTGTTATCACCGTGCTCGTTGTAAGCGAGGCAGTGCACCATAGGTTTGCATGTAGAAACTTTGGGGACGGAGAGATTTCTCTCGATATAACGAAACCTCGTTTTATCCGTGCTCGTGGTATCGAGAGTAAGCTATACTGTATTAGAACTTTCCTCCCAATAATAGAACTGGAAACTGGAAAATAATTCGATTTTGAGCTAGTCATCTGAAACCTAGCCGAGAGACTGGAGACCACTGTGCGCTCCAAACTGCGTTCAATTGGAGCAATGCCCGCATAGCGCGTTGAGATGGACAGCACGATTATAAATGTAGACTATGCTTGCTGCATTTTAAACAGAAACAAGCATAGGTTTTCACTTTTTCTGAAAAAGTTTGTGAAGCTGTAACTGATATTTCATACACGTTACTCTTAGAGTATACCTGATTCCTGCCGAGTTTCATAACTTGCGAATTGGGCACCCTGTCTTTAATTTATGTTCACATTACATTTATTTTCTTTCTGCAGGCACTGTGTGGGCCTGAAGCAGGAGCCAGACACGGATGAATGGTTCTGCACTCGTTGCACCAAGAACCAGCAGAAGTCCAAGAAGAAACGAGGCCGGAAGACCTGAGCCCTTACCTAGTAGTTTATGTCATTGGGCTGTCATAGGAGTTCATACCTGACTGAATCCACCCTTTCTTCCCTATCTCTCTTAACCCTTGTTGACCCATAGGCAATGTATGGTATTGTAATTGATATGGGACTTCAGTGGGTGGTATTGAGAGGGTTGAACAAAATTTGTGGAGAAACAGAGTGCCATCAAATCTTGAGCCTCCCTAGTAAATGGTGGGATTGTCCGTCACAGACCACTTTCATTTTCTTTTTGCATTATGACCCAAACTCAAGCTGTTTACATCTCACCTAAGCTGAACCTTCTTGTTAAATTCATAAGAAGTCCATACCTCCTGTAATAATCCATTAGATAAAATATAGAAACAAAAACTTTGGATTGGGTTACAGTACATTTCAAGATGAAGTGAAACACTGTTTTTCCATTGCTTTCCTTTACATGTTAAAGAGGGCCTGTCCCTTTTGCAAGATCTGCAAACTTAATGAAAGTTTGCACATATTTAGCATGTATCTGTGGATACCAACTGTAAAATTTTAAGGTCAGAGGTACTAAAACTCCCATAGAATAAATGAAAATCTTACTAGTTTTCACTGAGATTTGACTATTTTAGTGGTACAAAAAAAGGAAACTCGATCAATAATCGAAGATTATTTCCTCAAAACCGAATATTATGCTTTGTCGATTCCAGGGAAAGGTTATATAGCCACTCTCTCTCAAATGACGACAATGTCAGGGAACTTTTGTTCTAGCAGGATTCTTTGAAATATTGCTGAATTTATCAATCCTAGATTCAACATGCATCTGCTTTAATCTTTGAATTTACTTTATCTTGGCGATGTAATAACTGAGAACAATGGTGCTTTTTTTTCTGAATGAATGGTGAGGGCTGTGCTTGAAAACCACAATTTACATGTATTGTCCCTGAATTTGTGGTAAACACAGGTAGTTACATGACTTTACTTAAAAGTCTGTACTTATAAGCATATGAGATGCACATTTTGTTTGTCAAATAAGAGTGGGAATACCAGTGGCAACATGTATATTATGTATATATATTTATACAATTTTTTTAATGGAAATGTGTAAATGTATCGTGCATCCAGTTTCTATGAAAAATGGTGAACTGGAATGGAATTTGAGAGTGAAATCGCAGTATAAATTGTGCCAATTGTGTTTTTATACTATTAGTGCACTTTAGTATATAGAATGTTTCCTGTGCGTCACATTCAGGCACATGGCACGAATGGTTTAGGTGTAACTATGAATGCGAGTCATAATCAGACTACATCAAAACATTTGAAGAGCTCCATTTGTTTGGTTGTATTCAATCAGCATGGCTTTGTGATTTACAGCAACATTTCTCCATGAGGACTTGCACCCTCAAGGTTGATACATTATAGCCGAGTATAATACGTAATACCAGAGGTGAACCGTGAAATGTGCAAATAATTAAGGAGACAAAAGAGCCAGGAGGTAAATGGGCTCCATCTTTACATGTACATCATTATTTTTTATCAACCGAGTATTGCACATTGCCTTCATACAGTGACTTCATCTTTCTGAAATTACATGCCCCAGCGCATTGAGATACACAAGTTTTGCAGTGCCAATTTTGTTCTGAAATTTCAGAATATTGCATTTTGATGTTGCCCTGTAGACTCTTTGGAAACAGGAGCGGGTGATAATAAGCAAATAATCAGCGTTGGTGAGGGTGATGGGACGAACTATCACTTCCGAGGCGATCTGGATGTAGCTATCTTTCCGAAGCGCAGCTGAGGAAAGATAGCGTATACATTCAGATCGCCGAGGAAGTGATAGCTCGTCTCATTGCTTGAAACCAAAAGTTGATTATTTGCTTTATATTCCACATCTGAAACCAACTATCTATACCAAAAATGACAATTTGACGTAAAAAGGTAATGTTTACTTATCTCCATAACCCCGAGCCGCTGCCATGGGGAACACGCGTTAGGACGCGCATTAGGACGCGCATTAGGACGCGCATTAGGACGCGCATTAGGACGCGCATTAGGACGCGTATTAGGACGCGCATTAAGACGCGCGTTAGGGCGCGTTAGATGTTAAGTGATAATCCGAGTGTAACGCACTTTTATTTCGCGCGTACTCAAAATATTAATCACGCATTAGGACTGGGAGGAGTGAAGAGATCAGCGAAACCAAAAAGTACTATCACCTAGAGTGTAACAAACTTTTATTCTCAGGTGATCTGATAGGAAAAACTACGCCTCATCACGTGATCAACTCTTGACCAATCATATAGCAACATTCTCAGTATGTGGAATATAATAACTTATATCCTCCAACTGGCACATTACATTTCATGAATGATTTTTGTGGAGGTTATGTGTCATTTATATTGAACCTCGTATGAAAGAACGAGGAGTAAAATTGAGACTTAAGATAAGTTTGTCACATTCAAAAATGTTACATCCTGATTAGCAGTAAATATTCACTTCATGAGGATACAATTATCAAATCTCAGTTCATGTATGTAACAAAACATGTGCCTGGAATTTCTGGAGGTAAGCTAGGCTACAACACATGTTGGCTTGGTCATGATTTATAGATCAGCCATGTGCATGGGTTTATCTGAATCAACTGATGAAATGTGAAGGTGACAACTGTTGTCTGTAATATATCATGGTCATAAATTGTGCAACTGAATGTAATATTTGAATTGTAAAAAAAAAGATATGTGAAAATTATAATACATGTAGTTTAGCTTTGCAGTTTATATGAGTTCAGCATGGAGATGTGTGCTAGGGATGACATACTTAAGTACATGTGTATGCATACTGAGTGTGAAGCTGAATGGGAGTGCATGGATTTTCAACACGCATAATTTTATAATGCCAAGAATACAGATATATTTTCAAACCAAATTTGCTGAACAACTAGACAGTTTCTCAAACCTTACAACCACCAAAAGCAAGACAAAGACCTATGAGTAAAGACTGCTCAGCACGTAGGTGGTCAGTGAAGATAACTTAGCTGGGCATTTCATGAAAATGATGATAAAATGGTAATACTGTATAATGATAGCACTTTTTAAACAGTACAAACTTTGTGGTCCTGGCATTAAATTAAGAAGGAATGAAATGGTTAAAACGTAAGAGAGAGGAAGAAACAGAGATTGAGAGAGAGGGGGTAAGATAGATGGATGTGTGAGAGAGAGAGACAGAGAGAGAGAGAGAGAGAGAGAGAGAGAGAGAGAGAGAGAGAGGGGCGGATGGGGAAAGATGAAGAGAAAAGGACGAGGGAGATCATACAATAACTTTATCTTGCACAGCACAATAACAAGATGGTTGCTTCACAGCTAGTGAACCCTATTCGACGGGGGGGGGGGGCTATTTTTATCATTAATGTCCATGAAAAAATAATGAAATGCAGCATGGTTCTTAACATGTTCCTTTATCTCCATGGAAAATGTAGACAGCAAATGTATATATAATTCCCTGACTAATTTCGAGTCTGTATCAGTGGAAGGTTTAAAAAAACAAACAAAAAAAAACCTACACGATGATTGCGAGAAAATAGGTCCAGTGTGCAATGTGGATGCATCTTTGACTGCCCTTTTCAGGAACACCCTTTCCCATTAACAACGAACGTGTTTTTCGAAACACAATCACATATTCAACGTAGTTTACAACAATTAAGTTATGGTAACCCCAACGCCTGATTGAGGCGAGTACCACTAGCAACAACTGATAAACCCCGAATGCATTCTGACCACTGAACTAAAAAATTTTAGTTCAGTGATTGTAACCAATTAAAACCGAATCGCCACACACAGATACAGGATCAAGTGAATGTGATATCTGATTGCCACTTAATATAATATAAGTACATATTACGAAACTGTCTGGGCAGAAAAGAAGTGCGAAGAGAAGTTATCTGCAACCGGACACCGTTCATGTCATACGGCGCGTGCCACACACGCGCGCGCCGCCAGTTTCAACCGAAATATGCCAAATATCTCTGGTATGGAGGAATGTCCGCATACGTACGTCCAAAAAGCTGAGGGCTCGCGGGACACATTGGAGGAAAAGTGATAATGGTCATCATCAGCCTTGTTTATGTATCTACTCCACTTTCGGGGTGAGAAGAGGATGGTCAAGCTGTCTTGCCATCTCTCAGCCGGGCATCCCAGCATGGAATCATCGATCCAAGTTGTATTGAGGGAGAATTTGACGACCGAAGGGACCCGGCTGCGCTTCATCACATGGATATAATATATACACACCCAATGGCAGACCTTTATATTAGTTTGCCCCACATGTACTTATAATTTCAACCTTGCCCTTGTAATCCTTTTGAAAGATTCCACGTGAATCCCCTGCAACTAAGAGTGTCCTCATTATGCTGATTTGAACAAAGCTTCGTCATGGGAATTAACAGAAAAACATGTTATTCGCAAAGGTTAAGATATATAGTATAGGACATGTTTAAACCATCTGATTATGCCGAAGCTCGAGACACGGGTCGGCATAAAGGAATATTTCAAAAGAAATTATTTCTAGAAAGTTCAAACTCGAATCACGCTGAAATGTAGACATCATGGGTCAAATGTTTTAGAAATGGGCTTCGTGGCTTTTAATCAATATAATCCGTGCAATATTTAAAGAAATTTTTATTTGTGGACAAATTTGGACGTGAAAAGGTGTGTGAATCAGATAAATATTTTAAAACACAACAATTCCCTTAGGCATTCAGTTGCCATGGTAACATTCGGGATGTGTCAAGCTGGTTATCCAGCAGACGATCAGTGATAAACGGAGGAGGAACATTGTATTAGCACAGGAGGGCGGAGACCTCTTTGGTCGCGTTAGGTGCTACGAACACGCCTTTGACACAATCACTAAAGTTGACATTTAAGCATTATAACGTGATAGGGTGTCATTATATTAGGGGGATGGGGGGGGGGGGGGTGCAGGTTTCGTGACATTTCATCAATCAGTATCTAGGTATTAATCTTTTGAATACTAAATTGCATTTCATATGTTGACAAGTCAGGACCTAAATCTCTGTGTGTATCGGATAATCAATTCAGAACACAACGATGTTCATCGTACATCACACTTGTCAATCCACTTGCAACTACCACATAATGCTTCCGGCATAAAATACGTGGTGGATTGGCAGGTGGGATGCACAATGGGCATTGTTATAATGTTATGAAGAATTAATTTGACACGCACAATTTGTTTGATCCTGATTTGTCAAATTGTGAAAATTTACTAAAATTGAGTGAAAGGATTTTATGATATGAATAGTAATTAATGAAATGTCATAAGACTTGCCCCCCCCCCCCCATAATTAACACCATTTGACCATACAATGCTTAGATTTTAGCTTGATTCAAGTTTCAACTTGTTTGTAATTATTTTCCAAAAGTGTAAATATTGTGTTTAATATTTGGTAGTTTGTATACTTTATTCAAACGAAGCTTTATATGGGAGGTGTTAAATACGAAAAACTGTTGACACTTAAAAAAAAAGTTACAAATCGAATATAGCTGAAATTTACACATCATCAAGTCAAATGATGAATTTATTTTTAGGAGCAGTGTTTGTGACATTTTATCAGTCGTTACGAGTTCGTGTAATAATCTTTGGAATATTCAATGATTTTCACTTTTGAACAAATTTGGACCTCAAAATGTGTGTGTATCAGATTCAGAACACAACAGGGCCCATTGCACATATTACAACCGTGAATCCATTAGCAACTGCCAGTACAGTTTCATTAATAATTAATGAGGTTTCTGGAAGAAAAGAGATTGCTGGTTGACAACAGCATGACAACAGCATTCCATCGTAACAACTCATGATGCTTCTGGTATGACTGTTATTAATGTGCTCTGAATCAATCATCCGATTCACACATTCGCTGGTCAAGATTTTTTTTTCAAAAAGTGAAAATCTAACAAAATATTCAAAGAATTATCAGAACAACATTCATTGATGAACTGTCTCGCCTAAATAAAAAAAAAAATGATTTCAAAGTTTTGATTTTGTGGCGACACCTGCGACGTACTCTACCATTACGTTGTAGACAGCAAATCCAATAATGGCTTTTTCTGTTCTTGACAACAGAATGATATTTTTCCTTACAGGTATGTGTGTAAAAACGTATTTATAGTGATGTATCAAAAGCACAAGTAAATATCTTTTTTGCGAAAATGAACATTTTCAAAAAAGAAATATACACAACATAATTGGAGAGCACCTCGCACGTGATGTCACAAAATCAAATACATGTAACTTTCTTTTTCTTTGACCGATTTTCGTCAGAGCCTTCACTTATATGTTTCTTTCATGTGTCTCCTTTAATTGAAACCGAAACAATTTTTGGGTGAACTATCCCTTTAACTAAAATATCGCCAAAATCCATGTAACATTGATTAAGTTGTTCTTTTTTCGTTGCTAATTTCGATCTTTTGTTCACATGCATTGTGAAATTATTTGGTCCAAAAAGGTCCTATTCAGTTTTGTGTTAAAGGTCAGCTCGGGCTACTCAATTATATTTGAAATGCACTTATTTCCTGTCATCTGATTTCTTCAGCGACTCCTTAACATGCTTAAAAAGTTCGCAGATCAACATACCGTCAGCACGACGGGCCCGTTTTCCGATAGCAATTCAGATCAAGATAGGCCGCCGCTGTTATATGTTCATATGAAAATTCTTTGGACATTGGTTCACGTTTCAATGAAAATAAAATATTTGTTTGTTGTTATACGCGAATGCGTGTTTAAACAGGACCTGTGGTGTTTTGATTGTTGATTGGAGGTAGCCATGGTTTCTGATAATGTATAGGCTGTAGTCTTATCTGTGTAGATGATTTGCATGGTTTTTCCAATGCTATCACAGCCTTGTCCGCCACACACTCACATCCAAACATACTATGTTCTCAAGGAAGCGGCTTGCCGCTTGCCGTTAGACGCCAGGTTTTTCCGGCAGCGGAGTGGCCATACAATAATTGTGACTGTAGATGGTCTGAGCGTTTTGCCCAGGGATGTGTTAGGAAGGAGTAGAAACTCGAGCATAATACATTCAAACATCTGTATGGGTTCTAAAGCGTGCTCATGAATGTCAAAAGAATTCCATAATCATGACAATGCTTTGATGTTCCATGTGCCGAGCCGACATTTAGCTGATGTCAACTTGAAAAGAAATTTCTTTAATTTCTTATTTGTCTGTAGACGTTTTGTTTTTGGCAAATTCGTTTGCAAACTATAAGGAAGTTAACGGCAGATAATGACAGATCATTTACTCTGCTTTTGTTTCGAAAAGTATTGAGGAATCATTAAAAATCGGACATATGAGCTATTTGTATTACTTACAAAATTGACCAATTTCTTCACTTTCCGACATCTTGTGCATTTGGGGGATTCAACCACTCTCAAAATGATATATTAAGCTGTGTATTATTATTAATGGCGTTTGTGTGTGTTTGCGTTCAGCATAAATATTTTACTTGAAAAACTTCTTTATTTGTGTTTGCTGATACCTGTTGTGCTCATGGAAGCATTAATGCCATTAACAGAACGGGGCAAGCGAAGTGAGACTGTACATTTCTTTTGTTCTCTCTGAGAAGCCGTTGCCACACAATCATGTTCATAATTGTTCAAACACCTGAATAGCACCTGTTGAGAACACCATAACTTTTCAGCGGCTTGGCACATGGGTTCAAAGAAAGAAAGTTGCTTCATATCCTTCCATAACACATCCCTGCTTTGCCGGTGGCTGGGGTGAAACCGTGTGCAATACAAGAGATCTTATTGCAAGTGGCAGTACTTGGCAAACCGGTTCCGTGTGAATATCTTGACAGATATACGGATCCCCCCCCACTTCCTTCACCCTGAGTCAAGTCAGATGCGATCATGATTGTCATCCAGAATAAGCATGCTAGGTCGAAGTAATGTTGGTATGTAAGATTGATCGATGGATTTAGTAATCGATATTTGGGTTTCCAAGTAAAGGAGCGAATATACAAAGGCGGGCCTAAGGGGGAATTAACGAATAGGGAAGGGAGTGTTTGTTAAGTCATCTCTTTCCCCTGGGAGGTAGCTAATTAACGGGGTAGGGTAGGGTAGGGCAGAGGTTTGTGCGGTGCAGCTTGCTCCAATTTTTATGTTTCAAACGTGTTGCAATTTTGACGATGTAGGAAGAAAATTCATAATCTGAAGAACACTCCAAGATATCTGTGAATTTGTTTAACATCTTACATTCGTTGTGTCTGAATACTGTACGTCTCTTCCCCTTCATTGCTTTCCCTTTACTGTTTACCTCCCGAGAGATAAAACCAAACATTTTTAATATGAGTTTATTTCATATCGATTTCCTATAATTACATTTCTCAATACACCATCACTTTTTGTTGTATTGTAACATCGTTTGTGATTGAGCACTCGAGCTTTGATGATGATATCAGTTCCATTGGCGTTGTTGTACAGCTTTCAGTAGGTCTATTAATTTTGGCCATTTAAAGGGCCCCTGTCATCAAAATGTATGTTGACTTCTATTGATGCAACTTAATATGTATGCAATAAAATCACTAACTGCTCAATGGAAATATGTTTCCTGTATTTTAAAATATTTTTTCTTTATTTTTTTCTCAGCACTGATAAGCCCCGCCTCCAAAATATCCTCCAACTCAAAATTCCCCCTGTGACATCATCAGAGGTAGAAATTAGTAGGATAATATACATAATTTATGCACAAACTAAACATGACAATGACTACCTGCAAGTGCTTATAATAGCACTACATAGCTAGCACATTTCTAACATTAGGAAACAATTATTCCCACATGAAAGGTTGTTAGATGGTATTGTGTGAAGACATGTGATGCTCTTGTGGGCAGGTGGAGGTAGTCATTGCAATGTTTAATTTGTGCATGGATTGTGCTTATTATCCTGCTAATTTCTACCTTTGATGATATCACAGGGGGAATCTTGAGTTTGAGGATATTTTGGAGGCGGGGCTTATCAGTGCTGAGAAAAAATCAAGAAAAATTATTTTAAAATATAGGACACATATTTCCAATGAACAGTTAGTCATTTTGTTATGTACATATTATGTTTCATCAACATAGGTCAACATACATTTTGATGACAGGGGACCTTTAAGGTGATGTCCATAACGGCCTAAAATACTGAAAGGTGTAAATACCACAATATTAAAGTGAATTGAATTGGATGTATTTTTCATCTGAACATAACACTTTCCAACTTAGAGATAATTACAATCATTTTCGAACACAGAGTAAGGTGTCCCATACCCCTATTAAATGTGTTGATGCTGTTTAATTTAATTCACATACAGCTTCAAATATAAATCACATTTGAGAAAAGGAAACTGAACGTGAGAGGCAACTTGTTTTTCGTGCAGTAGACCTGTTTGATTAGACCGGTTTACTAATATATTCAAATTTTATGCATACCAGTTTAAAAAAAGTTAATTGCCCCTGACAACCGCAAACCTTGCCCGAGATTTGCCCGACATAGCAACAACTAATGTATGCAAAGTTGATTCCGAGTATAGGCCTACTGAAATACCATTGTTATATAGGTACAGGTTAATGGAATAACTCATTACTAGGCCGGTAGGCCCCGAGGGAAGATACATCCATAAATTTGACTACATTAGTAAACCGGTCCATTTGAAGTTATGTACGCTTGGTCCAGACTTTGTTTTTTCTTTAAAACACACTTTCTTTCATATCACAGGCCAAACTGAGGAGCCAAGCCAGATTTTACTAAGAAAAAGAACCATGGATATCAAACGTGTTCAGGACCCATCACAAAGCACACATTTTGTTAATGGGTGTTCTCAGCAGTTCTAAGGATGTTGTCTGACCTGACCATAAACACATTTTTAGACTTGTTCTTGTCGGAAAGTAAAAGTCCCCCAAAGTTAGGCAATGTTTAGTACCTAGGCCTCATTGCGTTCATTTTGTGATGCATATAGGATGTAATAAACACGATTCATGTCATACCATGATCACTTGCTTTCTATAAGACATTTTCGTAATATATTCTCAACTTTAACCGGTCCTTACTGCCCGACGGTGACGCGCTAAATGCATTCACCTGTATTACGTGATTCGGTTTCAACGGATGGAACGCACTCCATCCACATGTTGTTGCTATAGTACTCGGACAAACCTCGGACAAGCTTTGGGGTTACCATTAGTAACGTATTGTTTGAACGACGTGAATAAAATTTGCATACATAACGAATGGTCTGTCAATTGGTAGCCACTGAAGCTTTTCTTCCATGCGTGTTTCACAGGCAATGATGTTTGATTTAACAGTTGTCAATAACAACCATTTTAAAGGATTTGTATGAAATTCTAAGTGCGTAATATGAGATTTGTTGCCATTTCGGATTTTAGAGCGGCATGAAATACACGCGAAGTTGAGCACAAACGTATATTTGCAAAATTTACCATTTATATCGGGGCATATGAGCTGTTTTCTCGAGCTTACTCCTTATTCCCAAGTCTAAAATGACAAAACTACGTATACATGTACATGATGGTGAAGGCTATTTCTGAAGAAGCCATTTTTGTTTCCCCTAGGGCCTATTTATTCATCGACCGACACATGACAGCTAGCTCCTTTTCATGTGTAACATGAGATGATGAAATACATGGAGAAATATACTTTTGTTAAAGAAATACAGGAACATTCATTAACGGTGCTTTTTTTTTGCGGTGAGACATTCGTTTTATGAACATTCGATTACCACAACTCACCACAGGAAAGAAGGTAGACTTTCATGGCTGAGTGTATTTGTGTACAGATGCATACATCGCGATATGCGGTGTAGATTGCGATATACGCATGCGCATCAATGCTTTTGTCTGCATTTGAAGAGCACATGGCGCGTACGTAGATGGATGGTCTTCTTCGTTTCGGGTGCATGTTCTCCGAACATCCACGAATTGCACATTGAACAGTGGACTAAGTTTGGAATTAATCTAATCTGTATGACATTTATCAACTTTGGAATGATCTGATTACGCCAGAATCATGGGTATCTCTGGGCTTTTGGAGTACATTGAACGGAATTGCCAGCAAGCGTGCGTCAAAGTGGACCTGGGACAGCTCGCTCGAAAGCGTCTGAATAATGCTGGAAAAAGGGGAAGAGCTTTAGTTGGACAAGACCCCTTGGTATTGGTAATTGATGCCGAAAGCTGCCTTCATCGTCTCTATGGCGGAAGCTTTACAGATTGGGTATGTGGTGGCCAGTGGAACAGCATGTTTCACTTTATTGACAACCTGGCCAGAGCGAGCAGGAGCAACAACATGAAACTCATCGTTGTCTTCAATGGAAGCCTTGAGAAAAATCGGATTACCGAGTGGTTGAGGCAAGAAACTCAGACAAGAAACACCGTTGGCCAAGTTCTGGGACATGTTCACAATAAGGGCACACCACCCCCGAAAGCCTGGTTTACTCCTCCCGTTGCCTTAGGTACGTATGAAATATACCTAGCTCCAACTCAAATCATCACATGTTTTTCCAGCCAAGCTCTGCTTTGTTTTGGTTTTGCAAATGGCCCGCGCTAGCTACGCGTTGTATGCGATGCATGCTCATTCTTCTATACCGTTGGCTGGTTGTGTGTGTGCAAATCAGTGTGTCGTTTGTGTGTGTGTGTGCGCAATCCCAAATGCGCTGTCGTGCATTATTATGGCCCATCGTATCTGAGATGATAACGCGATCAGTTGATAAACACCGAAAAAGAAGCATGTCTTATCATTCCATAGTCACAGTTTCTATCAAATAATATCCCTGCACATATATTTAAGCTGTCAATCGTTTATTAATTTGCTTAGACCCAAGTAAAATGTGACTAAATTTTAATCTGATCATGGCAGTTGAACTGATCCGAGCAGTTCATTTGTGAATGCTTGGCTCGGCTATGGCTTCAACAACGGTTTCTGCTATTGTGAAGCCAAGCATGAATGTCTGTGGGGCTGCGTGAATGCCAGACGTGCACCCACACAAAGACTTTCTGCATCTTGGGTTTGAGTGAGTGGCTAGCATGTAGTGTAGTCTGGCCTGGGCTGGCCTGGGGGGTAGTGGATACCAGGCTTAGCTGGCTTGCAGCCTGGATATTGGGGTTCTTTGTTGAAATAGGTCTAGAGATTTATACATGGGATCATTGTAATTAATTGCACTCAAATCTGAGGGCGTGTTTATCATCTTTTCAGGCCTTTACGAACGTGTTTAAAGTCTTTTTATCAACTCAATCGCCCAAGTTAAAAACCGGCCTTGTCACTGCGCAGCTCTACTGCGCTGTTACACGTACACTGTAGTACAATAGTGTGCGATCGATTTGTTTACTTGGCATGGTGCGCATGTTTTCAGAAATCGGAAACACATGGTTTAAAGTCGTTTCAAAACAGCTTTGCGTTTATCTCCCTTCTCTAAACGCGTTTCTGGCTCAAAAACGCTTTTAGGATCACTCAAATTTGCGTGTTTCAAAACAGCTTTCCGAACCCCATAATCAAAATACCTTTGCGTTTATCAATTCCCTGAAACGTGTTTAAAAATTTTTATACGCGTTTGGAAACCTTAATTCTACCAAAAAAAAAGAGTTGATAAACAGACCACTTTCCACGACAACAGCAATGGGCTCAATTTAAACAAAAACAAAACAAAAAAAGAAATAGGGGTTTACTCACCTGTATCAAATCTGCCTCGAGCATGTCAAAAAATGTGCACGCAATCAAACCCATGCGCAATTGTCATTGCAAGAGTTGAAAATTGTAACAATAATGTAATCATTTTCCCCATTAATACTGATAACATACATGTAAAATAGGAGAGCTAATACGCTAACAATATTGCATGACAGCAAGCAAACCTCTGGAAGGATAATTAAAACAAGGTTTTATTGTATAAAAAAAGTGGCTTATATTTGTATATTATGTTGTCCTTTACGTATTAGGTAAAATGAAGCTGGCAAAGGATTTTGCTTATGATTAACCAGCAATGGTTGAGTAATATGCTTACATCATACTTAATTGATAATGTACAGGTTCATACATGTAAGATCATTTTTGTAATTGGTAATATAAACTTAAAACAATCCAGCAAAAGGGTATATCACAAAAGTGTGATTGTGTTTGGGATGGGGGGTGGGGGGGGGGGGGGTTGGAGAGGGGCAGGGAGGGGGATAATGACTCAATAGATGTCAAGTGACCATTATTAAATGTACTGGTACTTTTTTTAGGGGGTCAACATGATTTGTGTCCACTTCTCTTGCGAAGAAAATTAATTCAAAGTAACAAGCTTCTATCCCTCTTAAAATAAGGAGAAGACGACATAAAAAAGGAAAAGGTGTGAAGTAACAATCATTCTTCTAGTAGACAAGTTCAACAATTTTTATATTCTGGCAATTTGATATTAGAGTAAAATTAATGTTGAGTATCCAATTCTTTATGTAGATGTGTTGCTCTTTATTGTTGCAGGTACATCTTGATGTATCACACTTGCTTTATCAGTTTATGATGTGGTCTTCTCTGGAGGTATAGAGAAAAAAAAGGTCATGCACCTGTAGTGTGGTATTGTGTTTCTTTGTATGAATGTAAGATGTTTGCATGCATACACTGTACATACATACATGTACAGAACCTGTGCACTAGTCCTCAACTTTCGAAAAGAAATTTATCTATTTTGGAGACATTCACAAAATTCTGTAAAACAACGTTCTATGTTGTCATACATGCACATATGCGTCCAGTTTGTGAAATATGAGATACTTTGGATTCAAAGAATGTCTGAAAAACTTCCTACCCCTTGTTTGTCTATCAGGCATATCATCTTTTTCAATTATGCAAATTATATCCAGAATCAAATTTGATATTTTCCATTTGCAAGTTATCGTGATAAGAATGTCTGTGTAATCACCAGTGTAAAAAAATTGGGCCTCTGGGCGATTGAGCCCCCACAATGCTTGTTTTTATCATATCGGGATCGAACATGAACCCCACGCAAATGAATATTTATTTTTCCTCCTGTACATGTACATGTATACTGTATGAAGAAGGGGATTTTTACAGAATACTGTTTGGCTCCAGGGTTTGACACGAGCAGGAATACAGTACATACAGGCATGCAAATGAAAGATGTGGACCCCTAAACTACAATGTAGGAAATTAATCAGGGGCTCTCGTGCCCTACAGACAAATCCCCTGATAAGGATTGCAGTGACACAGAAGGTTATTCTAAAATTCCATATAAGCCTGAGTCATATCGATTTTTTCAGAAACCGGTGTTCGATGGCTTTGCGCCGATCGAACATCGATGCATCGATACATGACGTCACCCAGCCACTGCCAAGAGCCAATTTATGAATGAAAATATAGTAAGCATACGCAGTGCAATCCGTCCATTTCCCCACATAGTATTCCACCAAAACAAGCGTGCAATTCTCTATCACCTCGTACCAAAATCGACCTAGAATTTCACTTTCCTTTATTTTATATGAATTATGAAAGGTATTCTCGGAGAATCTATTTTCTCACCAATACTGCACATGTAAGCGAATTTCGATTACTTCTTGTTTTTCCGTCAAAATCTTACAAATTAGCGTCAATATGGCATCGTATACATGTATGTAGGTTGGAATCTGCAGAGTCTATTGCAACGGGCAGAAAGTCAATCAGCTTCCGGGTTGCGATTTTTTTTTTCCGTAACCCTAATGCGTCGAAAAATCGCTTCCGGGTTTCGGACAACGTGACCGGATATCGTTATCACTATTTTGGCGACCACGTGGTTATGACCTGATCTACGCGATGCACCAATCAGTGGTCTCCGAATCGCTGTACGGAGACGCTCTATTAGTCTGTACGTCGGCAGCGTGTATGCAAATGAGCCTTACGCACGATTGCCACTGTATTTCCGGGTTTTCACAACACACGATGCTATCCGTTGTACAAAGTCTATGGACTGTTGTGGCGCGCGTTGCGCTGTATATAATAGTGAACGAATCAAATCCAAGTAGTAGCTGCTTGATCATCAAGCGACCTGTTCATTCTCTTGATGCGTTACCTGCAAAACTCACAAAAGAGAGTAGGAACCAAGTAAGCAAATTAAGATTGTGAAAATATGAAGATAAATTGTGTATAACAGGACTATCAAACAAAAGATTTTGTGTTTTCTAGTCAATTTGGTAATTTCATCGATGCATCGAATTCATCAAAACGAAATCGGAGTTCGACTTCTTCGATCGAACACCGGCTTAATAATCGATTCGACTCAGTATGAACAATACTTCAACCTCTTCATTTCCAGTTTAGTTTGACTTGTGATGTCTACTGAAAGCTAGTCGTTCAATCCTGGGATCATCCTGATTTTAGTTTGACTTATTACGACCCTCAGAATTTATGCAATCATTGTTCGGTCATCACAATTTTGTTCTTTCAAAGATTGTCTAAAATTACAGTACATGCATTATATTTAGGGCTGTTTGGATTCTATTCCAACTTGAACAGTCCTTGAAACAAATGCAGGACCTCTCAGGGTATACACTATAGATTCATAAATCAAAATAAACTTTAAGGGTTGTACAAAATTCATATTAATATCACAATGGCCGTTGAAAGAAATGCTGTAAACATATATTTTGCCGTGTTTTAATTTTCACAACAACACGCGACCGTTTTGACGGTTGTTGCATGTACTACTGGTTGTTGTATGCAGTGCGCATAAGCTCTGCCACTGTGCCACATACAATGTATGTACATGTATAATGCGCGAGGAAATGGTCGTCATTTACCACCATGCGCTGTAATTTCAAGCACTGCGATCAAGATCAGGTTTTGTCGGTGTACAAGCATGATGCATTGTGTCATGAATTTTCTAACTTGTTTTGTATCATTTTATAGATCTGTGTGTTGGGTTCTGGGATATGTGCCCGCAAAATAAAGTGCTTGCGAAATGGTCTGCGTTGTCACAAATCACAAAAATATCTGTACACAAATCACAAAAATATCTGTACATAAAATACATGCTTGCAGTACATACACTGTACATGTACCTTCCAAGGATTGTCAATAGGAAAAAGGCATTAAGTTTTAAGAGTCTTGAATATCCCAAATTAAATTTAGGTGTCTGTGAAATGAATGCAGTTAGTTGGTAATTCAGTTATTTTTTAAATTTTTGACCAATACACCATTTCAGATAAAACAAAAGCAGGACCCAAGTATGTCGGGTCAGTAACAGGTCTATCCAACTAAACCAGACATAATGATTTAAAAAGTTGCTTAATTTGGAATTTTGTTAAGTGCTCTTGCATTATTAGACCCCTATGTGTATGTAGCTGGATATGATGAAACAAACGCAATAACCGTTCCGTCCGTTATACATTTCACGGTCAGGACATTTTCATGGGCGATCTTTTTAGGCACTTGGCGTCTAAATTACCTTAGAGGCTCTGTGTTTTTTTTTGTATTGTTCTCTGGACTGCTATAGCATCTCATCATAAGTACCCTACAGTTTTTTTAATGTTTTTTTTTTTTTCAAAGATATGGAGTTCATTGAATAGACCGGTTTACTAATGAATTCAAATTTATGGATGTTTCTTCCCTCGGGGCCTAGTAACAAGTTATTCCATTAACCTGTACCTAACAATGGTATTACAATGAATACTTGGAATCCACTTTGCATACATTAGTTGTTGCTATGTCTGGCAAACCTGGCAAGCTTTCCAGTTGTCAGGGGCAACCTTTGTTAAACTGGTATGCATAAAATTTGAATATGTTAGTAAACCGGTCTATTAACAGGGAATTAATTTAGAATACCTGCCATACATGCATGTACAAGTCTCTGTTTTTCCATGACAGGCTTGCATTAATCATGGAATAAAGTTAGAATACATGCAGGAGTAATCAGAAAATTGATGCATTTATTGTCCCCAAGTCACACTATTTATTGAGGTTGGTAATTTAGAAATAGAGTCATCTACGTGCTGATGAATCATTCCTAAATTTACATTAATGACTCAGGCTAAGAATGTATGGCTTTGCTCCCCATGGCCGAGTTTGTGTGAAATAGCACTTTAATGTGTGTTGTGGATTGGTTAATGAATATAAAAAAAACACAAATGAAATACAATGTGAAAGCATTTGCAGACATATATAGCATTTGAGATCAATCATGCCTGAGATTGACTTTAGAGAATTTTGTTGATTGGACTCTTAATCATTTGCTGTGAAAAACTAGTGTGTGGATGATTTGAGAATCATTTTATAATGATAAATTATAAACTACATTAAACATTCTTCATGCCAGACACGGTCCAGAAGAGATGCAGATCTTTGGAATAAAATGCCATCTGCATTTGTTGTCCTTGAGTATAGGCTGGGGCAAACATACCAGCTTCCCTTTAGTCAAGATGTGGTGAGCTGAGCAGTGGGAGAAAAAATGTGCTTGAGCCGAGCATGTGCGGACCGACCGACTGGCTTTTCACTGATTCATGGTGAATCATGTTGGCACTGTGCCAAGCCACAGCTCACAGTGTCTACAATACATGGTAGTGGCTTGCCTGACATTCTACAAACCTAATTTTAGGCCACATGTACCTGTAATTGTTGTGACAAATAAGGCAGATATTTTCACCACATTTTGAAAACATGCTAGGATTGTGGTGATGTTTTGACTCGATAGAGTGTATTTGCACTGTTATTTATAAAACTGGAAAAGATGTTTTTAGGTGTTCTTTTGTAGGTTTCTCAGATGAAAGGATTATTACAAATGATAGAACTTTTTTGTTGCACCATATGATTGTATACTTTGCAAATGCTTCAGAATTTGTTTGGAAAGTATAATTTGTAACCATATGGTATCCAAGATTATTTAATGTCAATATCTAGACGTTATTCCTCTCACATGTGATTTGTTCACTTTGCGTTCTTTTAGTTTTATTGTTTTGTAGTATTCACATATGGAGTGTTATGTGTTTTTTTTTGTGCATGCATGATCAGATTTTCTGTTGTGTGTTTTAGATGAAGTAAAACAAAAAACCTGTTTGTATTTCTTTTATAATGTACCTTTACGTTTTATGTGTCGACTGTTATATACATATAACTGGTGTTCATGTACATATAGTTAATTATATAGAAAATACAAAGAGTGAAAATGCTTTATGATATCCATCTGGTATTGTTACACACAATATGTGATGGTTTCATTTCCAATTATGAAATTAACATCAATTACATTTCATTTCAACAAACAGGGTGATTGCTTATTAATCAAGTTATGTGACACGTTGGTTTCATATTGAGGCCCTCTTTTTTCTTCCATTGGGATTCTTTTTAACAGAGAGCACTTTGTTGGATATTTGGCTTACATGTTTACATACATGAACATGTACTGTAGGTACAATGATATACATAAATTTACACAGACATACTATTACACTTAGAGCTGTATGTATACCTGTACATGTACATGAAAGAAAACAACAACCTTTGACATTTTGGAACAATAACTAAAGAATATAACAATTTGGAGGGTGCAGATTTCATGACATTTCATCAATATTCTTGCAATAATCCTTTTAATCCTTTGAATATTTCATTAATTTAAATTCATTTTTTTTTGACAAATCAGGACCAACATTTATGCATATCATTGATTCAGAAGACAACAATACCCATTGTGCACCACACCTGTCAATCCAGTAGTAACTGCCACCATAATGTCATTAATAATTGAAGATGCTTTTAGCAGAAAAGACCTTGGCATATGGCATATGGGATGCACAATTAGCTTTGTTGAACTACATGTAATTATCTGATACATGTATGCACATTTTTGGCGTCCTGAATGTAATAAAAAATGTAATTAAATATTCCAGGATCATGAGTTGAACAAGAATATCGATGAAATTTCATAAAACCTGCTCCCCACCCCCCCCCCCCCATTAAAAAAAATTAAGAAAATTGACCTTTGACTTCAAGATGTTTCAATTTTAGCCTTATTATAGTTTTGACTTTTTTGCTAGTTTTTGTAAAAAATGTCAAATAGTTCTGCCCGACATTACCTTTTTGTCTTGCCTGAACAAAGTTCTGCAGAGACCTACATGTAGTAATCACTTTTCCTTTCGTCTGTTGGTCTCGTCTAAAAATGTTTTTGTTTAACTTTCTCTCATTTCTTTATTTATGAATCAGTTGTGATCAAACTTGGTACAAATGATCCTTGGGTAATACCGCTTGTGTCGTCATGAGAATGATGGGGTCAAAGGTCAAAAAATATGAGGCCATGTTGTTACACAAGCTTTTGTTTAACTTGCTCTCATTTCTTTATTTCTACATCAGTTGTGATCAAACTTGGTACAAATGATGAGGATGATTGGGTCAAAGGTCATCTATGTATGGGTCAAAAGGTCAAATGATATGATGCCATGTCTTATAAAAATGTTAAAGTTTTTATTGAACTTGCTCTCATATGTTGATTTCTGCATCAATTGTGATCAAACTTGGTACAAATGATCCTTGGGTAATACCACATGTGTCATGAGGCTGATGCGGTCAAAAGCTCAAATGATATGAGGCCGTGTGCATAATTTTTTTCAAAGCTTTTGTTTGACTTGCTCTCATTTCTTTATTTCTGCATCAATTGTGATCACACTTGGTACAAATGATCCTTGGGTAATACCACATGTGTTGATGAGGATGATGAGGTCAAAGGTCATCTTGGCACCATTTTAAATATTTGAAAAAAAAAAACCTTAGCACTGTGTATCGATTGTGAACCACTTTGTACATTTAGCAATTATCGTCACTCAAATATTGCTAATAAGTTAATATATCGTGTGGTTAATAGATCCATTCAAATACCTCATGCTTACAGTCCTAAGGCACATGTCTTCTACTTCTGTGTGTAGCTTTCAAATGTGCACAATTTATGAGCAATTGTTCCCCCCCCCCTAAAAAAAAAGAAAGAAAGCTGAAAGTCACTTTTTACATAGGAAGAAATGAGAAAATGTTGACGTTATCAGGGTGGCATGTGGGAATAATAACCCCCAAATGGTGGGAAATACGGGGGGTATTCCAAAAATCCAGAGATAAACATTTTATATCTCCTAAGGTGTCCTTAAAAATATTTAATCTTTGGTATTCTGAAAATTGCTTTAGGAAGATTTTAACCAATATTATTGATTGAGTGCCTGTGCTCCTATCCCAGAAGCAGCCAGTCATAAACGTCCTTTCATGTCTTTTGCATACATTAACACCATCAACCTGGTGGTGTGACGTCATGAAACTGACGGTGACATTGCGTATCATTGTGTTTGAGGGTGCCTTACTGCATTTGAAGCGCTTAAATGCAAGAAGTTGAACGCGCAAATTATTTTTACACATAATTCTATGGGCCTAGGGCCGTACGTCTGGAGATAAAATTGCTCAGGAGCAATTTTATCTTTTATCCTAACTTTTTTTTCCTAAGTGCATTTCAGAATACCGATTTAGCTCATTTGCATAAAAATTTTATTTCTGAGGCTCATTTACATATAAATTTATCTTTTATCCTAACTTGGCTTTTTGGAATTCCCAAAGATAAAATATTTCCAAAGTCCCTGTGGTACATTAAATTTTTTCCTACATGTAAGTTGTTTTCGGAATACCCCCCCCCCCCTCCTGATCACAGCAAAATTTTCTTATTACTTGCCATGTTGACTTTTTGCTTGTTCACGCCATATTTTGAAATCAATATTTTTTCAATATCCCATGAACTTGATATTATTAAAATATTGTGCAGCACTAGTGTCAAATATATTTTTTCAAAACTTTCATGTTCATGTAGTTATCTGTCCACTCTATGAGAACAATAAATAATAACATTACATTAAAATGCAAAGGAGTAACATCTTTTAAGATTACCAAGTAAATGAAACACACAATACACTGTTCATTACACATACAGTATACATACACTGTATGTAGAGAGTATGAGATACATACATGTACAATGTTTGGAGAGACGGACGTTTGTTTTGATATTAATGATATATAATGGTCAGCATCACGAGGGACGGACTTGAGCTCACTGAGCTGATATTCTTTAAAGCTAGATGTGTGGTGCGTGCTTCCAGGCAGCTGCCGCCATATCTACATAACAATGACGCCCATGGTTTCTAGGGCAGGTGTTGCATGGACTGGACTAGTCTAGCAATACAGACCTGTGTACTAACATACATGTGCATGCTGAATGAAATTTCTCAATCGGATTATGTTACAATGTACATGTACATAGCATTATGCTGAGGACTTGTGCATACAATTTTTCTAGCAATATCTGCATGGGATACATGTATTTCTATGACTTTGTTTCTTGTTGCAATTAAGTGCAATGGCACACACTTCACTTACAATACTGTACTAAATGTATTGATATTCAGGGTCTTTTTACTTCATTTGTGAGACAAAACTCGCTTTTGAGACCAGTATCTTGTAATTTGAAGAATAAGAAAAACATGTTTTTTAACTGTTCAGGCTATAGTTTGCTTTTATGATAATGCTATTACAGTATTCATATTTAATTTGGAAGATATCCCACATTTACAATGTAGATCACAACAAATTGTTTTTCCCAATGTACATGTTATAACTGAGGTAATTGAACATGTTTGTGAATAAATACAAGTATAGTGAGTGGTCCACAAACCATGTATTTACGCATTAGTAAACAAAATGCAGGATTTTCGGAAACAAAATTTGACAAAATGTGCACATATTTGACAATTGCACATTTTCATTTGAAACATCTCTGTGTTTGAACTTGCGTTCGTACTTCTGTGATTTTCTCGTCAATCGCCGAAACTTTCTCGTCAATTTTTCACTGCACTAGAACGAGCATGATCGAGATGCAATACAGGTGAAATGTCGGCACTGTACTCATCGGATTGTCGGAGATATCGCACATTATCGGTAGGGGCCGTTTTCAAGGTTCAGTGATGTGAATGTGCGACGTTTTATCGAGCGATATTCGAAACGCAATTTCTCCGATTATCGTTAATCTTCAATCCAAAAATAGCTTTTTAAAGAGCACTGTTTTGCTGCTTTGTGTGTGAAATTTTAGAATTTTATTTGGTTATCTTGGAATGAAAATATTCAAAAGAAAACAAAGGGGCCGGTTTGAAGCACCCGCATCATACATGTACATGTAGTTTGTGGTTTATGGTTTATGGTTGGAAATTAAGGTTTCCTTTGTTGCCCAGTTACTGTTCAATAATAATGGAATAGTCCAGGGCCCTGTTGCATAAAACTTACCATCAATGGTAACTCTGTCATTAATGGTAACATAGCTTGACAGCCAATCAAACCAAAGGTTTCCATAGATGTTGCCATTGGTAGCAAAGTTACTATCAATGGTAAGTTTTATGCAACAGGGCCCAGGACTTTGGTTGGGAACATAGCCTCAGGGCGTCCGTCTGCTGTCCTTGCGCCACTCCAGAATGAAGAATGCTGACGAATGAATCAACATCCAATGGAACATGGCTGAGCCTGAGAAATGTGTACATGACTGTTGATGCCTTAATCCCTCCCTCGACCTGTTCCTCCTTCATTGGGGATGGGGTAGTTTGATGAGAGGGGGTTGATGGGGGGGGGGGGGGGTGGAGGGGAAGGGGAGTTTAGAAAAAGAAACCTCGTTGAAAAGTCAGGAGGATGAGTCAGAGATGGAAGGTGACAAAGAAGATGCCGCCATTCTTTATCATCCATGGCCAATAAATGCATGCATGTTTGATTATTGCGGGCTTGAGGATGAGTGTTGGGGGAGCGCTGGAGGACAGCACACACAGCTCCAGTCTGTCAGGGGCTGGGAATAGAAATAGTGGCTAGTGATGATGCAACCACTTCCACTTTATTGAGAGCGGCGATGAAACAGCCAGCGTGACTTACAGGATGGGCGGGGAGGAACTTGACACCATTACTCGCCCACAATAGATAATGTTAGCAGTATTACACCTGTAGTATCAGTGCCTGTTTTAATGTAACACTGCAGTCACTTTGATGTATTTACCAATATTTGCATTTACTAAAGTGTCATACTATTACAGGTGCTCCCCCTTGTACACATGTATGTGAGATTTTCATTTCACAAAATGAGACACATGAATGTGTGTTTTAGAACAATAGAAATACAAGGACTTTATGTATTTCTCATGTTAAGTTTATGTACTGCATTTGCTTCCATATGGATGAAGAAGATTGCACATGTGTTTGAAATGCTGTAGTGCTCTTTCAGCTTTGAGGTTATTGATGATGTGCAGTAATATTTTTGTATAATAATTTTTCCTATGAATGTGTGGAAAGCAGTTGAAAGTTCAAGGAAAATTCATTAACATGGCTGCAGGGCATTATTTGTTTGTTTTTGCATGGGTTTCTTTTCAAATCTGATATCAAGAAATGAATACTCTTAATGATGCTTTGTATTGTACCCTCTAAGAAAAATACAGTCTTCACTGTGGCTCTGTTGTTTCATGTGTTTTCTTTTTGCAGCATGTGGGATACTTCAATATCTTCAGCCGTGATTGTCAAATGTGTGATCTTAAAAGAACGCCTTATCCATCAAATGCAATTGATTATTATCAAGACAAATTGCAGAATTTCATTACAAATTTCTCTATGCGCTTCATGGTAGCTGGTGGCCAATGGCCACCTGAAACTGCAGCATTCCACCTGAAACTTGAATAGGTGACTCGGCTGGCCCCCGAAAATACGCTCATCGTTTAGTCTAGACAGTTTGGGCCACCTAAAAATCCCTTTGGCCACCTGGATCTCAAGCTCTGATAGCCGCATTAGAAAAAAAGTTTGGGGCAAGTCCTGTTTAACCAATACAATACAATACGAGGGGGATCAAAAAGTAATGCCTCCATAGTCACCAAATCTTTATCAATGATCCTACGAACACCAAATTTACACAGATTATAGCCTGAGGACTCTTCTACATGTAACTACTGTTCAACATAGTCACCATGTCTTTCGATGCATTTACGCTACCCTTGAACCAAAGCGTCAAATCCTCTGAAATACTCTGGAGCTTGATTTTATCCACTAAAAATAACCTTGCCTATTCCATAACTTAACGACTGATTTGACTTCAACCAGATCTTCAAATCTCTAGAAAGTTTATCATAATAATTTATAAACAGAGGCGGGTAGAGGTGTGCCAAGAGCTCCTGGATGCATTTGAAGCTGAGGGACAAGATTTCTTCCAAAATGTGGTTACTGGAGATGAGACATGGGCATACCTGTATGACCCAGAGAGTAGGGTTCAATCCAAGCAATGGCACCATAGGCACAGCTTTTCACCACGTCCCAGATCGACTCAGAAGAGTCGATGAGACTGTCGATGAGACAGTGGGACACAGAGGGTGTTATTCTCACAGACTTCAGACTTCTATCTATTTGGGCCAATAAAAGAAAGTCTCCGTGGTTCCCCATTTGAAGATTTCGATGAAGTGAAGTCCTCTGTTAAGTCATGGGCCAGAAAGCAAGCTCCAGAGTATTTTCAAGCCGGATTTGATGCTTGGGTTCAACGGTGGCGTAAATGCATCGAAAGACATGGTGACTATGTTGAACAGTAGTTCGGTGTAGAAGAGTCCTCAGGCTACAGTATAATCTGTGTAAATTTGGTGTTCGTTGAATCATTGATAAAGATTTGGTGACTATGGAGGCATTACTTTTTGATCTTCACTTCACAGATGCCTGCATCAACTTCAGAATTCAAGAATGTTGTGCAAGTCTGTGTAGAGTGCCAAAGTATGATTTCATATAAGTATGATATCATACATGTATGAGCATGTTGTGAGTTGAGCAAACATCGTGGATCATAGCAGGGACTGTCTTTGGCAGTGGCCGACACTGGCTCGCTAGACATTATCAGGCCAGTGAAACTCTCACGCGATGTTGTTAAAATGGATATGACGACACCATTTTGGTACTCAAATCAATAAAACTACATGTATTCTAACTAATGCAACAATCTTGTCTTTGCCCCCCTTCAGACGCCTGCATCCGGCTGGCGCTGCACCAATGCGGCATCCAGACAGTCATGACCTGCACGGACCACCTGGCCGAGGTGATGACCTATGTGCGGGAGGCTGGTTGCCATGGCGTGCTGGGCCAGTCCTCGGACCTGGCTGTCTTCGACCCGCCCCTCTTGTTCTCGTCGCACCGCTTCAAGCTGTCGATGAAGGGGGAGATTACAACACAGCAGTACAGCTTGGAGGAGGTGGCCAAGGCTCTCAATCTCCACCCAGAACGCTTCATCCTCTTTGCTGCACTTCTTGGTAAGGACATGTAAACGCCTCCTTTCCCATCTCTATTGGCAATAACACCAAATTCAAGGTCCCACAAAATCAAACTGCATGTTGACCTACATGTACACGTATTAGTTTATATTTCATTTTACTAATATACTCATCAGCAGATATCTGTTTTGATGAAATTATTGAGGAATTTATTTAAATAAAAAAATATTTCCCCTTGGGCTTTGCCACACCAAATGCACAAACCAACTCTGAACTCTAACGTGTTCATGATTAAAGGCGCTTGTTTGTGCGCCTTACAACAGTGCCCTCTAGTGTTAGAGGAAGTCAACCACACTTTGGCTGGCCACATCCATGTGCTCGTTTATGGCAGTGATGGTACGGAGCCTGGAAAGGTCAGAACCTATTCATAGTCTCCCTTTACTCAAATTAGCCAGCAAGGTATTTCCTTACACATTGTATTTTCATCAAAGTAGTGAGGAAATCTGTTTTTGCTTACACACATTTTAGATTTGGTCCAACTGTCTTGTACAACTTGATAACCATTAAGTGGTGATTTTTTACTAAAACATCTAAAGACAGCCTGGACAGCCTTGTCTTTGCAAAAGTTTCAGTGCAACAACTGTTTTAAGTAGTAACATTTTCCATTCAAGTTCCATGATAAGAGATTAATTTGCATTTGAACCGCCAACCCTGTACATGTACATTTAGAGTCTCCTTGGTACCTCTTCGTTAGAAGACATTTGAAAACTCGTTAAAAAATGTTCTTATGTTAAGGCAGAAGAGAAGATATCAACCCATGAAAACATGATAGTGCTTGAGGTGTAAAGCAATCGTGGTCTTTCCACATGTGATTACACTGGAGTTGCTGCCAACTGGTCTGGCCATTGACTGAGTATTGGCAGTTACACACATAAACATGTCTCAGAGGTGTATGTGTGTTGTTGTTGAAAGGGAAGCAGCTTCCTGAGGTGTCTGCATATTTACTAGTTTCACTTTCGATTTGCCCTGATTATTTCCTTGATTTCCTTGATCCACGTTGTGTACATCATGAATTAATTAATGCTACACTGTACATGGGTCAATTGATAATGATATAAACCTTTAATACAGTGTAACCTTTTTGTAAGCCTAAAATAACAAGTTCTTTACGATACTGGTATGACAATCAAGACAGCAGAAGGTAATACTTCCACCAATATAGGAACTCTCGTGATTTTTTCAATGGGTTAAAAGTAACCTTAATGGATATTGGAACCTAACATTCATGCAATGTCTCAGCGAATTTGATTAGATTTGCCTTCTAGTATTTCATTTGAAGACAACAATATAAACAATGACTCGTTCGTTGCTTTATAAGGACCTTGTTTATAGGTGAGAGGTTATAGGTATGTACATGTTGCAACAATAAATCATAAAACGATCTTAACTGACAGGTAGTCAACAATGAGATGGACAGATAGGCAAATTACGAGGTAGACATAAAAATTAACATTTTGTTCTGGCAGTTATCTTAACCCCTCCCATTCTCTCTGTATGGCTGTTTTGCGACCAAATGATACACACTCACACTTTCACACACTATTGTCCACACCTACACCAAATATATGCACACTCCGACATCCACACATTCATACAATGTACATAAAGCATATGTATGTGTAGTATGTGAGAGCACATGGCCCAAATCACTCACTATCTGGGGTAAAAGTGCCCACGGTGTATGGGCAGCAATCCGGTAATAATTTGCTAGTGAGTCATCACAGAGGACCGGGTCGCATTACTGAGGCAGCCTACCCCTTCTCCTCCCTTCTCCCTCTCCCAGTGGCCAGCCAGGAGTAGGAGTATGGGAAAGGGGGGGGGGGGGGGGGGGGGGGCTTTCTCACTACCCACAATATGTGAAATCTTCCTTAGATATCACTCAAATACATAAACTACAAACTTGGATGAATACGTTTTTGACATGCTTTGCTTGGGTGATCGTTTAGCAGTGGTCCCTGACCCTATCTGAATGATCAATTTACAATATACATGGAAAAAATGAATATTAAAACAGACCACCTAATGATTTTTTTTCTTCAATATTTAGAGATTAGGGATTTAATCCAAGTTTCCTTTTTAATATTTTATTTTACTTGCAGCTTTCTCCTCTCCTCTCTTTCTGTCTTTCTGTCTCCTTCTCTCATCCCTTCTCTTTTAAGAGCGCATAGAGATTAATAATGTATCATGTGCTAAATAAGAATTCAACGTTTTTGTGATGATTACATACCACCATTTTCTCTCTGATCAGGGAATTTTAGTACTCAATATGAGGCATAATTTGTTGGCATGAAGTGACACAATACTTGTTGCAAATGATGTGTATACACGTAATGTATGGTGTCCTCTTCAGATACTGGACTCCTATCATGTCATTGTACAATTATCTCATACTCTTGAACAATATCTGTATACAGCACATGAATATTGCAATGCTCTCTCAACTCCATATTTACAAGTGCAGTTTTTGCTTTTATGTGTGATTTCATTTAATGATTTATGATTTGGGGCTATATATAGAATTTGACACTGAAGATGCAGAAACAGATGGAAAGAAAAAAATGTATGGTACATTTATTAAAATCATAGTGCATACTGATATTACAAACAGCAATTTACAGTATCTAGCCTACACAACAGCTCAAAGAAATTGGCGTAGGGAAAGGGAAAGGGAAGGAGCCGCAGTTTTAAACCGCGGTATACTTTTGTCCAGTTCAGCATGAGACACGATGCTTTAGCCTAAAAAGCATCATGTTTCATGCTGAACTGGACAAAATATATCGTGGTTTAAAACTGTGGCTCCTTCCCTTTCTTCCCTTTCCCTTTCCCTATGCCACTTCCTTTGAGCTGTAGTGTATATTGCAGATAGAATTGTGATTCATACATGTAGATTAGACATAAAGGTTGTAAACAAAACCCAGCCTGACTCACCCCTCTTGTGGTTTCCGGTAATCAAACAAAATGATAACTTAAAAAATTTGTGCATGGTAGTAGGCATAATTTACAGTTTGTGAAACCATTTTCAACCAGTGAGAAATTGAGCTTGCCCATATTAAGTTTATTTGAGAGATAAAATATAAGGGTATGTTTACTGTACTGTAGGAAATAGATTTTTTATTTGGATTTATGCCAAACCTGTGTGGGTGTCATTTACTACCGTAGTAAATTCATGCAACATTGTTATGGTTTTACAATGTACTGTACATGCCCATCTCTTATTCTATGATTATATTGGATGCAGTATATGGGTAGTATGGGGAGTTACTTGTGGAGCTTGTCACTTTTATGAAACCAGTGTACTGTATAACGGTGGTCACTACTCTCAAAGATGTTTGCTGGGTTATTTTTAAAACCCTGGTTGCCTGGCAACCTCCCAACATCACTCTTTAATCATCTCCATCTCTTGATGAGCGAGCACAAGGGAACGAAACGCACATCTACTGTACATGACAGTGTGGTTATGTAGTTGTGGTACATGTAAAGGCTCAGTTGCAGCCAGCATCTTTAGATGAGACACAATTCTTTGCTTTACATGCTGTACGTACATGCGGGTATAGTGAAGTTTGCCAGGGCATTGCTTGCGCTGCACTGTCCCTCTAGTGTAAACATTTAGTCACTTGCTCAGAATGTGCCTGAATGTTGGATTAAATCCTCCACTCCTTGCATTTTCTCCTACTCTCTTTCAGCGCTGGACTGGGATGGGTTTGGTTGAGGGGGAATGGGGGTGGGGGGGGGGGGGGGGATGGAAGTGGGTGTAGGGGAGGGAGATGGTCTATACATGAAATATTGATCAGCTTCTTGTGACTCACCATTGGTAATCCACATGGAGTATGTGTTCTCAACATCTTAGCCCCATTTTTCATCTGGATTATCTATGGTAGATGGTAAATGCATGTAAGAATTTAGATTGAACTAGTTGAACATGGAATTAAGCCCTGAAATGATGCATTTGTTTTTGTGTGATTTGTAAATATGTGTTCTTCATGTACACTCTGCTGGATATATAAAGAGAAATAGAAAAGTGGTTATCATAAGATAGTAAGAAGAAAGGAAGCATTAGTCAAGCTTCTATGAAATATCGTCCTAAACCTAAACCTAAACCTCCCTGCTCTATAAAATTAAAGGAATTAATATTCTGTTCGCAAAGATGTCATAAGAATTATTTCATTTATACTCGGTCATTAACAAACATCAAACACATTCAAATATTTCTTGTCATGAATAAAATGAAGGTTTACCAGTTCTGATTCTATTATCTCTTCCTTGTTCAGATTAAAAAATATACCTTTCTAATTTTGCTGACCATTGCAGATCATTAATGGGGGCAGTTGACCATTCAACATTATTATTGTACATGTATCTACTGTAAAATACAAAACAACTATATAACAGATATTTTCAAAAATCATGGAAAAAAACTTCAGTGTGCAGGAAAAAGATAAGGACATGCCTGTTTTTATTAGTGCAGCAGAAAAAATTCTGGCAATTTCAGATGGTCTGGACATGTGCAGCGTGCCACGTCCTGTATTAACTCTGTCACAGACTTAGTAATTCCTGGCATCAGAGGGCGAGGAAGGCCGAGGAAGACATGGCTAGAATGTGTGAGGAAAGATGTGAGTGAATGTGGCCTGTCTGGCATTGACCCGCAAGACAGAGTCGCATGGAGAGCTGGTGTGCGACGTTGCCTGGTGTTGCCAACCCCATCGAATGGGACAAGTCCAGCACCCTAAAGACGAATTTGGATTTGATTTTATGCACAGCATTTTCATCAAGGGTTTGTAGCCGTGACAACTGAAAAGCTTGCCTGACTTGTGTCACAAGCAGTGAATGCAAACTCAAAATGAAAGAACAGATGCATCAGAATGGGTCAGTGCATCTCCCTGTTTCCCAACGGAAGCCCCCCTCACAATGAATTGATTTAAACTGGCCCATCTATTGATATTTATGTTGATTACTTAATTACATTTGTTTATTTTCTCAAGTCGAATTAAACAATTTCTAGCTTCATACATGTATGTGACCTAACAACCACCAATGAGTATGCCAACCAATCACGATTGATTCTGTTTTTTTATTGATGGATGGGCCAGTTTAAATCCATTACACTGTAATTGTAACAAATACATACTGTCTACATGTACATGTATGTGTATTACATAGAGTTTTCCTTTTGTTCTACTTCTGGTAACTTGTTCCTTCTTCCATTTCTGTGCCCCATGCAGGCAACCACATTCTGACCGAGGAGGACCTTGCGCTGTTCCACTGGTCCCTGCTTGGCCCAGACCACCCTCTCAATGGTCTCAGGGTAAGTCCATTTCTCACTTGCATTCATTCGTTTTGTTTTAATGAATGCATTTATTACCAACAATCAACGTAACTAATCATCATAACACAATTTTGCTTTGTATTAATATGACTGAAAAAAAGATGTTTATCAATCAGGTTTTACCCTGTATGAGGAACTCGGATGTACATGTATTCAGGTTTCATATCCATCTTAAGATACCAATTCATATTACTTTGTGTAACAAAAACAAGAATTGGGTTACGTTTCTAAGGAAGATTGAATGGTCATTTGTTATCCGAAAATAGCAAAGATAGCTCAGGTTGCTCAAACGGGCAACCTAGGTTATGGAATCACCCACTTGTGTGTCAATGTCATATCTTCCATGCGGATTCCTCAGATGCCTAGGCCCATCATTCTGGTACTGTGCAGTATGCATCGTACATTGTATAATCAATGGCAGTTATGCATCAAGCTTTGCTTGAGCTTTACAACTGGAAAATAATTCCTAGCTTGTGTACATATGTGCCATAGCAATCATCAATAAATATGCCAACCAATAAGGTTTCGCTCTTTTGTGTGATAGGAACATACATGTAGGTGGCCAGTTTGAATGAGTTGAAGGATTTTATTAATTATTTTTCTGTCAAATCATGTTGTAAATCAGTGATCAATATTGGAATATGAAAGGATGATGAAAACATGACAATTAAGAGACAAACATCTGGAGAATGAGATACCTTTCTGTGGGTAATTGAGAGTAAATGGTATATACTTGTATACAATGTTGGGTTATTTTGATTGTTTAAAGAACCAAGTTCAAGGAATATAAACTGGAATATCCATGCTGAAGTTGATGAGGCTGCCCTGGGTACATCAATTCAAATATGAATTTATTTTTTATCATACTACACACAAAAACAGATGCGAGCTCAGCAGCTGATCCAGCCGCCCCTGGACGCCGTCCTGCCACTGGTGGCGGGCTTCGTGCGTAACCTGAGCAACATGTGCGACCTGGACGGCATCGGGCAGGAGGTGTTCCAGCCGTACAAAGGGGGGTGTACCGAGGACCGACTGAGGCGCTTCAAGGCCAGTGTGGAGTACTACTGGAATGGCACTAAGGATGCCTGGACCAGACAGCGGGGCAAAGGTCAGTTCGGCGGTCAGTGCCGGGGCAAAAATGAAAAATGTATTTGCGAGGATTACTTCTCAGTCCTGGGGCCCTGTCTTATGAAGATGTGCAATTATTTTTTTTGGTTCGGAGATTGGACCTATATCTTTTTATACCTTATATCATGAATCAAACTTCCTATTATTTTGTTGTGTTGACCCTTCGTTTGAGGATTTTTTTCCACAGGGGCACTTTCTTTTGTGGATATAGCCAGAGCCCTTGCATAATTATTTTACTGTTTGGTTCCCATGGAGGCCAGACGAGCAAATATGGCAGACAAAATTCTTGTATCATGTTTTTTTTTTATGTATTTCCTGTTTAGCATCACACATACAAATGTGACATTTCCTATTAAATCAATTGCAATCCACTTTTTTCTTTAAAATACAATATGTTTCAATGGTGTATTTTTATAACTTAATGCTTAGCAATGTGTGTTTTAGTGTCTTTAGGCAAAATTGTAAGAATCACTATTTATAATTATTTTTTAACATTTTTTTCAATTTATTTTTACATTGTAACATACAATAAAAGTACTTATTTGATATTTTTTTAATTACACAAATTATTACATTATTATGTCAATCCATGGAGAAGGTAAAAAAAAAGCATCTTTCTTAATTGCAGTGGATTATTATGTATGTATTCATTGTATTGCCGGTATTTTGATGCAGTTATTCTAACCCTTGACCGGGAGCATGATATTCATATATCTTGAATTGAAACAAGACAACATGATGTTCATCCTGATGTTACTAGATCTGCAAGGGAGTAACATTTGTCCTAAAATGTTATCAGAATGTACATGTATTGGTAGTCATGATTTGATTGGGGTATGTGGAATATCAAATAATCTTTATTAAGGCATGTTATTTTTCAAACATTTTCAAACATTTTGTTTGCACCTCAAGCATTCATGACATGTAAGATTTCTTTCATCGTCACAAATTGTGAACATTTGTCTCTCCTGTGGCATCCCTCATTGATGGTTATATGAATTCTTTCCCCAGGTCCCCGATTCAACTTCAGAACAGCAAAGCCAAATGATAAGGTGAGACTGTTTGTGCCTGTTAAAATCAAAATCAGTTCCATATGATAGTAAGGGAAACTGCAGACAGCAATTTAGATTGATGATGTAAAACTACATGTAGACAAACAAGAAGTGATACCAGGATACACCTGTATGTGCAAGGAGTCAAAACATATTTGTATTTGAATGCAAAGGACAGAGTTGTGATGAAGTGAAACAGTCATGACTCATTTAGATTAAGAGATTTGTTCTCCTATATTTACATAGATGAGACTGATTGCTAATTGGAAAGGAGTATCTGGGATGCATCTGTTGTTGTCAAGTTTGATGATTGTATTTTAATGTGAATTCGAGCTGATTTCATGTTTGCTTAAATCAGTACATCTGTCTGCTCTCTAATAAAATGAAACAATTGCAATTCAATATTCAAGCTTGGATTATGTTTAGGGCTTAGGTAGGTATGCGGAGAAGTGGCAGAGGAGGATTTTTGCTCGATGCAAGAAAATTATGTCAACAAAATTTGGAGGACACGGTGAGAGCAGTACGTGTTTGTGCCCTACATTAACCCTACATGTGCCGGGAGTTGTGTGTATGGGGCCGTGGCAGCTTACGTGATATATGGAGTGATGTCTTTTGTTGCGCAAACACTCACATACTCCATGGTCAACTTCTAATAGGTGTTATGTGTATTCCTTTTAAAATAAGCAAACGTGGCACACAAAGATTTAAGTTATCTTTATCTTTATCTGTTGGATTAAGTTTGTCTCTTTTCTTTTAATGAACCAGGGTTCTGATATGCGGAGGATTGAGAACGCCATGGGCAAGGTGTCCATAGACGACAAAGATCAAGGGTAAGGATGCTCATGCTATGGGACTGCCATAACCAGCCACCAGACCAGGGCCCTGTATCACAAAGAAGGAGGTGCTATCAATAGCAACTCGCCATACCACAAACCATCACTGCTATCTATTGCAAGTCCAAGCGTATGCATGATCTTGCAATCAGTTATGATTGGTCAGCACTAGCTACGATCAATATCAATTGCAAGTTACGGTTGATAACGATTATAGCTTCTTTGCGATCCAGATACATGGTCGATATCAAGTGTATGATCAATAGAAAAGTCATACAATTGATCGATAGATCGGTCGTACAATCAATCGTAGGTCTTGCAGTTCGTGGTTACACCATGGTTCGACAATCCACAGAAGTTAGTACCATCATAATGCCCGGTGGGATTCGTTGCTGAAGCTGTGTTGGATGATTGGTGCAAAGACATTTTACAGTGTGCCTGGAACATCAATAGTAGCAGGTGCACATGGAGGAATGTCCTTTCCTAATCTTTCTTGGAGCAGAATAGCTGTTGTCTATCTGCATAATGATTGATGCAAACATGGTCGATCATTTCATAAATTGTTATTTTGCTCTGTGAGTGAAACAATGAGCCAAGTTCATTTATGCTGACATTAATCTGCTCAACTAGGAGCTGACTTACACAACTGAAATAGAAATGTGTATATTGCCTGAAGAACTTAGAGTTCATGCCACAATTTTAATTTGAACCATTAAGTAGGACATGGTAATATCAGACAATTCCCTGCAAGTTTCCTGTTCTCAACATACCATAGTTGCGAGGCTCGTCTGTGAAACATTGCTGATAAGTTTATGAATGTCTGGGACTTTTATCACCGCCTGCTTTGCCTGCTTGCTTCCAGAATCAGTTGCCTTGACAACATGCTCACTTGATGTCACTCACTGCTACTTTTTTGTGAAATGTAGCATATGCTGCAATTTTCTTTTGTGAGGTGTTGAAAAATGGGATGTGCTTCACTGTCAGAAGATAATGCAACAGCTATCACAGTATCTAACTTTACATTTTTTTAAGGTTCTTGAACATGTTCACTAATGTACAAATGTACTAATGTACTAATGTACTAATGTACAAAGGACTCTTTATTAACGAAGATCTGACCACCCTGCGCTATGCTGTTCTCATGACTGCAAAGAAGGCTCCCCGTGTTAAAGGTGCATCAACGAAGCATGGGACAATAATCTGTAAAATGGATGACGATAGCTACACAGTTCTTCGAACCCCGGATGACCTCTTTGACATTGGACTGGACAACATCAACTACAGAGATTTTAAGCTCCACCTTGTTGATTAAATATGGGATGTTGGTATCCATAGCACCACTCTCATAACACATAATGGATGACCATGATACAGATTTTGAGGTTCTAAATTATAATTTAACTCCAGATTCATTTGATGAAACTTTACATCAACCGATATCAAATTCATTTTCTTTGACTCATGTTAACATTCGATCATTGGGGAAGAATTTTGATGAATTGTCTTTTTTATACGACCACACTTTGAAATCCAAATTTGACATTATCTGTTTATCAGAAGTATGGAATGTACGTAACACAGCAATGCTAGGTATGTCAGGATATACACTCGAGGTAAAATGTAGGAAAGATAACGCGAGAGGAGGTGGAGTGGGAGCTTACATTCGTTCATCTCTTAAGTATGATATTCTAGAATATGAATTATTACATGCAGAAAGCCTTTGGCTTGAGATTAGCGTCAATAAAAAAAGAGTTGTTGTTGGTATAATATATCGGAAACCCAACACTGATGTTTCCGAATTTCAAGATAGCCTGTTAAATGTACTAGCAGATCTAAAACTAGATAAGTCAAATTGTTTTCTGTTGGGAGATTTTAATATTGATTTGCTGGATAAGGAGGACAAGGTTGAACAATTTGCAACAGCGTTGAATTGTACAGGTTTACAACAATTGATTGCATCACCGACAAGAGTAACAAATTCATCATCTTCTCTAATTGATCATGTTTACACCAATTTCAATGCTTCTACTATCCATGCGGGTGTTCTAGAAACTGATGTATCTGACCACTTTCCTATATTTGTGGTTTTTGAAAATTGTAAATCTGGAAACAAAGGTTACCAAAAGAAAGTAACAAGTCGTACCTTTAAGAATTACAAAATTGAAGAGTTTCATGAAGATCTGGCCAAAATCAGATGGGATCTTGTACTCAAGGAAAATGACATTCACAAGTGTTATGCCAACTTTTTTGATATGTTTAAAAATATTTGTGATAAACATGCCCCTGTGTTCACACAAAAGTCTATGAACAAGAAAAATGTAGCTAAAAAACCGTGGATAACGAAAGGGATCCTTAAATCCATAGGGAAAAAGCACAAATTGTACTCTAAATATAAATCATCAAATTTTGATGTGCAATATGAGGGAAGTTATAAAAGATATAGAAATACCCTGACCTTAGTTATTAAAAATGCTAAACGTAAATATTATAGTGATATTTTAGAACAAAACAAACACGATACCAGTAAAACATGGAAGACTATCAATGAGTTACTAAATCGAGTAAATGCCTCAACAAAATCAACTGATGTTCAGAAGTTAAGAATTGTACGAAATGGAGAAAGTACAACTACATGTGATGATTGTGAAATTGCTTCTGAATTTAATCAATTCTTTGTAAGTGTAGGACCAAATCTAGCAGATGAAATACCAGTAATCGATACAGATTGTACATCGTATTTGGGGTCTAAGCAAAATAGGTCATTATTTTGGAAGCCCGTGACAGAAAATGAAATGTTAAATCACCTACATGCTACCGATATGAGGAAAGCATGTGGGTATGATATGCTGCCTGCACGACTCGTAAAAGATGCCGCAGTTTATATAACGACACCATTGACTCACATTATCAATTTATCATTACAAGAAGGCAAATTTCCTGATGCTTTAAAGATAGCTAAAGTAATACCTGTTTACAAAAAAGGGTCCAAAGAAGTTCCGGGAAATTATAGACCAATCTCAATATTGCCAGTTTTAGGGAAAATTTTTGAAAAGATTGTTAATAATAGGTTAATGGATTTTTTAGAAGTTAACAATATTTTGCAGCAACATCAATATGGCTTTCGTAAAAAATATAGTACAAAGTTATCGATTATCAATTTAACAAATACCCTTTTGAAATCACTGGATGATGGGAAAATCACACTCGGGCTCTTTATTGATTTTCAGAAGGCATTCGATACCATAAACCACAACATTCTCCTAAGAAAGCTATCACACTATGGAATACGTGGTGTCGCTTTACAATGGTTTGCAGACTACCTTTGCAACAGACATCAGTTTGTGAAATACAAAGATACAATGTCATCTAATTTGAATATATCATGTGGAGTCCCACAAGGATCAGTGCTGGGACCAACACTCTTTTTGATTTATATTAATGACTTGCCTAATTCCACTCAGTACTTTAATTTCAGATTGTTTGCTGACGATTCAAATCTGTTCCACACTTTTGAGGTGGGCAAAGCGGAGATTGATATGCACTTAGTTAATACGCATTTGGAAAAAGTCCAGACATGGTGTTATGCTAACAAGGTCACAATCAACCTAAAGAAAACTAGTTACATGTTGATAAGAAGTAGAAGACGATCTGTGAAGGTGAACGGTGCTCTTGAAATATCTGGCTCAGAAATATCTGAGGTAAATATGGCATCTTTTGTAGGACTTCAAATTGATAATCACCTTACATGGGGAGAACATATCAAAATGGTTAATAAGAATGTTCGTAAAAAGGTTGGTATTTTATTCAGACTCAGGCATTTTGTCCCGCAGAATGTATTATTGATGTTGTATCAGGGGTTAATACAGCCACACCTTTCATATGGCATTGAAGTGTGGGGAAGTACCTACGAGACTAACTTAAAATGCATATTGTATGCCCAAAAGATGGCAATGAGAGCAATTACCTTTAGTTCATGGAGAACTCATTCAAGGCCTTTGTTTCACAAGTTAAAGATACTGGATGTTTACAATCTACACTTCTTGTCGGTTTCAACTTTTGTATATGATTTAGTTAATAACAACCTTCCTCACACACTAATAGAATATTGTCAAGTGATAGATCACGGGTTTGCCACTAGAGGAAAAGATCAGGGACAGCTATATAAACCTAAGTGTAAAACAACACAAGGCCAATTTTCAATATCTTACATTGGAGTAAAATTATGGAATCGTATCCCAAAAGACATTAGAGAAATGAAAACTAGAGTTGCTTTCCGAAAGCTGCTAATGAAGTATTTAATGGAGCTTTCAGTTTCAACAGGAAACTGTTAAATTGTCGCTTGTTGTGTTTCCCGTTTGTGTGGAAATCAAGATTGTATGAGATGTCTAGATTATTCTTCTTTTTCTTTTAATTTTTACAGCAGTATGACTTAAAGTAGTTGTCAAGTATAGTTGATAAGATATTACTCTTATATCTAAGAGATTTTTTACAATAATCTACATGCATTCTTCTTTATACATTTATTCATCATTACCATTACATGTACTAGTGCTTAAGCAATCAGTAGCCAAAGATAATTTTTTTTTTGTTACCGCCGTACTAATGAATTAAAGGAATCAGGCTCGACTAGCACTTGTGCTAACTTCTGATTCCTATTAACAACATTCACTTATGTATAAAATTGTATACAATGCTGCATCATAAGTAATATGCTTTATTTCTACATCCATTGTTAGATTCATGCCAGTTTTGTTTGATAATTTATTTCGTTCTTTCTTTGTTATTTCAGTCAAGTACATACAAGTTTTTTGTATTGCTATTGATGATGTTGAAGTTGTTAATAAAAAATTCAAATTCAAAATTCAAATGTTGAATTGCTGTTTTCATATTTCTTCCGCACAGCCAAAAGTCTGATGACCAAGATGAGGTGAGTCTGTTACCATGTTTTCATTGCTTCTTCTTCTTGTTTGTTATGCCTCCGCCACGAAGTGGCCGGAGGCATTATGTTTTCGGGTTGTCCGTCCGTCCGTCCGTCCGTCCGTCCGTACGTCCGTCCGTCCGTCCGTCCGTCCGTCCGTCCGTCCGTCCGTCCGTCCGTCCGTCCGTCCGTCCGTCCCGAATCCGTTTCGGCAATATCTTGAGAACCGTGAACCAGATTTACTTCAAACTTGGTACATGTGTGTATTGCATAAAACCAATGAAGTGTGTAAAATTGGGGTCAAATCTGATTGAGGTCAAAGGTCAAAGGTCATTGAACATTGTGAAAAATTGCCCAAAATTGACCTTTTTCACATTAAATCCAAATCCAAGGATATTATTTTCATCAAACATTGTACAAAGATGGATCACTACTTGGATGTAGACTGGTGACATTTTGGGTAAAATTCCTGAAAGGTTAGAGGTCAAAGGTCAATGAACTTTGTGAAAAATTGCAAAAATTAGACATTTTTCACAATAAATCCTAGTCCAAGGATGTAGTTCTCATTAAATATGGTACACGGATGGATCACTACTTGGGGATAGACTGATGCAAATTTTGGTAATATTCCTGAAAGGTCAGAGGTCAAAGGGCAATGAACTTTGCCAAAATTGGCTAAAAAGTGCCCCAAACTTTATATTTTTCAAAATAAATCCAAATCCAATGCTACATTACCAACTAAACATGGTGCAAAGATGGATCACTACTTGGGGCTAGACTGGTGACATTTTTGGTGAAATTTCTCAAAGGTCAGAGGTCTAAGGTCAATGCACTTTGCCAAAAATTACCCAAAAATTACCCCCAAAGTGTTATTTTTTAAAGTAAATCCAAATCCAATGGTACATTACCAGCTAAACATGGTGTAAAGATGGATCACTATTTAGGGGAAGAATAATAACACCTTTGGTGAAATTTCTCAAAGGTCAGAGGTCAAAGGTCAATGCACTTTACCAAAATTTGCTATTTTTCGCATTGAGTCCGAATCTAATGATTCAATTCAAACAAACATGATACAGAGATGTGTCACTTCATGAAGGTAGACTGGTGAAAGTTTGGGTAAAATTCCTGAAAGGTCAGAGGTCAAAGGTTTATGAATTGCCCCAAATTGATACTTCTCACAATAAATCCCAATCCAATTATCCATTTCAAGAAAACATGGTACAAGGATACAAGGATGGATTTAGACAGACTGGTTAGATTGGAAGTCAAAGAATTAAGAGATCAAAGGTCAATGAACATTGCCAAACTTCGCTAAACATGGAAAAACAGAATAAATAGGAATTCACTGGATCATTCCCAACTAAACAGACAGATTTTCTGGAAATAACCTAAATAGAGCTAGCAAAGAGGCGGAGGCATATTTATCGACTGCATGGCAGTCGAATTGCTCTAGTTCTTTCTGAAATCTGGCAATGATCATATTAAGCACCGGTACTGGTCTAAACAGCATCACTCAAGTGAGAGTCTTACTGGTCCGATGTAATCTAGAGGGCTAGTGTCGGGCTCTCTCAATGAGAGTCCCTGCTCTGATCACTGATGTTTGCTCTACACACATAGTTAAGAACCAGTTGTCTTGACAACAGGCCCATACTACGTCACACTTCGGTACTCAATGGACACCAAATGGTCCCAGCCTCAATAAATAGATCTGATCAATACATGACTGTAAAAACCTGAAAACCTAAAGGTGTTTTTCTCCTCCCTTTGACTTCCCAGAGCTCTGGCAATGGGCCCTCCTCCCAGAACATCCCATCCCTGATGGAGCAGCCCACCCCTCCCTTCCTGCTGGTGTCGGGCCCACCCCTGCCCCCCGTACCCAGGGAGCTGGTCCGCATCGCCAAGCACCGCCACGACCAGGGCCTGATGTCCCCAGAGGTTCTCCAGGTCCTCACAGCTGTAAGTGGCCACGTACACTCTCCTTCACTTTGATTTTGTAGTCTGGTATTGAATATTATTGTTCGTTTGTGTCTCTATGTTATTGTGTGCCATTAAAGGAAATTAAACAAACGATAAACGTTGATGATGGCTTTGATGATAGCTGTGATGATGATGGATAATGAGGAGGTTTGCGATGATGATTAAGATGATATGGATGATGAAGATGATTAGAATGTTGAAGATGGTAAGGATGTTGATGGTTGTGATGTTGATTATGATTGTGTTGATGCTGAATCTTGTAGTAAGGATGACAATGATTATGATGATTGTTATGATTATGATGATCATGATGATGATGATGATGATTGTGATAATAGTTGTGATGATTATGATTTTGCTGATGATGATTGATGATGCTGCTGTTGCTCATGCTCATGATGATTGTAATGATGTTGATGGTGATGTGGATGTGCCACCTGTTTACCTGTTCTTTTCCCTGACAAATGTAACGTGTCTCTCATAACTGAGATAAAACCTAATTTGGTGAGAAGATCAATGATTGTATAAACCCAAATCTCCCTGTGATGGCTCTTCTCCTGTGGTTGATAGGGTGAGATCCGGCTGGGCACTATTCTGGAGGATGAGCTGAGCGGCGAGTTCCCCCTGTCAGTGCAGCTCTACCGCCCGGTGCGCCAGAAGGTCTATGGTATCCTCTACAGCTACTCTGCTGTCAAGGATGAGCTGATCGCCAAGAATGGCGGAGGTGGCGAAAACCAAGCAGGTAGACGCAAGCAGACACAACAGTTTTTCCCTCCAAAAAAGTATCTCTTCTTTTAAATGTCCTCTATTACTGAATAAAAATTGCCATATATTATATTTGTTTATTTCTTATTTCCCAACATGACTGGCTTGATGTATGCTCTTTTGAAATATCACAAGTGTAAGGAATGTCTTCTATTCTCAGTATATCTAGCTTCATCAATGAGTTTTTAGTGTAGACTTATGAAATAGCATTGTCTCCATTAAAGGTCGTGCATCTTACCTGCAAGTAAATATGGTAGAGAAAAACAACCACTCAGTATTTCATCATAATGAAGAACAAGGCAAATTCAGTCCAATTTTAAATGTGTGAATCTTATTGTCCTTCCCTATCTGCAGAGCCCGACATCTGCATCCGTGAGTGGTGGTCGCGGCGTGACACCCCGATCCAGAAGCCGGACCTGGTGCAAGCGATGGGGCTGACCTGGAAAGCGCCCCCTCTCTACCAGCTGTGGCTAGGCCGTGAGCCCGAGGACAAGGAGATCCGGCTACGAGCCTTCCTCTCCTGCCTGCGCAGTGACCTCCCGTCCATGCTGAAGCCAGCCTACGTACCAAAGCACGCCCTCTTGCTGTGCTGCGTGGTCAGGTATGCCAACATTGTTCTTTGTTGTGTATGTGATGATGTAGTGTGGGACATGCTGAAGAACTCAGTTGCTGTTGCTGAAAGAATTTTATTGCAAATTTTGAGTTACCTTTTAAAGAAATCTGTAAAAGGATGTCCGTCTAAATGATCTATATTTTATTTTAAAAGGAAGTGTTATGAAATTGTGCATTCTAAAAGCAAGATTTGTATCCGGTATAATCTGTGTGCACTTGAAACCAAATGAGACTCTTTTCTGTTGCGTGTTTCACTTCAGTTGCTAGTGAATTACTCAATGAAATTGCTGAGAAGCAATGAACACAGTCTGCATTTTAAACAGACAAAAAAAAAAAGATTGATTGATAGATGGTAAAATATCCTTTAGAAATGCACAGATTTCTTGTCACTTTATAGGGAAAATGTTGTGTCCTTTATGTTACAGATACCTCCTGCACTTCAGCCCTCCATTATTCCGCAAGCATGAACTTGATGCTATTCTTGCCCAGAGTGTTTCACCAATCCTCAACAACCCCACAGCTCTCCAAGACCTCAAGGTAAAGATGAAAATTGATGAGAAGTAAATTAACTGCTATCACTAAACAAGTTCTTTGTTGCTATGTGCGCATGAGCAGAGTTTTGCTGGTTCCAATGACTGCGTGTCAATTCTCCCTATCGCATATAGCCGATATCCAGCGATATCACCTCGCGATACCGATATCTGATCGATTGCTCTTGGAACATATACTTCCGGTAAGAGTTTGTTGTCGGCGCAAAGTGATCTAGAAATCGCTTTTTTTGGATGAATTAATCAGTGAACAATTTATCTAGGGTTAAGGTTATGGTCAGGGTTAGGTATAGAATTAGGTTTAGGGTAAGGGTAAGGGTCAGGGTTAGCTTTAGAGTTAAAATTCATAAAATTAGTGGGAAACCGTGGTCCCTATTGTACGGAATGTACGTGGACCGGAAGTTCGTATCCCAAGAATTAAAGGTAAAATAATTAGAGCGCCACACACGTTCAGATTCGGAGGGCTATATGCGATAGGGAGAATTGTATCACTCAACAAGTAAAATTGAATTCATTTGATAGTTGACCATGTTTACACTCATTATCATGCAGATATGAGAACAGTTATTCAGCTCTGAGAAGAACATTCCACCATTTCCACCATGTACACCTGCCTCCATTGTTGTTCTGGGCACACTGTAAAGTGTCGTTGTCACCATCCAACTCAGCTTCATGAACAAATCTTAGTCGGCAGTCCAGCAGTATTTGATTCAGTGTATTTTCCGACCATGGTGTTACTACGAACGGGCCTATTGATGAGCTATCACATTGCCTAAAAGCACACACACACATAGAGATAAATGTGGTGGATGTTGCAAGTTACAGACAGCAAACAGAGTTGTCACTTTTCAAAGTAGGAAATCTTTATTTTACAGCGCTACTAAAAGAGTTTGCAAGAGTGTCAACTATTACCAAACAGTACAGATATTACACAGAAGTGTGATTTGTTTGCAATGCTTATGGGGTCTGTCTTATCCCAGTCCATAAGTTGAATTCTCCATATCACCTAAAAGAAAGACTTGTCCCACAATGCACTGCCAACATGTGCTGCGGGGGGGGGGTATTCCGAAAATCCACAGAGATAAAAATTTTATCTAAGATACAATGTCCTTAAAATATTTTATCTTTGGTATTCCGAAAAATATTTTAGGAACATTTCAACCAATATTAATGAGCGCATGCCCTGTGCTCCTATCCCAGAGGCAGCCAGTAATAAATGTCCCTTCATGTCTTTTGCACACATTAACACCATCAAGCTGATGGTGTGATGTCATGAAACTGAAAGGGACATTGTGCATCAATGTCTATCAGCGCGCCTTATTGCATTTGATGCGCCCATGTGCAAAAAGTTGAATGCGCGAATAATATTTAATATAATAATATTTAATAATATTTAACTCATTTGCATAAAAATTTTATCTCAGAGGCTCATTTACATAAAAATGTTATTTTTAGCTCATTTGATTAAAAGTTTTATCTTTTATTGTAAGTTGACTTTTCGGAATACCAAAAGTTAAATTGTTCATGAGTCCCTGAGATACAATAATTTTTTTTCTAAGTTCGTTTTTGGAATATCCCCCCTGTACCGTGCATTGGGCACTTTTCCTTTTGAGAGGTATGGAGAATTGTAGGGGATGTTATGTCATTGTTCTAGTCCACTCAAAGAATACAGGAACATTTTGTGTGCACAACATGTGCACCATCTCCTCTCTCTGGGGTCTAATAGTATCTCTTACCATTATACCTCCTCATTCCGTCCAAGATCCCCAACATCACGGCGCGCGGTGTGCAGCTGGCAGCGCTCTTTATGCGTGGTGTGGAGACCGCCCTCTTTGCCAACTATGCCTGCGGAGCACCCATCCCCTGGGACCTGTGCTGCCCCTGGCTCTTCTTTGATGGGAAGCTCTTCCAGTACAAGCTACACAAGGCCATGACATGTAGCAGCCTCAAGGAACTGTGTGATGGAAAGGTGAGTCTGTCTGTTTGTTGTCTGTCTGTCTGTCTGTCTGTCTTTCTGGATTTGTGTGCTTGTGTTTGTATGTGGATGCTCTTCCAATACAAGCTACACAAGGCGATGACATGTAGCAGCCTCAAGGAGCTGTGTGATGGAAAGGTGAGTCTGTCTGTCTGTCTGTCTGTCTGTCTTTCTGGATGTGTGTGCTTGTGTTTGTATGTGGATGCTCTTCCAGTACAAGCTACACAAGGCCATGGCATGTAGCAGCCTCAAAGAGCCGTGTGATGGAAAGGTTATCTGTCTGTCTTGGTGTATGCGCAAAAAATCTGTATTTCCCCCTGAATAGGCTTAACTTATATTTGGACACTTTTTTTTAATTTCCTTGTTTGCTCTGCATACTGTCTGCAGCCGTATATCAAAAGTTACCAAAAGCAAACCACACATTTGTGGTAGGGCTGTGGGTTAGGCTGATGACTCATATTCCTTTGTTATTTGTATGCCGTGGGGGTGAAAGATGCAGTTTAGTTCCAGATATTCATTAGGCTAAGTATCAGACCCCAAACTTGTTTGTTGGGCATCCAGTCATATTCCAAATAAGTAGCATTTCGAATAAAAAATTGCTAGAAATTCCTTCAAATGAAAAGATCAAAAAAAAAAAAAAATCAAGGTAAAACTGAAATAAGTTTGTCATCTTTGACCAATTATTTTGGTAGTGGTTGCAATCCCTACATACAGTCATATAGCAGTAATCCTATAAAGCAGCAATGTGTTTGGAACACGAAGGATTAAAAGAGACACTGCAAGGACAACTCGAAAAAAAAAAAATCAGCCTGGTGAATATAGACCTTCCAGGATCAAGTCATCCTGAAGATTGTTGCAGTCACGCACATGTCCTGTCTTATTAACTCATATGCACTACACTGGTGGAAGTGGTTATGACTGCAAGTCTGGATGCCCCTGTGTAATGCATTGTGGGATAACTTGTCTTTAAGATGTGTTTTAACCTTTAATCATCTGTGTACCAACCAATCTTAGTCCCATGTCAATTACACCCCTCTTATTAATCTTTATTGCTAATGCGATTAAGAGGATTAAAACGCTTGTAATCGTAATGAGGTGTAGTGTAATGTTTTCCCAACTTTCCCCCCTAATTTCTTAGTTATGACATTCACCTGGATTTTGTGATTCAGTTTGAATGGATGGAATGCACTCATTGATCAGCTGTTGCTAGTCAGACAAACCTTGGACAAGATTTGGGGTAACCATTGATAACATATTGTTTGAACGACATGAATAGAAATTGTGTACATGACGAAAATGGTCTACTGCACCCCTTTCTCCCTTCCAAGCAATCATAGTGCCTTGTCAATATAACACTGTTCATTGCTGTTTATTGCCAATGGGAGTAAGAGGATGAAATGTCTCACACCAAATCGCACTCCTTTCTCCCTTCCAGATGGACCAAGTCGGGAAGGTGGAGCGTATGAAGCAGGTGATCCTGGAGGGCGTGGTGCTTAACTTCAGGCACCCTATGCTGCCCCAAATGGGCCCCCCAGCCGGGCCCCCGTTCCCTGGTCAGGAGTACTACTACAACATCCGGCCCGGCGCACCCATGCCACACATGCCCATGGCTCCAATGGGCAGAAGTGAGTGACCTCATCCCTCTACTTGATGTCTTCTTATATGGGGCTGTATTAGTAAAACATGGTCTTAGCTAAATCAGTTGGTGTTCTAAAAACTGACTTAGTTACCAAACTGTGCCACTGTTATGGATTGTAGTCACAACTTCAGAATACTACGCCAGTGCACTTTATCTATCCTTCTGCCATCCAGCTCTAAATATGTCTTTCAGAAAGCGATCTCAATTGAACCTGGCTGATACGTAGATATGAATGAAATGTTATCGTAGCAAGAAATCATAGAAACCCTCCCGAAAAAGCAAAAAATAAAATCGCCATTGAACCTGGCTCATGCCTAGATATGAATAAAATGTTATCGTAGCAAGAAATCAAAGAAACCCTTCAGAAAAAGCAGAAGAAAATGTACAAGTTTTCAAACAAGGTTGAATTGTACATTTAGTTAAAAACATATGTTGTTTGTAAAACCAAAAATATGTGTGATTATGAATGAATTGCTTGATGTTGAATAAATAAATGAAGCAGGTGAAAAACAAGTAGAAAAGAAAAAGGTAATACTACATATATGTTTTGTTCAGCATTTAGGGATCACCTGTGCCATGACTTGTGAACCAGTATAAGGAATTATCAAAGCATTTGATCTGTAATCAAAAGAACTATCTCATGGACACTAAGGAACGTAGTCAAAGGTCGTATACCACAGTTGATGTGAACTTAAAAGTTGATAGGCAGTGCCTTAAGGGTGATTATTTGAGATTCTTTATTGTAACTGGACAAACGCACGAATCTGCTGGTGTTACAGAAAATGTTCTGTATGTTGTTACAGTATATCAAAGCTTATTATAACCGTTATTGTCAATGGTCAGTATTATTGGAGAAGGTAACAGTTTATTGGTAATTTGTTGTGTTTGTTACTTACAGACAAGCGGTCAATGAATGCCCGCGGAGGTCAGCTGGAGGTTGGAGGCATGGTGACCTCACAGTGGGCAGGGAGTGATGGATCAAGACCAAGAGGGTAAGAGGAAGATCAATTCATAGATAAATTGCTCCTTCTACCTTTCCCCTACATAAGCCTTATTCCCTCTCAATGCACACACATTTAATCTCAATAATATTTCTTTTGAGAAATGAAATGAGATACAGAAAACTCTGGTTACTTAACATTCCCCTTTGCCCTATATTGCCTCTCCCACCCAGCATGGTAGGGGACCTCTTCCTCTCCCTGGACAAACAATTTATTATGAGCCATATTCTTATGGAACCTGTCTTAATATAGCAGACTGTATGTATATATGTTTGCACCTGTCCCCACATAATTTTAGGCCATACCTTTATGCTAACCACTCTTATCTCTACCCTAACGGCCTGTATGTTCCTTTGACTCTTTGTGCTGTATATATGTATGCACCTGTCCCCACATAATTTCAGGCCATACCTTTATGCTAACCATTCTTATCTCTACCCTAACGGCCTGTATGCTCCTTTGACTCTTTGTGCTGTATATATGTATGCACCTGTCCCCACATAATTTCAGGCCATACCTTTATGCTAACCATTCTTATCTCTACCCTAACGGCCTGTATGTTCCTTTGATTCTTTGTGCTGTTTATATGTACTCACCTGTCCCCACATAATTTTAGGCCAAAGCTTTATGCTAACCATTCTTATCCCTACCCTAATGGCCTATACGTTCCTTTGACTCTTTGTGCTTCAGATAACTGCTGTGCTTCAGATAACTGCTGCTCTATCGAAATTGTGTGTGTTACCTCTGCAAAAATACATCAGTGGTGCATGAAGCCTACATTTTTACAGGTTTTTTTTCACTGTTGTAGTCACAGAGCAGCCTGCACATCCCTCTAAAGCTTACATTGTGTTTTTTTTTTTCCACCTTTGCCTTCACATAGCGGTCTATACATCCCAGGGCACCTGCCTCCACAGCACCCCAGGGGCCCCAGGCCCAACCAGAGGATGGGCTACGGCAATGGTATGGGCCCACCGGGCATGCACATGAACGCCTCCTACCAGGGCCACGGAGGCCCAAGGATGTGGGGATACCAACAGGTAAGATGGGTTGCTTTTTGTTTGTGATGGTGGTGGTAGGGCTGGTGTTTGGGGGGGGGGGGGGGGGGTAGTGGGGTGGGTTGGGGGGGGTGGGGGGTAGTGGGTTGGGATTCATATGGACAGTTAAGGGTTTTTTATTTGAGGGTTTGGGGATGGTGTGTGAGAGGGAGTTTCAGGAACAAGGGAAATAAAAAGGAGGGGTGTTGATAGGTTGGTGAGGGCATTTAGTACTGATTAGTAATTGTGTACTTTTGTGCATTGATCTTCACAGGTTGGTGTGGACCAGCAGAGGAGGAACAAGAAGACCAAGAGGAAACCAAGAGAGGACAAGGAGAAGACGGGCAAGTCGGAGCCTGGGCGTGGCCGTGGTGTCACCATCGACCCAGACGAAACCTCTCCCACCGTGGGGAAGGGCCCTGGGGGTGGGGGTGACCAGGGGGAGGGTGAAGGAGAAGACTTGCGAGGAGGAGGAGGAGGAGGAGGAGAGGAGGGGGGGCTAGAGGAGCCAGAGGCTGGAGAGCGAGGTGGCTTGGACACCAGCAGCACCAGCAGCTCACCATCTAGCTCCGATGAGGACGGGGGTGGGGTCATCTACCACCAGGCGCAGGGGGACGTCAGCGTGTCTGCGGGCTACGGGGGCAGCGGGGAGGGCGGGGGCTTCCAGCTGGGGGAGCCTGCAGACCCTATGGCCAGCTACCATGAGGGGGGCTACGACCTCCCTAGCTCCACCAAGCAGGGACCCTACAATGGTGACAGCGTAGCGCTGGACGACGCTCACCAGTAAGAACTCATACGCAGCCGGAGCAGCCACGAAGATGAAATAAGACTCAAAGTCAACAAAGTATTATCAACTTTTTTCTATATATAAAATAAGGGAAAAAAACTTCATAAATGACAAAAAAAAACAAAAAAAAAGAAGAGAAGAATTCATGTTGTACTAACCATGTAAGCGTAAAATCCAAATTTGGGCTCAAAGCCATGTACAGATGTTTATTATGATGAGAAAACAAATGATGAAACATGTTTTTGGACAGTATTTGTACAGTATTTGTAGAAAGATGTTGAATGAGATTCATGCACAAGACAGCTTGGAAGGGATGCGGGAGAGCCGATGTCCATGGGGGATATTCTCTCTGCTTTCTCTTTGATATTATGGGCCAACGAGACTTCATTGTGGGTGTTGATCCGTAGCGAGTGTCTCCACGTTTCCATTCTTTCTTTCTTTTTTCTTGTTTCTGTTCGAGCACATCTGCACAAGGATCAATCCCTCAGGGGTCTGTATTACCTCCATTCTGAATCATGAGTGGTTAGCAAGAAGGAAAAAGAGAGAAATATACTTCATCACTGCACAAAAACCTCTCCAGTAGTGATACTCACTGAACACCCAAATGAAAGAAAGAAAGAAAGAACCCTTGCTCGTCTGTGATTCAATCTTTTGCACGTTGCCCTGAGCAAAAGTCTGACATCCCCATGAAATCCTGTATTTAATGGTCATCTTTATTGGTTTCTTGTATTCTGTTTCATCTATTTGAGAATGGAATAACACTGATGTCGTAATACTGACTGGTTTTCATGGCCAAACGTCTTTTACCATGCTGTAGGTTGTCCAGGACTTTACTGGTGCATTTATGTATGGATTCAGTTCAGATGCAGTTCTTGCAGAGTCAGTCTAAACTACCATTTGTGATTTGTAAAGTTTTTGTGACATAGTTTAGAAAGCTAGCCAGTAACTCTAATCTCTTATAATCCATCTTTCTCTGTGTTGTACTCATTAGTTTGAGAGGAATTGAACTATAGATATTACAAGGCCCACGTGTACTCTCCAGTCACTACAAGAAATCCTCAGCTGTGGATTCACTGAATTATAAGAGTAGCTGTCTCCATTATTTTTGTGATCCCCACCCCAAACTTGGCCGCATATTCACCATCGAGTAAATTGATATCATGAATGCAAGATATGAGATGTATTTCAATCTGAACTTCAAGTCTGTGAAGTTCTGTACGGAGTCATGTGTTATTGTGTATAATTATAATTATGATTATTTTCAAATTTTGATTACAACATTTGTTTTTCTTTGTGTCAGCATGTATAAACAGCATTACTTTCTTAGAAATACTGGAAGATATGTACAGGCCCAGGGTGGTCCCACATTGAAGGATCAGCTTGATAAGATCACTCTGGAAAATTGCCCGGTGAAGTTCCTAAGATCGTCTTTGTTTTTATTCTCATAATTGTTCAAATGATGACTAGATTTAGTGTGAATAAGTTGCATTTTAAAACTGGTGTATCTCTGCAAGAAGCGTCAATGCTATTTGTTCAGAATGAAGTACTCATGCGAAATTTAATATGCTTGTTTTTTGCTCCTTTTATCATTGTCAAGTGAAATTAAGATGAAATATCTAGGCACATATAAGCAATCGAGTTGCTATAAGCTGTCCTTAGGGAAATGCTTTCCTATTGTAACAAGTTACCATAGTTACAACGTAAACAAAATTGCTGACCATAGGTGAATAACATTCAAGTCGATCTTTGCTTACAGTTGTAAGTCACCACATATACATGCCACAGTGAATGTGGCTCCTCTACATCACTTTGTATCATGCATTAAATTTATAGAATGTGCCGCAGAATTGTACAGAATAAATAATCCTTGCTCGTAGTAGACATCTTTTGGATGGGTTATATTGTGAACCATTTGTTACTCTGCCCACAAATTGAAAAGTATGTGTTTTTTGTTGTTGTCATGATGCCTTTCAAGGTTTGCAAATGATAGTCTGGTAGTAATGAATGGAATCAGTTGTAAACATTGTTATATTCCCCCTCCTGTAGTGTTTCTTTTGTCCCCACATGTAGTTGTTAGTGTGTCTTTGTGTGTAGTGATAAGTGTACTCAGTTAAAGGAAGAATTAATTGTTCGGATATGTATGTTATCTGATTTTAAAAAAAAAACATGTCTCCTTGCATTTAAATGAAAAGTATTCAATTTGTCACTATATGAAGTTCTCTAATAGCTTGAGCTGAAATGTATTGGAGGCTGTTCGCTTAGGTGAAATATGATAGCATGTCTTCAACGACCTGCAGTAGTTATTGTAAATCTTAAGTATGAATGGTAAGAAATACCAGGATAATGTTGATGTTTAATGAAGGTTAAGATGTGAGCAGAGAGTCTCCCTTAACCATTCAAATGTAGATGTGAAAAAATGATGGTTATCAAATGTGAATACCATGTATGATGGATGATCCAATTCTCTTAGCATTAGAATCACCCAGAGGACATGTTCGCTGTATGTCTGAGTAGTGTTATGACCAAGTAAAGTTTTTATTTTCTTTTTTTCAAATGTAATTAGCGGAAGAAAGATGAAGACATTGCATGTTAGATCTGGATATTCAGAACACTCTGTTTTTACATGTTTTCTGAGGAATCCTTCCCATATTGCCCATGGACCTCCAGATTCCCATAGACTTAAATGAAGAGACCCATGTGGTTCAACTAGGTCCATAAACTAATGGGACAGAGGAATGTTGTAGATGATGTGTCTTTGAAAGGTGCAAACTCATCCCTTCTGTGTCACATCCGCTCTCCTACAGCCTACAAGTTCCATCATATATACCACGAAGGTTGAATTCGAGGACAAGGCTCAAGGCAAATCGATAGATCATTGGAGGAAATAACTTGGTTTTGCTTGTAGATACAAGGATCCTACTTAAGTGAGCATGAATCTAATCTTTGTTGGGAAGCAAGATTGCAGAAGGGGACCAACTTTCATAAGATGTAGACCTCCTCCAACGCCCAACTTCATTTGGGTGCTTTTCTTATGGCATTTGCTGGTACTGCCCTGAAGCTAGACACTCACAGACGGTGTATTATATTGTGAGATCGCCGGCGCATTGTGATATTTGTGTACGGTGCCTAAAGGATCTTGAGACGCGTCTTTTCTTGGAGATTCAGAGACCACATACCGTTCATCTCTTGTTGCGTACGCCAACCAGGTGGCGCTTCCATTAACATTCAGTGAGAACACTGTGATAGACTACAGCCTACAGGGGAACAGCCACATGCTTGGCTTGATATCAACTACTCATTGAACTGAAAGCCCTAATAGTTTTGACAGGGAAGAGCATAAGCCCCATGTGGAGCCATCACAGCAATGGGAAATCTTATATTATGTTTCTATTTAAAATGTCATTCGTTGGAGAAAGTCTGTGACACGTCACATTTTGTCTGGTTTGAAAGGGAGACCACAGTCGACTGCCGGGTATATTCCGCAGAGGCCAACCTGGCATTTCACTTGGGTGAAATAAGTTCTTTACTCTCTACACCATCTGTTACCATAGAGATGGGCGTAGAAGATCCTCATTCCACGGACTGATGGTGTCCTATTTCTCTCATAAGTCATGTGTCACATATTTTCAACCCACCATTGTAAATATGTTGTAATATACATTTACAATGACTCACTGTACCATGAGTAGCTTTGTATGTGTTTAAATATGACTATCCTATCATATTGCTGTTGATTCTTGTATGTTATTGTTTATTTTTTAGATTTTGCCCACAATATGCTCCCACTGTACAATCAAAATGATGTATGTGATAAATGTAGAAATCCTTTTCAGCAGCAATTTATGCTCTCAAGTACCTGTATCAGTGTGTATGTTACCACTAAGTCTGCCACGTGGTTAACATTTTACCCTATCCTTTTACAAGTTGACATCAGCCATTTGCATATGTTCAGGAAAGAGAACTTTAGAAGCGTATGGGAAATAAAAACACGACAAGAATAAAGCAATTAGCAGCTGTGGAGGATACCTCAGACTTGAAGTTAGACAACAATTATTGGAAGAGACCATCGCAGAGACCAGTAGTTTCTTCAGCTATATACATACATGTATAGCCTGACATGGCACCTCATGTATTATATGCATGCTCACTAGTCTAACTTTACAGACCACATACAATAAGAAGGAATGGACTTTTTCTCCAACAAAAATATGTCTCAAATTGATTTCAGTACTTCGTGCCATGCGTTCTGTATTTATCTAATTCAAGGAAAATCTGGCCATTTGTAAGTGGCTGATATCATCTTAAAACAAGTATTTGATTCTGTGTGTAACTGTAAGAGTATATTGGACCATAATTATCGCCCAACTTTAACAGGGAAACCATCAAGCGTTGATAGCGATTTTAATCATAGAATCATCGTTTATAAGTGATAAGCTTTCAAGTTATGACAGTGTTTATGAACCTGAAATTGAAATCATTTAATGTGTTGGGTTCAAGAATGTAGAAAATTCTTTAGCTATAGTATGAATGATTGGTCATTTTTGTATATGTCGCTAGGATGCCCTTGCAGAACAAAATACAACAAGAGTTCAGAGATGGAGGCACCATTTAAAGCCATATATTGTGTAAAACTTGTTAAAACATATTTCAGTGTATACCGGTTATGCTATTATTATCGTAGTACGGAATAATCTTAGTCTAAAACCCAAATACTACTCTGTTCCTGCCATTATGGAAGTAATAGTGAGCTACATGTAGGCTTTTAAAGCTGTTGCAAGTAGTGATTTGATTAATATGTGCGTCTAGTATATTGTTCATTGAAAAAAATGATGCTACCTACATTGGTACCATAGACAATTCCTAAGTGGTTCGTTTTGCAAAAGATCTTGCTCAAGGTTTCAATCTTTAAAACTATTAGGAATCTATCGTCAATGGAAATTAGCAAAGTTGGGGGTTATTCTCAAAGCAATGCATTTGTAAACTGATAAAATGACATTGCAGATTTTGTCATTCTGTGCAGTGGAATTACCAATTGACAGAACTTGTTAATGTTCTGCATCTCAAAAATAAATTCAGTTGAATACTTAAGTAGTATGATCTAGTAGCTTATACTCTTTGGCTGATTGTGTCGATGTTAGTATAAGATCTAGACAATAAGTTATCACAAATGGCCATGTCATCCACTATATCGCAGTTTGTATGGTTTGATGTTTTTTTAGTTGAATCAAGAGCAGTAGATGAGTAAGTCTAGGTACTTGTGATGATTTCCTGAAAGATACTTGTATTTTTCAATATTTGACTGATAGTCTCCAATTTACCCTGATTACCAATGCCATGTAACATGAATGTACATGTATAAGTAGACATTTCAAGAATACAGTAGATGGTTGTGTATTATTAACATTAAAGGTCTTTGGTATGTCAGTGTTAAACATGTTCTTTAAAAGAAATTATGTATTACATCTTGATACTGGTAGCCATCAAACCAAAATCACATCTTTAAGTTAAAAGTTTTAAAAAAATGGTAGAGTGATTTTTACTACTGAGCCAAGTAATTGAGCTTATTGTACAATAATTAAAAGTGTCAAATGCAAGTTCAACTGGAAATTTATTATGTTAAGTGTAAGAAGTCTAAATGTAAGAATTTCATGATATATTCAATAGTTTAAGGAGTATTGTATTAAAAGTGAGTTTGATTCTTAATTTTGAATAATTTGTTTCACATAGAATCTGGAGATTATTCTGATTTTGTCACATGACTGCACAGATCAGTGGAAGGGTAGAATTAGGCGAAGGTATCATACTTATTTGACAGAACACAAATCGGATGTATGCTACTCAATTATGTGTGGATTGTGCTTAGTTTAAGTCAACTGTAAGAATATAGTTTGCTCCATAGCTCCTATGTATATTAAGAAGAATTGCGTGTTTAAAAAAATAAATGCTAACCTTGCTTGCTTTGTAGATGCTGTAGATTGTGTGACGATGGGTAGTTTTAGATTCCCTGTTTTTGAAAACTTCCTTTCTGAAGGAACCTCTCCAGATAACGGGTTAGGAATCGTGGGGCGAGTAATTAGGGAATGGTAGGATGCAGATTTATGGCACAGGTAACAGCTTTTATGGTGAGGCAAATCCAAAAGAGGCCCCAGTGATATGCACTCTCCAACTGACCATGGTTCATTTGGTTAGATCTGTGACTTGAAGTTTAAAAGTCTCGTCACACTTTTTAAATAGTTTCCTACTATTAAACCTGCAGTAATGAAAATTGACCTGACAGTAATGTGCTTTCTCATCCAATATGGCCAATCGGTATCGATGATCGTCTCCATAGATGGATCCAGGATACAATAGTCGGAACATTCAAAAGTAGAAATCTGTTCATTAAATTGACAAGAAAATAGTGTCTGGGAAATAAATTAATAGTTTTGAGATGGGGGAGGGACGTATAGAACGTTCCCACAAGCAGCCATATTGGAGAACATCCGGTAAAAACCCGTGCATCAGACCATGAAAAGTCATTGTGTTCATGGTCTGATGCACATGTTTTTATTGTTTTGTCCTCCAATACGGCGTCTCGTGGGAACCCTCTATATGAGAAATGATATATTTTAGATCTCTTGTTTGGTAACTGGATGGGCCCCTGCTTGTTTTCTTCATTTTGTCTAGAAAAATCTACCTTTTTTGCTCATGCACGCAGCAAAAGAGAGAACAAACTGACTGAACCAGGTTGTTGGTTTGGTAAAGGGGTTGGGGGTAGGGGGTTAATCTCTCTGTACAAGAGGTTTCTCACACATACAAGCTGATTGAAAATGATACAGAGAAGTGCAACCCTCGCTGTGTATGTAAAGATGACAGGGGTTAATCATATTTCTTGTTTGATCAAGGGGTTCTTTTCAGATGATTTATTGTTGTATATGTAAACTAGCTTGTCTGTTGGCATTGATTCTCTTCAGTGGTCTTGGAAATGAAAGAAGATTACAAAATGGTATTGATGCTGAAGCATGAAAGTTGCTGTGGTAACGGGGAGTGTCATTCTTTGCTTCCTCTCATACATGTGTACTTATGTAATCCAGCATTAACATTGACCAGCTCTGAGCTGGTCGGGATAGATCGAGGAGTGAGAGGGATCTCACAAGTTCTTGTGAAGGGAGATTCTAGCCATGTGAAAAAAAAGTGTTAGTTTTACCGTCTTGACGTAATGAATAAGCCATAGCTGAAAGTCACTGTGAATCTGCGGTAGGTGAAACAATGTGCACACACTGTGAATGTTTGTCGTGTCTATAGTCTTGTTTAGCTCAAAACTCGCCGGTGTATGTGCCACGTCCGCAATCACAAACAGCAGACGTTCTCTTTCTATTGTCTTTAAACAGAATTGACCATATATAGGGGTGAAAACAAAGACTTCTGGCCCGTAATCAAACACACTTATTCAAAGTTAAAACGAAGAAGTGTATAAACATTTGAAGCAGCGCTTTAAAGTTTGAAATAATTGGAATTGTTGAAGGTGAACAAGAGTTTAGTAAATGGATATTTGTTATGCGAGCAAATTAGCTGTTTCAAACTGGATTCTCTTTAATTTGTATCTCTATGAACCCCATGAAGAGACAAAGGACCACTATCAGATGTCTGCTTAAGGGCAGTAGGAAAGAAGTCAGTCTTGATTAGATCAGGATTGGACAGGAATACAAAACATCATTCGCAAGTTTTGAGAAATGGTAACAAAAAAAGAAATGGTGAGAAGAGTCGGCGCTAGCTGTAGTTTTTATATTGGTGAGTCAAAATTTTTGTAGAATGCCATGCCAATTTTCTAATTTACACGCTTAATTTCTGTCTGTTTTGTGTAAACTATTTCATATGATCTTGCATTGCAGATTTTTTTTTCCTTTTTTGTAATTAACTGTAGCATGTGAATGTTGCAAAAAATTAAAGCTTTGTTTAGAACAAAGTAATGATTGAGTCTCTTCACCCGTGTCTGATTTGTACAGTCCCATGTCTATCTCTTCATGTATGTTGTGATCTAGCTCCCTACTTTGAGTACGTTGGGAATGGTTACCTGCATGGTTACCTGCATTTCTAGTTATTCTGAAAAGAAGAAAAAGTGGATGGACGATTGACCTTTGTCAATTTTTTTGACCTCTTTCATATATGGCTGAAAATTGAAGCAGTCAATTGTCCTATCGATATAACAATTTTGATGATATTTCTTAAAGTATGATAAGACAGTGCCATTTACGAATTTCACTTATTTTATTATACTTATTTTTACCAGTCTGACCCCAAATTGAATCCATTGATTGCCATGTTTATACATCATCACTATACTCAATAACATTTTGTCTAACATTTGAGAAATTTCAGGAATTGATTTCCTTCCGGTATCTGACCCCAAATCTAATGTACTAATGATTGAAATAATTCTTTCTCCATTTGTTGATGTATGTTACTTTGCATCACATTTGATTAATATTGATTCAATGGATTTTGCAATGTTTATAAACGATTTTGGCTAAAGACACTGACCTTCAACCCCTGACGAAGCTCACACCAATTGCATACATTTTGTTTGTCTCATAAATCATTCATGTACCGAATCCATATCATAATCCATTTAATGGTTCCCAAAATGTTGCTTAAAACAAAACAAGACACTCTCAGATGCTGTTACTCAACTAGAACATAGCATTGTATTAAAAGAGTACCTGACCCTCCACCTCATGAAAATGAGTGGAACCAGTGGAAAATGGTAAAGTAACTATTAGACAAGTCTAATATTTTGAGCCTTCATCTGTTCATCATGGTTTTCCCTTCTACAACTCTTGCCTCAAAACGGTGTTCATTTTAGAGTGCACTGCACATGTTTCATGATTTATAGACAGTGTTGAAAACTGAAAAAGTACATGTGAAGACAGCAATATGGATAGGTCAGTATCTCAATTGAACATTCCAGCACAGCAAGAAGAAAAGAGACATACAAGACCCGACATTCCTCAGGAAAAATCCAATGTTCAGCAAGTTTGATCATTCATTATATAAATGATTACACTTTATTCAATAGATTACATTGCAAAAATATGAAATTTTTAACTCACATTGCGAACCCGACATAACATATAGATTGCAAATCTTTTGTAAATATTCTTTTCCTTCGAACACAAGAAAAATACATTTCCTATGCACGTTACATAAAATGCATCAAAAATATAGCTTTACATGGGTTATATAGAATTGTAAGACTAAAAATATGTAAGCATACATAGAATCCTTCACAAAATGTGCACCTAGAATACTTCACTAAAGCACTTTGATTTCAACAAATATTTGGCAACCATTTCCCCTTTCACATTTAAAAACGTTTTTCTGTTTTATTATCTCCAGAGAAATAAAAATATAAAATTGAACAGGACTGGAGTTGATTTAAAGACAGGTAGCCAATTTGCAGAAGTCATGAAACTTGGCAGGAATCAGCAGTATACCCTATGATAAATGTGTTGGATATCTCATGGTCAAAGTATTATTAACCTTTTCAGGATAAGTGAAAAAACTATAACTATTCATGTTTGACTGGTTGACCATGCTATGGTTTATATTTGAATACCGCATTGCGCCAAACAGTATATAGGTCAACAGATCACAGCGGTGTACAAAGCTGTGATGTGCACTATTGCTAGAGGCCTCCAATCTCAAGGCTACAGAAACTGGACAACTTGGACAACCCGTCTAAAACCTATTCAAAATCAAGGAAATATATAATTCCGCTCAGTTTCCAGTTTTATCATAGGGAGAGAATTTCTTATATAGAATTTTCTACCATTTTCCATGGTGTTTATATATCTTATTTCTTTGATGTGGTAAAGGGCTACCCTGTCTATATACAAATGTTCCTCACTAAATTAACATGTGCTATTTCCAATCAATAAAGTGGAGGGAAGGTATCTTCAAACTATTTTTTTTGATATAATGGAAAGTAACTTCAACATTAGACTGATTCAAGATCATGGCTAAACATATGAAATTGTACTCAATCCTGAAGAAGACAATTCTGTAAGAGATGAGGAAATTGAAGGATTATAAACATATGCACCATTTAAAATTAAATGAATACTTTACTTACAGTGAAAATACATGAATATTTCAGATTAATTTTCACTCAAGTCCAGGTTATTCTAAAAACTATAATCATGTATTAATTTACTCATGAATTGTACTTATCCTTATATTACTTGTACAACAACTACCTCATAAAAATAATTGAGTTGTGTATGCTCTTACCCTATAGAGCAGTTAAGCGAAAGTGGAAAGAGTTCTTAATGGGTATAAATTATATTTTGTGAAGGTTGGTAAAAATGAAAATCAAGGAAGGTTGGTAAAAATGAAAATCAAGGAAGGTTGGTAAAAATGAAAATCGAGTAAACATATCCACATTCAATTTAAAAAAAAATGAGGGGGGGGGGTGTGTGTTAATCATTGGATAAACAAAAATAAGCAAGTATGATCAATTCTTGTCATCAATGCTTGAGTATAAAACTAGAGCAGGTAAAGGAACCTGGTTTTAATTCTTTTCTAAGGTTTCATAATCCATTGGACTGTTGTTTTTGCTACTAATTATTACATTTTCTACCATTAAAACATGTATCAATATTTATCTACACCCATCATGATTGTCAATATTTCAATCCACAATGAATCTAACAAAGTGAACATTCTGAAATGGTCATTCAGGTGACTGATTCTCCTGTTGGCTTACATCAACATTTCACATGTTGACAAGCAAAGAACAATTCATACACTTACACAGATTCTCACAATTTACCTCAAAAATACACCTCAGTAGAGCAACGTCTACCGGTAAGAAACGCTGTAATTCTAAGCTTTAAAGACAGGGTGGCCCATTTGCAAAAGTCATGAAACTTTGCACGAATTAGCTGTATACCCTAGCGATAACGTGCTTGAAATCTCACAGTCATAGTTTCACAGACCTTCTCAGGAAAAGTAATAAACTATCCTTATTTATGTTAGAAAAGCAAAGTTTTGTAGCAACCATAGTCTACATTCATATACAGTATTGCAACTGACGACGGTAGAGTGCTGCCAATGCATGCACTGCTTGCATCACCGCGGACAGTGTGGAGCAGACAACCATGATATGTGCTGATAGTAATCTCAGTCTCTCAGCTATAGGAACCACAGAGGATTTGGACAACCTGTCCAAAACATACCAAAAATCTCACTGTCAATGTAATTTTTATAGAGTATTTTCTTCCATTTTCCATGTTTTTCACAAGGCTCAATTAGTTTGACCTGCAAAAGGGCTAGCCTGTCTTTAATTGGAACCTTTTAACCTTTTGTATGACATGTAAGTTGTTGCTTGATGTGATTTGCGTGTTTTCATGGTGCAACAATGCGTCTATGGTGCATAAAGGGTTAAATACACTGTTCTCATCGGCATCAGACCACATACACAAAAACATCTTAGATTACATAATAGAACAAAATAATAACAAAATCTTAAAATGCCTCAAGTCACTTCAATGTAACAGGTATGTATGAGCACCAGCGTGTGGAAAACAGTATTCTATCTTATAAAAATTATACTTTCTTTATGATGAGTTTTGTAGTACATGTACATGAAAATGAAACTGAAGACAAAAGTAAACAAGATGTTACAACAATGAAACATTCTTGGCTTTCATATCATCTCTGAAATAAAATCCAAGTGTGTCTTGGTGAGTGGTCTTGAGACCAAACAAATTATGTTTGTCTTTAAAAATCAGTGTACCAAACAAATTATGTCTGTCTTTAAAAATCAGTTTACCAAATGACAATATCCTAATCAGACCAACTTGCCCCTCAGGATTCAAATTTAACCCTCTGAGAACCTAGCCCTGAAAATGACATTGACTTACTACACATCTTCAAGCCAATAGGACAGAGAGGTTGAGGTCTCCCCTTCTATTGGTCTGTTTCAAACCTATTGTATCCACTCCACCTGGAGCACATCACATGACTACGCTTTGCAATAAGAATACAAGTGGAAGCATCAACTTTAATAACGCATATCGCAGAACATGTGACGAGTAATACTGTCGGCTCCTACAGTGGGTGACTACAATGTGGGCCATTGCATTGTGGGTAACCAATTGCAAAATTTCACCAGGAAACTCAAGGAAGAAGAATAACATTTTGTTTGAATAAAAATAAGAAGGCTTAGAAATCATATTGCTTTGATTAAAAACATGCCATAGTTTAACAGGTCATCATGCATTCTGGAAATTCTTGGATAAATAATTCAAAAATAAATATGGAGGAAGAAGAAGGGAAATAAATTAGTAGGGTACACAGTAATGTTCATGTTCTTAGTTTGATGGTGAGTATTAATGTTTGAATTTACAAGACAACATTCATCATTCATTGCTTTTAATGAAACATGAAATATACAACAGCCATTTGAATCAACCCCATCGCTAAAACCTAGATCATTGGTCTGATCAGGGCATTACACTGAAGCTCCACATCTACCAGGAAAACATGACATAAAATAACTATTACAACATTAATTGCTGCAGAAATAGCCTGTGCTACGCAAACAAAATACAGCACATTTCCACTTAACATATCGCTTTACCTGAAAGAAACATGGCAAGGTTTTTATATCATTTTTCTCTATATTTTCATCTCTTTTTTTTATACATGGAAGAACATTAATGCATGATGGAATATTTTCTTCATGCAACAATTTCAGGGTGCTGCACTGACAAAGACCCAAAATCAAATATGTACGAAGGTAAAATTGAAGAAAATTTATCATCAATTTGATGTAAAGTAAAATTTAAGAGTTGACAGGTACCAAATGGAATAGCACACACCATTATGGTATTATTCAGATCAAACTTGAGTTGCCACTAGAGAACTCTCAGTACGAGCAGTATGCTGCTGTATGATGCCAGCAGTACTGCCAAAATTCTTCACAATAAAATTTGCCCATCACGCATTCCTCAAAATATTGTTATTTGACTTTTGACCTCCATCCTTGTCCTTGACTAACCACTTAATTGAGATATACCCTGAGCCTACACTTATCTTGCCCACAATGTTTTCAATCAATTGTCCTGTTCAAATTTACCTTTGTCTCCACTCTGACATATCACATATTTTTCTAATTTGAGCATAAAAAGATAAATTTCAGAAAGTGTAAATTCTTTTGACCTCTTTCATATCTGGCTGAAAATTAAAGTAATGAATGACCATATTGTTATTTCATTTAGCATCAAAGCAAGTTTGAATGAATTTCTCGAAATACCGTGTACTGTACACAGTGAAATTTGGGGATTTTACTTACCTATCTGACCGAATCTGACCTATCTGATTATACATCATCATTATACTGAATTTGATAAAACTTTGTAGAAAAATTCTTGAGAAATTACATAAACATAGAAATTTCAGGATTTACCTTCCTACCCATATCTGACCCAAAGACTAATTTACTGAATTGTCCCATCTTACATTATCAGTGTTCCAAGTTTGATGAAATGTGATGTAATATTTGTTATCACACATACTGGTTTAATCCACATACTAGTGTATAATGACATTGCAGTATGGAATGGCAAGTTTTAACCTTGAAAAGTTGTAGTTGGCACTTGCGACGGATTCTGTAAGATGTGTAGCACCATGAAATTGTTGGATATGACTTCACAGGCCAAGCCCCAAGACTGACTGATTTCTACTAGTTTTTGTATACAGCAATTTACACTATGTACACAACAACGTCTTGCATAACAATAACATCCATCATGGACAAGTCTAATACTGATTACATATATTTCTCTCTATTTCTAGTCTTCCAGAATAATGATGTCACATGAACAGAACGTAACAGAAAGTCATTTGAATTCATACTGTTTGTGCATCAGTGCAAAATTTCCGCACACACTTAGTTCATGATTTACAGATGGTGCACGTGCATCCCTTGTGCAAGTCTCAAATATAGAATTATGTAAATAACAAAAAACACAACTATCCAATATGTTTTATTTGTTTTAAACTGTATTATCATCTATATATGAATTGTACCACAACCGTTGATTGCAAACATGATCAATTTAGTTGTTAAACTACCCTTCATGTACTTGTGTAGGCCTTCTTATGAACCATCATTGAATTGGATTGAATTGAAAATACATTAAAGGAACTCAAAAGTGATTTGTAATGTCTTTAAATTGACCTTTACATTTGGTGTGGATTTGTGGTCAGGTGGTCAAAGAATATAGTCCATAATAATGTTATCGGGGACGGTTCCTGTCAGGTTTGTGGTAAGATGTCATACAGAGAAATGGAAGATTCCATGGTAAACTCAAATTTATCTTAATGTTTGAAAAGGAAGTGACATTTTCTGTCAGTTTCTGTCAGATATCATGATGAAGGAACATTTAAATATTACATTGGTCAACTCCAAATTAATTTAACATTTGAAAAGGAAACTGAGCCTAAGAGGCAAAATACAATGAGGTATGTTTTTAACTCGCTCATTACAATTGGTATGAAGATGTGTAGTAAGCCAATGGGGTTTTCAAGGTCCGGTAATGTAAGGGTTAACTCTATCATTACCATAGGCATGAAGATGTGTAGTAAGCCAATGGGGTTTTTGAGGTCCAGTAATGACAGGGTTAATTCTATGTCAGTCTTATGTTTGACATTTCACATATTGGATGTATGTGTTGTACTTGTGGTTCATGCACTTTTGACAGAATTCCACTTTGTCTGCAAAAGGGATACACTGCCGATAATGATACGAGTCACATGTGACTTTAATTACCCATGATGCATCACTGGATTGCATCGCTAACAAGGATCACACCATCACAGGTGCACTCTAGCACATGTACTGACACTAATTACAGATACCATTACACAGGGACCACCTTCAAAAGATACGTGATGAAAGCATTTCCCCTGTTCATGAAAAGCCCATACATTTATAAATGTATGATGCTAAAATTTGCCCGTCATTGCGGTGGGTTCTCATGGTATCATTCTTCTCCCAAGGGAGATATCGTCCCTGAAAAATGGCTGATTTACATAAATTATAGCACGTGTTGAACATATTTGTGACCTGTCACCACAAAACGACCAATAAGTCGGATTTTTTGGTTTTTGTTTTTTTGATGCAGCTTTGAAGCCTATACTCTAAGCTTTAAAATGGTATATAACTCAACTTGTATGGACCAAGTTAACCCTTTCAAATTACAGAGGGAATGTGAAGGTGTCAGACGCACTAATCATTTGGATAACAGAGATTACAGGCTCTAAAAAAAGGGGTTCATTCAAGAGTGCTGAACCGTGCGCCATTGTCCTTGGCACAAAAAGGTGCAATTAAAACCCCTTAGCAACCACTATGAAGGAACAATGGGCTGAAATGAGCTGAAACTTGGCCCAATTTTTAACAAGGTATCAATAATTACTACTACAAAGTTTCAATGTCTAACACTGAATATTCTTTAAGTAATGCTCAGTTGTTTGAGAGCTTGATTATGATAAATGAAATCTCAGCAAAGTGACATTTTTTTTCAATGTCCGAAAAAAGTTATCATTTTAAAACCAAGAAAAAACATATTTCTATTCATCATTTTAATCTCAAATTTTGACAGATGGAAGATCAAGAGTTGTACTTTCAGAAAATACCAAAAACCCAAAATCGACTTTTCCATCCCAACCAAGCTATTTTAGGGTTGCAGCTGTTTACGTGGAAACTCCCATTGCGACTTATTGGTCGTTTTGTGGTGACAGGTCACATTTGATGTGAAAAGAAATAGAGTGCGAACAGCCCCTTATCATCGTTTTACATTTCAGATACATACACAGCATATCAGGATGAAACCATGAAGTACATCTGCTGAAATACATATCTCCATACAGACAAGAACAAGATAATTGATGCTGATGGCATCGCACAGGTCTTGCCTCTCGGGTTCCATTTCACGAGATAGATGCATAGTGATAACCAAGGACTAAACAAAAGAGCAAAATCAAAACACTTTACTTGATCTCCTTGCCCTTTGGTGAAATTCTCTACCCCAATAAATAATTATAAATGATGTTAGAGCATGCCATTTGAACAGTAAATTAACAGAAAACAAAAAACATATAATAATAATAACACCACCAGAACAATGATCTCACCTTTGGTTGTTTACGGACACTTGATAATGAACAGATAAAGAAAGCATACATTACATGACATGCCATCAGCAACTCATTCTTTTTGGTAAGCTAATATTGCACTGTGAACACACATGGGACACGCCCCCGGAAGTGACCTGTCTCCATCCTCCTTATACATGGCCTGCAAAGCCTTCTGGGTAACGGGGAGCGGCGTGGGTAATGCGTCCATTTCTCCGCTCCATGTTGTCGCCACCCGCCGCCGCAGCTCCTGCTTCTGGTAGTGATGCCCGCAGGTGAAGACCACACAGTCCTCGGCCAGCTGTTTCCTGGGTCTGGCGCCCTCACGGGTGGAGGCGGCCACACCCACGCCTGGCGCTAGATCCGCCAGGTCCTTCCCCGTCAGCCGAATGTGACCCCTCGCTAGCGAGTCCTTCCGCAGGTTGAAGAGAATCTCCTGCCACAGCTTGTCTGTCGGGACGCTCCCGTAGGACGACGAAGCCTCTCCAGCCCTGCCCAGCTGTAACCGGTCGGAACCGGTTGGGACTGGAGCTAGGTCTGCCAGCAGCCGGTCCAGGCTGGCTGCTCCCCCTGCTGGCTGGCTGGAGGACACCTCACTCACCAGGCAGTGGCTGACCTGCAAGCAGAAGGCTGTGCTGAAGCCATCCAGGAAAGAGGGAGCTACCAGGAGGTCTGAGGAACGCTTGTCTGGTGTCTGGGTTTCTTCAGTAGCATCACTCGTACTGCAAGAAAAATAGCAAGAACCTTAAATCTCAATCATATTCATAGATTCTTTGCACAAGGATACAGATTGAAACCTATCCTGCTATCAAAGTGAGGGGCGGGGGACACAAGTGGAAGATTATTAGCATTCCATACAAAAATTAATCTAAATCTCAGGAATTCTTATTAGTATTGTATTAGTTCAAAAGAAAATAAACACATTTAAAAAATGTATCAGCTAAAGGCCACCAAGGATAAAATGAGAGGGGGAGAGGGGAGGGGGGAGGGGGGGGGGAGGGGGATGGGGAGAGGGGAAGAGGGGTTGACAAGGCAATGATGTGATGGCAGGGCACTGACCTGAAGAGCAGGACACTGAGAGGCCTGGCTAGCTGGGCAAGATGAGGTAGAAGGAGACTCTCCAAAGCAGCCATGGACAGGTGCTGACGCTGCTCATGCCAGTAGTGGAAGATCTACAGATGGAGAGACAGAGTTCATGTAGGTATGCAGTTAGATCCACAGAGTTTGATGGATAGGTAGATATATAGATAGATGAATAGATAGACACAAAGATAGCACAATAGATAAAGAGACATATAAAGATAGATATATAGACCAATATACTGATAGCTAGATAGATTTATAGAAGACACATGGATAGATAGACAAATACATTGAAAAACAGATAAATCAATTGACAGTCAGACTGTAAGTTTATGTATATACACAATTATATACATACATATATAGACAGACATATGGAGAGATAGATAAAAAGATAGAGATATAGACAGACAGTCATATATATATATATATAGATGGATAGATATGTTGAAAATCCAACAGGTAGAATACGTAGAAAATCCGACAGGTAGAAACGTAGCTAGTGACAAACAGAGAGGAAATTCTTACAGCATACCTGGATCAAAAGCTGCTTTCCTGTTTCCATGACAGCTGCATCACTCAGCCTGCAAGCTGCAGCTTTCTCCAAAGCACATCTACAAGAGAGAAGAAGCAGTGTGAGGCCATGGAATTGTTATGGGGGGCAGTAATGAGCATGCAACAAGTGTTTTCATTTTTTATCAATAAGCTGGATTTAAAACAATATCATAATATCGAAATGATTAACAAGTACCATTCTGGTAATACTATATCAATTCCTTGACTATACTGCATTGCACCATCTAATAAAAACAGATCTAAGCGAAATGATTAACAAGTAACATTCTGGTAATACTATATCAATTCCTTGACTATACTGCATTGCACCATCTAATAAAAACAGATCTAAGTTTTCTCCTCGCAATCATCATCATCAACACTACAATCCTTTTCACAATCATCAGTTAATATCACAACCAAAAAAAAAAATACAGGATAATAATACAAAATGGACAGTAGCAAAAAACAACAACAACACCCAACCTGAGATGCCTGCAGACTGTGGCTACCACTCTGTCCTGGTGTGACTGGTGATCCCCTCTCGGCTCAGCCTCCAGCTGCCTGAGGCTGAAGCCCAGAGCTGAGATGTGGTCACCAGTCTGCTGGCTGAGCTCGGTTGCTAGGAGCCAGTCTTCAGAGCTGATTGCATGCTGGAGGATGGTGGCTGAGTTGCAGAAGGCCTTGGTAGAATCATAATAGATAATAGAATATGAACAGTGCCATTGGATTATTTTATCTGCCATACATTTTTTTGTACAAGTAATACACCCAAATCCCATAGAGCAAAAGTTTATTTAACACATAGACAGGTAACACATTCTTTCCTGAGCCCGTTACTACATGTATGTGGGTTGGCTTTTCTCCACTCAGATACTGAGCAGTGCAACTGTCACATAATCTGCTGCACAGACAATAGACAACAGGCTATAAGTAACCTTCAAATTCAGTATAGGGTGGAAGCAAGCCACAGCCCTTTCATTTACTGCAGCTTCATGGCAAATGTTGCTATCCTAACTGGACCCACCTGTAGGTGAGTCAGAGTCAGGGCAATACTGGGCTGGCTGTAGATGGGCAAGTCTTCGCTGGGCTGGGCAAGATCTGGCAGACTGGAGATGATGGATTCCAACACACCGCTGTCCTGGAGCTGCAGTCAGATCAGACATATCAAGATGGAGGTTTTCAAATGTTTGTTTGATTTTTCGTTTTTCACAAATTTGTATCATCACAAGAACAACAAGGTGGTTCGCAAACCACGAGTCGCACCTGATTTCGCTCCCGATGAACAGTGCTAATTTGTTTTTTCAAATATTTTATAATAGTGCCAAGATGACTTTTGACCTCATCATCCTGCTCCTCAACACAAGTGGTATTACCCAAGGATCATTTGTACCAAGTATAAACACAATTGATGCAGAAATAACAAAAAATGAGAGGAAGTTGAACCAAAACTTTAAGAGCAAGCCCCTGCACATCTGTGCCAAGCTTGATCTGAAACGTCCTTTAGTTAAGAAAAAAAATGAAAAAAAAATGATGGACATGGCCTCATATTATTTGACCTTTGACCTCTTGATGACCTTTGACACCATCATCCTCATGACGACACATGTGGTATTACCCAATGATCATTTGTACCAAGTTTGATCACAATTGATGCAGAAATAAAGATATGAGAGCAAGTTAAACAAAAACTTTAACATTTTTGTAACAGACCAACAGACCAACAGACCAACAGACTAACAGACTAACAGGTAAAGTGATTACTAGGTCTCTGCCGAACTTTGTTCAGGCGAGACAATAAGCATGTATAAATCAAAGTGACAATTGCAGAAAAAACAAAGGACATAATGTAACCATAACCATATTCTCAACAGGGGACCATTTTCTAAAATGGTTGTTGCATGTTGCCATGGTAATATTAATTCAACTGAACTCTCCCCAATAGTGACTTACCGTCTCTGCTGTCTCCACAACTAAAATGTTCCTTTCCCAAATTCTGATTAATATCAATATTACAATAATCATCATAATAATCATGATCATGATCATCAGGAACAGTATCATAATATTATCATTATCCTCATTATTATAATTATCTTCATCATCATCATCATCTTCATTATAAAAACCGTAATCATCTTTGTCATTGTTGCTATCATATCATTATCTTTATCATTATCCTCATGTTCATTTTCATTAAATTGGCATTGTTGTTATAATGTCATTTTCTTTGCCATTATCCCATTATCGTTATCCTCATTATCACCACACTTCTCCTCCAGCCCCTCCCCCTCCCCATACCTCATCATCTCCATCTGAGCTCTCATCACTGCTCTCACAGCTGGTGATACTATCCCGCTCCACCTGGACGGTTGGGATGCCTGGGATGAAGGTGGGCTGGAGGAAAGTCTGAGGGTTGCTACGGGATACCCCTCGGTTGCTAGGATAAGCCGTTGACGACGGATACGATGGAAGGCTCATCTTCTCTCTGGTCTCCATGCCAAGCTAGAAAAAAAAATATCAGGATTAAAGAAAAGGTTTTTCACTTCTCACAAACATCCTCATCCCTGGTATTTCTAAATGCATAACCTGTGTTGCTGCCACACCCTTTCTACTTGAATATACTTCACATAAGTTGATAATGCCATTTATAAAACTTTATTCAAAAGTTTAGCCCTTTGGTTTACCACACATCTTCTTGACACTGGTAACAAGATAGATACACAAACTGAGCTTTTTTTTAAAGGACTTCTCAAGAAAATTCTAATGTTGACATTCATTGTCAATGTCTCTTCCAAAATTGTTTGAGTAGAGAATTTCTGTACAAAATGCAGCACATTTCCTCATATATTGCTAATATCTGTAATCAAGAATCAAGAAAAGCACTAAAATCATTCAAGACCGGGCACTACAAATATGTGGTTTGTGGCTGTCAAGTATATCAAATTGACACTACGTACATATGACAGAGTGTACTTTTTTTGCAATATATGAATAATTCTGTGTAGTTCTTAGTATCACTCTAATAATAATTTGCAAAGCAAAATCAAGTCAAACGGATCACTAAATATTAAAACAGGCAACATGCTAGGAATCTTTCAATCAGACCGGCTCTTTAAAATGGCAGATGTCTCACCTTTCCATACTCCGACGAGCCCCATGCCACAGCTTGGTTCTGATAGTTGACTGCCAGCGAGAAGCGAGACCCAGCAGCCACGGCGATGAAGCGGTCATCCCGAGACTTATTCACTAGGACGGGAACACTCTGACAGAGAAACATACAAATTTACTCATGAAGCTTTTTGATCCTTATTTTCTTTTGCATCCTTGGAGAGCAGGTAGAGCTGTCAGTAAACTTAAAGGGAATGCATGCTGAACCCTTCCTTTGCCAGATCAAAGGTTGCTCATTGGGAGTTGTGTGCATTATTGGTGACTAATGTCACCCACGGCACACAAAGACTTTAAGTATACCAGCAGCTACACAAAGTATTTCTATCAAGGACGTTTTGATATTCTTCACAAAAGTAATATCACAATAAATCCTGAGTCAAATGATTGGTTGCAAACATGTAAATACTAGTACACTGGTGCATATGAAACCTATCAACCCAAAGGTCTATGAAGATCTATTTCTTGTACACTATATGTGATCAATCTATCCTTTTTTTTTTAAATAAAAACAATCAAATCTATCCATGCTTGTTTCAGAAACGTGATTCATGACAATCCAGAGGCTTGTCGATAGACACAGCAAAAACTTAATGTATGCAAACTGCATATGTGTCTAGTCTCTCTGAAAAAGTAAACAAGATTCGTGCAGAGCAGTTGGAGAAATGCCCCATTACTTGGCTGGTGACATGACGTGTGTAAAAACGATTTGAATACACAGGCATACTGGCCTGTTTGGAGTCTGACTCTAAATTGTTTCCTAACAGTGAGAGGAAGACAAGAAACGACATCTGTTTTATTCATGTATATATTCCATTTACTTGATCCACTTTACATCATGCAACAATGTCAAGGACTGTAATAAATTTACAAAGATAGAGATATAGATAAAATCTAAAACAAATCAAAGAATATTAAAGTGAATATTTGGCATACTTTCTCAACATTCTGGAAATGCCTTAATAGTCAGAAAGGCTTTGCAATTTTGGCAAAAGTGCAATAGTGATGTGTACTTGTTAATGTTAAATCACAATTTAGTGCACTTAAATATGCAAAATATGTGTTAGTATCTTAATTATCTTCTTCTGACTGTGGAAAACCTTACCTGGTTAACACGGTTTCCCACACCCAGCTGTCCAGCCTCATTGCTACCCCATGAATACAGCTCCCCCAGGGTGGTAAGCAGCAGGTAGTGGTTGCCTGACATAGCGACCTGCAATATAGAATATGTATATCATCATTAGTCCACATGTAATGAGGTTAAAGGGCCTGCACTTTTGAAGTTGTTTGGTGAAAAGAGATTTATACTTTCCAATGCATGCTGTCAAACATATATTAAAGGATGAGAACATGACCACCCTAAAAAGTGACACACACTTTTTAGGCACAAACATAGATTTGAATGCATTAGCATGACTGTGTATAGTCTATTCAACTTTTATGTTAGAGTGACATTATTATGACATCCCGCATGCAAGAGCTGTGGTCAGATATTTGCATATTTTCAAAACTAGTTTGTGTGTGTTTTATTTACCTTAATTCAATTTAAACTGTAAGACTACCATAGCATAAAGAATAACTAGAGTGTAAGTATGATATGAAGAAAAAAAAATCTTGTGTATTTTTGTCTTGTTTTGGGAGTCTCTTTTTTCTTATTATAATCCAATGATGTGTATATGTGTAGCCTGATCATGTGATTCTATTTTTGTTAAAGATTATATCAGATGAAATTGTGTTTTTATGTCTTATTTGAATGGAACTGAATAAATACTATTGAAAAACAAAAACAAAGAAGTGTGTAAGGCGGTGGTGGTGGTGGTGGGGGGGGGGGGGGGGGGGCCATCCTTACCTTCTTGATAGGGGCCTGGATATTGGAGGGCACGAGGGATGGCAGCAGGTGTTGGTTCTCGTGGGGCAGGGAGGGGAGGCGAGTGACTGCCTGGTGGTGGGGGTCTGGGGCGTAGCGGGTCTGGTGTCTCTTGCGGGCCAGCTGGAGGGCTTGCCGTAGCTCCAGGGGGCTCTTGCCCCACGTGTACACCTTCTGAGGGTTGCTGGTTATTGCAATCTGCAGATGGAGTGATAGGGTGGGGGGAGGGGAGGAAATTAAGTTTAGAGAAAAACAACCATCTCACCAACATAACAAATATTGATGAATTTACTTGATTTTTTTTTCTTTCTTGTAGGTGATTGCTTGCTTAATTCAAGCTTATCTTCAGAATTTCAATCATGATACATTAAAAGCTGAATCTACACATGTTGTTCAAATGTTCAAATGCAATTCAGACACAAAACTCTTTGCACTGACGTATAATTACCTGCCACAACTTTAACTTCCATTGATCTTATCTACAGGCATGTGTTAGTGAAAACATTTCAAATTTTCTGTGGTACCATTACCACACCTATATAAGCAATGTCAATGCAAGTTGAAGAAATATCTTGTTTAAGATGTAGAAAGGTGATAATTCAATGCAAGTTGAGTTTTGTGAAGAAATATGCTTGTGAGCATACATGAGAAGATGCTTACATTGCTGTAGTAACCGCAGGTGAGGATGCTGACGTGGACAGAGCTTAGTGCCTCCAACCGGACTGGCACCGAGGACTTGGCCACTGACCCCGTCCCAAGCTGACCAAAGGAAGAGGACCCGATCATCCAGACCTACAGGGTGCAAGGAAGCAGAAGGAGGGTCATCATCGGTAGGAGACAAGGACAATGATAATAAGTAACCTGAGGAGTTATGGAAGAAGATCATAAAAACAAGAAGAAGACAGAGAAGAAGTGAAAGAAGGAGATAAATACTGAAGTAAGAGGACCCAATCAGGGTAGTAGGAAGCAGAATGAGGGTTACCAGAGCTTAAGGAGATGCCGGAGAGAGAGATCAAATGTAGGAGGAGTAGGATGAGGAGAAGACAACGAAGAAGAAGTAGAAGACAAAACATTGGTAGGATATAAATATCAAAGATAAAGAAAATAAGACACATGAGGAGATAAAGAAGGAGATAATAAAAAAGAAGAAGACAAAGAAGAGGTAGAAGAAGGAGATAAAGACAGACGGGAAAGGACCCAATCATTGAGACCTAAAGGGCAGTAGGATAGCAGAATGATGGTTATAAGAGATCAAGGAGATGCGGGGAGAGAGAGATGACATCAAATGTAGGGGAAGGAGTAGGATGAGGAGAAGAAACAGATGTAGTAGAAGACAACACATTGGTAGGAGATTAATACCAAGACAAAGACAAAGATAAACTGGCAAAAACGGATAGAAAAGTAAGATGATGTAGAGAAAGAAAGAAAAGAAGAATATGACATAGTTAAAAGGAAAGAGGAGATAAAATATCAAGAAGACAAAAAATAAGAAAAAGCAGAAGAAGACAACAAAAAATAACGGGAAGGAGGTAACAAAAAGGAAGAAAGAGGAGAAGTATGAAGAGCATGAAGAAAAAGCAAGCAAAGCAGAATACAATGAGAAAGAAGAATAAAAAAGAAGTACTCTGCAAGAGAAAATTAGTAGAAACAAGGATGAGGACTGACCTGTCCATCGCTGGTCAATGCAGCGCTGTGAGCGTATCCCGCACTGACACTGACTATTGCACTCTTGTTGAAGGGGGGCAGGAGTTTGGGCAGGAGCTGGTCCTCTACATCCCCATGACCCAGCTGCCCATGGACACCCCAACCAAAGCTCCACATTCTGTAGTAAGAACACAACAAACATGAATAAAGCTCATGGACACCCCATGGACACCCCAACCAAAGCTCCACATTCTGTAGTAAGAATACAACAAACATGAATAGAGCTCATGGACACCCCAACCAAAGCTCCACATTCTGTATTAAGAACACAACAAACATGAATAGAGCTCATGGACACCCCAACCAAAGCTCCACATTCTGGATTAAGAACAAAACAAACATGAATAAAGCTCATAGACACCCCATGGACACCCCAACCAAAGCTCCACATTCTGTATTAAGAACACAACAAACATGAATAGAGCTCATGGACACCCCAACCAAAGCTCCACATTCTGTATTAAGAACACAACAAACATGAATAAAGCTCATGGACACCCCAACCAGAGCTCCACATTCTGTAGTAAGAACACAACAAACATGAATAAAGCTCATGGACACCCCAAGGACACCCCAACCAAAGCTCCACATTCTGTAGTAAGAACACAACAAACATGAATAAAGCTCATGGACACCCCAACCAAAGCTCCACATTCTGTAGTAAGAACACAACAAACATGAATAAAGCTCATGGACACCCCAAGGACACCCCAACCAAAGCTCCACATTCTGTATTAAGAACACAACAAACATGAATAAAGCTCATGGACACCCCAACCAAAGCTCCACATTCTGTATTAAGAATACAACAAACATGAATAAAGCTCATGGACACCCCAAGGACACCCCAACCAAAGCTCCACATTCTGTATTAAGAACACAACAAACATGAATAGAGCTCATGGACACCCAAACCAAAGCTCCACATTCTGGATTAAGAACAAAACAAACATGAATAAAGCTCATAGACACCCCATGGACACCCCAACCAAAGCTCCACATTCTGTATTAAGAACAAAACAAACATGAATAAAGCTCATGGACACCCCATGGACACTCCAACCAAAGCTCCACATTCTGGATTAAGAACAAAACAAACATGAATAAAGCTCATGGACACCCCAACCAAAGCTCCACATTCTGTAGTAAGAATACAACAAACATGAATAAAGCTCATGGACACCCCAAGGACTCCCCAACCAAAGCTCCACATTCTGTAGTAAGAATAAAACAAACATGAATAAAGCTCATGGACACCCCAAGGACTCCCCAACCAAAGCTCCACATTCTGTAGTAAGAACACAACAAACATGAATAGAGCTCATGGACACCCCAACCAAAGCTCCACATTCTGGATTAAGAACAAAACAAACATGAATAAAGCTCATAGACACCCCATGGACACCCCAACCAAAGCTCCACATTCTGTATTAAGAACACAACAAACATGAATAGAGCTCATGGACACCCCAACCAAAGCTCCACATTCTGGATTAAGAACAAAACAAACATGAATAAAGCTCATGGACACCCCAACCAAAGCTCCACATTCTGTAGTAAGAATACAACAAACATGAATAAAGCTCATGGACACCCCAAGGACTCCCCAACCAAAGCTCCACATTCTGTAGTAAGAATACAACAAACATGAATAAAGCTCATGGACACCCCAAGGACTCCCCAACCAAAGCTCCACATTCTGTAGTAAGAATACAACAAACATGAATAAAGCTCATGGACACCCCAAGGACTCCCCAACCAAAGCTCCACATTCTGTAGTAAGAATACAACAAACATGAATAGAGCTCATGGACACCCCATGGACACCCCAACCAAAGCTCCACTTTCTGTAGTAAGAATACAACAAACATGAATAAAGCTCATGGACACCCCAAGGACTCCCCAACCAAAGCTCCACATTCTGTAGTAAGAATACAACAAACATGAATAAAGCTCATGGACACCCCAAGGACTCCCCAACCAAAGCTCCACATTCTGTAGTAAGAATACAACAAACATGAATAAAGCTCATGGACACCCCAACCAAAGCTCCACATTCTGTATTAAGAACACAACAAACATGAATAAAGCTCATGGACACCCCAACCAAAGCTCCACATTCTGTAGTAAGAATACAACAAACATGAATAAAGCTCATGGACACCCCAAGGACTCCCCAACCAAAGCTCCACATTCTGTAGTAAGAATACAACAAACATGAATAAAGCTCATGGACACCCCAAGGACTCCCCAACCAAAGCTCCACATTCTGTAGTAAGAATACAACAAACATGAATAAAGCTCATGGACACCCCAAGGACTCCCCAACCAAAGCTCCACATTCTGTATTAAGAACACAACAAACATGAATAGAGCTCATGGACACCCCAACCAAAGCTCCACATTCTGTATTAAGAACACAACAAACATTAATAAAGCTCATGGACACCCCAACCAAAGCTCCACATTCTGTATTAAGAACACAACAAACATGAATAAAGCTCATAGACACCCCATGGACACCCCAACCAAAGCTCCACATTCTGTATTAAGAACACAACAAACATGAATAGAGCTCATGGACACCCCAACCAAAGCTCCACATTCTGTATTAAGAACACAACAAACATGAATAGAGCTCATGGACACCCCAACCAAAGCTCCACATTCTGGATTAAGAACAAAACAAACATGAATAAAGCTCATAGACACCCCATGGACACCCCAACCAAAGCTCCACATTCTGTATTAAGAACACAACAAACATGAATAGAGCTCATGGACACCCCAACCAAAGCTCCACATTCTGTATTAAGAACACAACAAACATGAATAAAGCTCATGGACACCCCAACCAGAGCTCCACATTCTGTAGTAAGAACACAACAAACATGAATAAAGCTCATGGACACCCCAAGGACACCCCAACCAAAGCTCCAAATTCTGTAGTAAGAACACAACAAACATGAATAGAGCTCATGGACACCCCAACCAAAGCTCCACATTCTGTAGTAAGAACACAACAAACATGAATAAAGCTCATGGACACCCCAACCAAAGCTCCACATTCTGTATTAAGAACGCAACAAACATGAATAAAGCTCATGGACACCCCAAGGACTCCCCAACCAAAGCTCCACATTCTGTAGTAAGAACACAACAAACATGAATAAAGCTCATGGACACCCCAAGGACACCCCAACCAAAGCTCCACATTCTGTATTAAGAACACAACAAACATGAATAAAGCTCATGGACACCCCAACCAAAGCTCCACATTCTGTATTAAGAATACAACAAACATGAATAAAGCTCATGGACACCCCAAGGACACCCCAACCAAAGCTCCACATTCTGTATTAAGAACACAACAAACATGAATAGAGCTCATGGACACCCCAACCAAAGCTCCACATTCTGGATTAAGAACAAAACAAACATGAATAAAGCTCATAGACACCCCATGGACACCCCAACCAAAGCTCCACATTCTGTATTAAGAACACAACAAACATGAATAGAGCTCATGGACACCCCAACCAAAGCTCCACATTCTGGATTAAGAACAAAACAAACATGAATAAAGCTCATAGACACCCCATGGACACCCCAACCAAAGCTCCACATTCTGTATTAAGAACACAACAAACATGAATAGAGCTCATGGACACCCCAAGGACTCCCCAACCAAAGCTCCACATTCTGTAGTAAGAATACAACAAACATGAATAAAGCTCATGGACACCCCAAGGACTCCCCAACCAAAGCTCCACATTCTGTATTAAGAACACAACAAACATGAATAGAGCTCATGGACACCCCAACCAAAGCTCCACATTCTGTATTAAGAACACAACAAACATTAATAAAGCTCATGGACACCCCAACCAAAGCTCCACATTCTGTATTAAGAACACAACAAACATGAATAAAGCTCATAGACACCCCATGGACACCCCAACCAAAGCTCCACATTCTGTATTAAGAACACAACAAACATGAATAGAGCTCATGGACACCCCAACCAAAGCTCCACATTCTGTATAAAGAACACAACAAACATGAATAGAGCTCATGGACACCCCAACCAAAGCTCCACATTCTGTATTAAGAACACAACAAACATGAATAGAGCTCATGGACACCCCAACCAAAGCTCCACATTCTGTATTAAGAACACAACAAACATGAATAGAGCTCATGGACACCCCAACCAAACTCCACATTCTGTATTAAGAACACAACAAACATGAATAAAGCTCATGGACACCCCAACCAGAGCTCCACATTCTGTAGTAAGAACACAACAAACATGAATAAAGCTCATGGACACCCCAAGGACACCCCAACCAAAGCTCCACATTCTGTAGTAAGAACACAACAAACATGAATAGAGCTCATGGACACCCCAACCAAAGCTCCACATTCTGTAGTAAGAACACAACAAACATGAATAAAGCTCATGGACACCCCAACCAAAGCTCCACATTCTGTAGTAAGAACACAACAAACATGAATAAAGCTCATGGACACCCCAAGGACACCCCAACCAAAGCTCCACATTCTGTATTAAGAACACAACAAACATGAATAAAGCTCATGGACACCCCAACCAAAGCTCCACATTCTGTATTAAGAATACAACAAACATGAATAAAGCTCATGGACACCCCAAGGACTCCCCAACCAAAGCTCCACATTCTGTAGTAAGAACACAACAAACATGAATAGAGCTCATGGACACCCCAACCAAAGCTCCACATTCTGGATTAAGAACAAAACAAACATGAATAAAGCTCATAGACACCCCATGGACACCCCAACCAAAGCTCCACATTCTGTATTAAGAACACAACAAACATGAATAGAGCTCATGGACACCCCAACCAAAGCTCCACATTCTGGATTAAGAACAAAACAAACATGAATAAAGCTCATGGACACCCCAACCAAAGCTCCACATTCTGTAGTAAGAATACAACAAACATGAATAAAGCTCATGGACACCCCAAGGACTCCCCAACCAAAGCTCCACATTCTGTAGTAAGAATACAACAAACATGAATAAAGCTCATGGACACCCCAAGGACTCCCCAACCAAAGCTCCACATTCTGTAGTAAGAATACAACAAACATGAATAAAGCTCATGGACACCCCAAGGACTCCCCGACCAAAGCTCCACATTCTGTAGTAAGAATACAACAAACATGAATAGAGCTCATGGACACCCCAACCAAAGCTCCACATTCTGTAGTAAGAATACAACAAACATGAATAAAGCTCATGGACACCCCAAGGACTCCCCAACCAAAGCTCCACATTCTGTAGTAAGAATACAACAAACATGAATAGAGCTCATGGACACCCCAACCAAAGCTCCACATTCTGTAGTAAGAATACAACAAACATGAATAAAGCTCATGGACACCCCAAGGACTCCCCAACCAAAGCTCCACATTCTGTAGTAAGAATACAACAAACATGAATAAAGCTCATGGACACCCCAAGGACTCCCCAACCAAAGCTCCACATTCTGTATTAAGAACACAACAAACATGAATAGAGCTCATGGACACCCCAACCAAAGCTCCACATTCTGTATTAAGAACACAACAAACATTAATAAAGCTCATGGACACCCCAACCAAAGCTCCACATTCTTTATTAAGAACACAACAAACATGAATAAAGCTCATAGACACCCCATGGACACCCCAACCAAAGCTCCACATTCTGTATTAAGAACACAACAAACATGAATAGAGCTCATGGACACCCCAACCAAAGCTCCACATTCTGTATAAAGAACACAACAAACATGAATAGAGCTCATGGACACCCCAACCAAAGCTCCACATTCTGTATTAAGAACACAACAAACATGAATAGAGCTCATGGACACCCCAACCAAAGCTCCACATTCTGTATTAAGAACACAACAAACATGAATAGAGCTCATGGACACCCCAACCAAAGCTCCACATTCTGTATAAAGAACACAACAAACATGAATAGAGCTCATGGACACCCCAACCAAAGCTCCACATTCTGTATTAAGAACACAACAAACATGAATAGAGCTCATGGACACCCCAACCAAAGCTCCACATTCTGTATTAAGAACACAACAAACATGAATCAAGCTCATGGACACCCCAACCAAAGCTCCACATTCTGTATTAAGAACACAACAAACATTAATCAAGCTCATGGACACCCCAACCAAAGCTCCACATTCTGTATTAAGAACACAACAAACATGAATCAAGCTCATGGACACCCCAACCAAAGCTCCACATTCTGTATTAAGAACACAACAAACATGAATCAAGCTCATGGACACCCCAACCAAACTCCACATTCTGTATTAAGAACACAACAAACATGAATAAAGCTCGTAGACACCCCAACCAAAGCTCCACATTCTGTATCAAGAACACAACAAACATGAATAAAGCTCATGGACACCCCAAGGACACCCCAACCAAAGCTCCACATTCTGTATCAAGAACACAACAAACATTGATAAAGCTCAGATTTTAACAAGAGTTAAAACCAGAGTTGTAGTCAAGTCCAGACTCAAGCCCCGAATTGAGTAGTCTCCTGTCTCGGACAAGATATTGCGTCACAACGTAAAATGTGTGGCAAGCTGAGAAAAGAAATGTTGGTTTAAGCCTGGTAATAAAGAATGTATATATGCTTGATCTTATCAATGGTATGGTATTGGTTCATTGCAGTCTTGGCCTTGAAATTTGAAGACTTATCTACTTTTTATCACTCTCTTTAAAATCATGTATCACCCAATCCACTGATATACACATAAATACCTCTGGTCGTGGGTCAAGACTAATGTATGCAGCTGACCGCAGGCTACACCTATACAGCGCTGACCAGTCAGTGCTTCTACAGCCAGGGGTCTGGAGTGAATGGACCGGTCACCCACACCTAGCTGACCATAGCAGGAACTGCCCCAACTAAACAACTGTCATAAGAAATACCAACAAAGTTATTCTCAAATTAATGTGTGACTATAGAAGTTTTGTTGGAAGACATAATATTTCCTAGATATTCATTAAATCATTTTATATATCTTAGACACAGAAAAATAACTTCTGAAATTTTAATATTTTCTGCATAAATAATGAAGAAATTTGCTGGAGATAAACAATTTGTATTATTACACTTGTTTTTATAAACAATAAGGTGCATGCCACATTCCATCTTGATAGTGGTGAACAGATTTGTGTAGGACTAATGCAGTGGTATACCTAGTAATGCATCACTGATGTATCACACACCACTTTTTGTGTATGTTTAGTACTGCCCAAAGTACACAATACAAACCCCTCAGACAAGTTAACTGCTTTCGCAATAGAGTACCAAACTGGTGTCGTCATAGGCATTGTTCCGCCAGCTTCTGGTTCTAAACAACATCACTCAAGTCAGAGTTTCACTGGTCCGACATTGTCTAGCCGGCTAGTGTCGGGTACTCCCAATGAGGGTCCCCACTATGATCACTGATGATTGCTCTACCCATATAGTTAAGAACCAGTTGCCTTGACAAGATGCTCATATGACGTCATACTTCAGTCCCCGATGCAGTGTGTAATTCCTTTCATTGCAGCTCAAAAATAAACTTATATGTCAAGATTATCAAATACAATTAATCCACAACAGAGTACACCATTAGGATACAAATAAAAATGGATAAATTTCTTCTTTTCTCTTTTTCCTGATAAGCCCCCACAATACATACATGGATGGCTGGATATCTATAGAATGATCTACCTTGCTCAACTAGCCAGAAATCGAGTTGGCATTCTCCTGTTTCTCTCCTTACCTTCCCATCATGACTGATGACCACAGTGTGTTCCTTCCCACAAGCCACTGCCCGGACCCTGATGCCGTGCATGTGTAGCGTCTCCACACGAAGCGGGGGCGCCCTACCGTCAAGCGACATGATGTCACCTTGGCCGAGCCTTCAAAACAAATTAAATGCCGCATCTTCATAACTATGTCACTACCAGGTTAATGGTGTGTTATTAACTTCTATCACTTATCAAACACGGTGGTTCACAAACCATGAGTCTCGCCTGATTTTGCAATCAATATAGAGTGCTGAGTTGTTTTCCAAATATCTAAAATGGTGCCTAGATGAAATTTGACCTCACCATCCTCATGAAGACACATGTGGTATTACCCAAGGATCATTTGTACAAAGTGTGATCACAATTGATGCAGAAATAACAAAAATGAAAGCAAGTCAAATGAAACTTTGAGAAAAATTATGCACATGGCCTCACATCATTTGACCTTTTGATCTCTAGATGATCTTTGTTAAATAAAAACTTTAACATTTTTGTAACAGACCAAAAGGAAAAGTGATCACTAGGTCTCTGCTGAGCTTTGTTCAGGCGAGACAAAAATAGCTATTCTCTGTACACAGCAAAAATGTGTGTATACAGTGTCATTAATTGGTTTAATACTTAAGGCTTGCAATGAACGCAGCCATGCTGCATATAGCTCGACTGTAACATACCACCTATTGTGACTTCTAAGGCATAATGCAAAAGCTGATTGGCTATTTGCATCATAGTTACAATAACTACAAGTTAAAATCAATTGTCTAATAAGTCTAAGTTTTTACATCAGCATGTTACATTATTTTTTATGATTGGGATACATTGTAACAAACAAATTTCATTATAATAATGAGTAACAACAAATATATAAAATAAAACAAATATAATAAATAAAACAAATATAATAAATAAAGCCATTTTTTTTTCCTCCCTGCTCACCTTCCTTCGTGGGCGCGGCCCCATGTATAGACATCCCCGTTGGCTACCACGGCTGCATGGTCCTGCCCACACGCCAGCACAATCTGAGCTGGGTGTATAAGACCCAGGGGGAAGCGGTGCCCCGCCCCTCCACCACCCCCCAGCTCGCTCTCACCGCTGCCGCAGGAAGGAACGATAAGTTCACACTCATGCCCGTTCTCCAGGGACAGGGTGCTGCGATGAGTGTGGATGAAGGGAGAGGTCATAGGTCATAGGTCATAGGTCATAACATAACAATCACAATCAAAAGCTCTTGTTCTCCCAATATCTTTGACTTCATTGTTAAATCAGTCCTTCTCCTTAAACATGATACAAGTCAGCTGTTTCAAGTGGGTTTTTTTTTTCTCCTTCAAATTCAGTTTCTATTTCTACTTTCCCACTCTGCCCTGGTACGTTGCCTTGCGTTGTGATTGAACTTCTTGATTTCACATTGATATTTTCATGTAAGTTGGTCAGATATCAAACAGCTTTGTTCCTTCTTGCCGTTACCATCTTGTGTTATTCCATAAATGTGCATTTTTTTGCAATTGTTTATTTTGCCATTCGGATTTGAAATTTGTTGTAAATGTGAAAGTGAGAAAAGAGAATTTAATTGAATTTAAATAATATGTACTTTTTAGAGTGCATGGAGGAACAGACACCACCAACATAAATCCCTTCAGAGTAGTTTGTATGCAACAACCAAAACTAGCTACACAACAATGAAGGTGGTCTTTATAAACAGGTTTGTAACTATATATTCATCACATTCCTCACTGCACGTAAATTAACACTAAATATTCCCGTGAGGATTCATACAGACAGATATTCTTCATTTGTAACAAATAACGTCTGAAGGTTCAGACTGTACATGGCATCACAATTAGTCCTAATTCATAATCCCATACACATAATATGTATAAATCAAGTCAGCATATTCAAATGGATTAATTTTCCATATCACATACATGGAAAAAATTACCCATAATGCAACACGCAGCAATACCCTGAATTTTATTGGCAGTCAAACCCACTAGTGTACAAGTGTATAAGACGAAAGCGGGTACGACTACAAAACAATGTGAGATTTTGCTTCATAGTGCATTATGAGACGGCTTCCCAGTATGCATTACAAAGAATTCTCTGTCAATGTATACCAATCCTGACCTCCTTTGTCAGGTCATGAATTCAAGCCTACCTTCCATGGATTCTCCTCTTCTTGTTGAGGGTCAGGAGGATGATAATGAAGATCTCAATCAGCACACTAGGCTTGGGGAATAGCACAACATCCTGTAGGAGAGTAGGCAGGTACACAAACAAAGGGCAATTCTATCAACTGACTGCAAGATGAAGTATTGGACTATATTTATTTCTGGTTAAAAATTATACATACACATAGATATACAAAGTATATCTAATAAACATGAAAATATTTATATCCATTTTTTTTTTGCAAAACAGGCTGGATAGTCCTAATTAAACAGTGTCAATCATTGATAAAGCTTGTCTTCCAAAAGGGCAAGAAAAATGTTATAAAAAACTTAGGAGTGATTCTGTTTCTTTCTCCTGGTGTTGGAATCTAAAATGCCTACATTTTAAATCATCTCTGATATTTTTTTGTTATTTTAATCACTTCTATTCCATGGAAAGAATGCCTCATAATTTTTAATTCCTGGTGAGTCAAGGACAACTCGCATATAAATCTAAAGCAATTACATTTCACTTTTGATTGTAATAAACAGTAGCCATCCTTCTAAATTGAATTATAAGACCCTCGACACCATGAGAAAAACTACTATGGTTATAGCTCGCAACTGCATCTGTAATCCTGATAGTTTTTTCCATGGGAGTTACCATACTTGGGCCTCACCTCACTGTCTGTGGAGCACTGGGCCGTCTTGTAGCTGTCATGAGAGGAAGACGACCCTGTAGAATGACTCCTGCAAACAATGTGAGAAATAAAATATGAATAATGATCTTATTTCTTGGTTATTTCCCTGGCTGCTTAAGCCAAGCAGCCTTGTTAGGCACTTAGATCAAGTCGATCTTATAACATAAGGAAAAGAGATTTTTTCTGTCAAATTTGACCTTATCTATGTCTCTTGACCTTCTCATGGATTATACTTATAAACATGTGATTTTCTCATCTCCATCTGGTGAATAGAACGAATTTCAAGCTAGCACAAAGACAAGGATTTGGCCAAAGTTCACTGCTGTTAACCTTTATTGTCATAATGGGTCTAACCTATAAATATGTTATCAGTATATGTCTCTATCTTTGGATCAGGTATGGTGATTAGAATTAAATTATTACAATACCAATCTGTTTTGAGAGAGTTGACTGGCCTTTGACCCTTGACCTTTAAACATGTAATTAGTTCACACCCATGGTAATATAAGAGTCTGACCTCTCCCTCTGGCTCTTGAGCAGGGGTCTGAGAGTGGGCTTGGACGGGTCAAACAGCTGGGCCAGCTTGAGCAGTGTCTTGACGTCCAGCTCCCCCAGGCAGCCACGCACAAACTCTGTGTAGCGGAAGATCAGCTCCGGCTGGGGAAGAAGATGGTCATTAAGACATGGGGGTCATCAAATCATATACCTAACAGGGACCATCTTGCATATATATTTTCAATTGTTGATACTCACTATTCATGGTAACTACCATGGTAGCATGCAGCCAATGGGCTTTCAGCATTACTGCTGTTACATGGCCAAGTGCTTGCACAAGGCCATTAATAGCACTTGAAATGTTCATTCTGAACCAAGTACTACATATATGTGGTTTGGGCCTTTTTAGATCAAGTATGAATTGAAAGAGCATACATTTTTGCACTAGATGAACCCATTTTTGTCATCTTGTGATATGTATCCCGTTCATAATGATTTATTCTTAACACTAAATCTTCAAATTTGCAATCAAATTTTTGTTATTTGAATTTCCACAAATATCACTCTAAATTGTATTTTTTTTAAAGTTATGTTAATTGGAAATGGAATGTACATTCTGTTTTAAGATATAAATCTGATTAGAAAGATAGTGCTGTTAATTTGTAAGGGAAAGAATGATCCGTTTTGATTTAGGAAACCAAGGCCCCATTGCATAAAACATGCCATTGATGGTAACTTCACTAACATTGGCAACTTCTATGGAATCCTTGAATTAGATTGGCTATCGAGTGATGTTACCATGGAATTTACCATTGAAACACGAGTTACCATTAATGGTACGTTAAGTTTTATGCAACAGGGCACAGATTGGCGGCTGTTCTGGCTCACCTTGGCTAGAAGATGGGAGATGGCCTGCTGAGGGGGCATGCAGCGGACGAAGGACATATCCCCCGCTGCTGAAAACTTTGTGATGTAGCCTTGGGACACCAGCTGCTTCCTGAGGTTACCGTCCAGCTGTGGCAAGCCAGTCTTGAGGACCATGTCCAGGGCTACGGACAGCTTGCCTCGAGCCTGGTGGGTTATGACAGAGACATTGGAACAGTTTGATATACAGATATGCACCCACTTGTATGCACATATTAACATTTTTCCTGTTTGCATTGATTATTTGAATTTATAGTCAGGCTCAAATCTATATTCAATCTATACTAATAGAAAGAACATGAAAAACACTATTCGTGAGATACAGACTTTGAAAAAGTGGGTGAAACGGAGAGGGCGAGAGAGAGAGAGAGAGACAGAGAAATACTTTTCAAAGATATGCTACATAAATTGGATTTTATGAAATGTATGTATAAATTCAATCATGAAGAGTGCAGCCCCAATGCAATAACTCACAAAGGTACCGCATTTCAATTTGCATGCTCTTTCATAAATTGTTAATGGGCCTCTCGGTACAAAGCCAGGAAAAGCCCATTGACTTATTCCACATTTCATCACTTATGGAATTGAGAAGGTTAAATAAAGGAAACACAAAGATTTAAATCATGATGTAGTCTGCTCAGATGACACCCACCTTGGCCACTTCAACCAGGATATCGTGGAGCCCGCACGAGGCAAAGAGCTCTAAGGCCTGCTCTTCATTGTAGTCAAAGTTGTCCATCAAAAAATGTCTATTGACAGAAAAGAGAACATCAAAAGGGCATTGATCACCAACACAACAAATGGAATGTGAGGTTGTGTTTCCACTGGTTGTTACTAGGCAGTTCTCATCAATCTATTACAAAGGTATACAAAGAACAAAGTAATTTAAAAAACTTAATGGTAGTGTTTTCATTTTGAAGCTGAAACCATTTTTTTTAAACATTAAAGACAAGTTGTCCCAATTGCAAAAGTCATAAAACTCTGTAAACCCTATCTCACAGTCATAGCCTCGCAAACCATTTCAAGAAAAGTGAAAAACTACTGATGTTTAAATTTGAAACCTAGCGGCCGTAGTTAACATTCACAATTGTATTGCCACTGTTGGTGCGCAATGCATCCTGCACGGCAGGCATGCTCCCTCCTATTGAACGCATGCACTGTGGTACGGACCATAGCGCACAGTGTTCTCCGGTTACTAGGCTATAACTCAAGTCCTCCTCAAAATCTTGTGCCCACTATAATTTGCTTAATATCAGTTTCCAGTTCTACCATTAGAAGGGAAGTTCTGATATGGTATCTTCATCCATTTACCTTAGTTTTTACAAACACCTTTTTTTTTTTACCTACAATAAGGGACACCCTGTCTTTATTGAGCACAATATTTTTTATGTTTGTCAAAAAAAAAAAATATATGCTCTTTTGTAATTTGCTGGTCAGGCTCAGATTCCATTTCATCTTATCAAATAGCTGAGAAGAATTTCTTATATCTCTAAAAATAAGCAGTTACTGTGGTATTTACATAACTCCATATTCAAGACCTGCAAAAGGAGTACACCCCCTTAAGGCAGCAGAAATATCATTGTACATGTATGTACGTTTTAATTTCACACTACATACATGTGCATATCTGTAAGCATAATGCATTTCAAAGCCACAAAAGAAACCTCTTAAAGTCATAGAGTGAAGATCTTCTGCTCCTGCTTCTTCTTGATACTGTACAAACATCTCAGTGATGTGGCTATCACGTACAGATTACGCATATGCAGCAGTTGGATGCAAAGCTTGAATAAATATTATGAAAAATTTTACATTGCCTCAAACTTTTTGTAAATCTAGTAGACAGTTATTACTTAGAGGGTTAACTTTCATGCCAATATTGTAATTGTTGGTGTTACAGTAAGTGGAAATACATTTGCAAAATGATTATGAAAGATAATAGCTGAAAAAACTCCAATTGATCATTTCTGCATTTCTCTTCTTACTTGAAGTTGAGCATGAGCTCCTCCCGCCTGTCCCCGTCTAGGATCTGGTAGACGAAGCACTTGATGGCCATGTTGGCCAGCGTGCGGCGATCATGGCCATTGAGCTCGGACGTCCGGCTCAAGGCCACACTGACCAGAGACAGGATCTCGGCCACACGGCCGTGCTTAGCCAGACTGGTCACCTGCCTGATGTAGGAACACTGGGATGGGAACAACACCACAACAAACTTTCATGATAGAAGCATGGATGACCCCAAGATTAGTAATCCTACAGATTTTCTCGTTTTCGCAAATTAATCCTGCAATAATTGCCACCTGTAGAGAAAGATGATTGGAATATCAAATTGTCAATGATCAATGAGCTGTTTTAAGATGAATTGTTGAATGGTTCTGACCTGTAGGTTTCAGTACAGTGCCACTTCTAGGAAGATGAAGGGACAAATCCATCGAGGATCAAAAGTCTATAGTCAATGAGATGATATTCTATTATTGAGCGGTTCTGGCCTGTGTATTTTGAAAGAACCACATCTCTAGATTAGGAGTCAAATTTGTTGATGGTAAATTTTCTTATATAAATTTGCTGCTGACTGATTGTCACCCATGAATTTCGGTATAACACCATCCCTGGATTAGGTAGATTAAGGGTTAATTTTGTCAAGGAATAAACTTCAGTGGTGAATGAGTGATGTTTATCAATCTGTTGCTGAAAAATTCTCACCTGTGAGTTTCTGTAGAGTGCCATGGCCCTCTGGATTTCTCCCTCAGCCAGCTTCCTTTCTGCTGCCACCTCATAGAGCCGGTTCATATCCAGGCCCAGGGTGATCCCTAGGCCCTCTGCCCTCGATGCCCCCAAGCCCCCACCGCCCCCCCTCTCCTGGGCCGACTCGGACAGGGCCAGGTCCAGGAACAGGCCTTCGGGCGGGGCACGGGGTCGGCAGTGGTAGGCGGTGCGGCTGGTGACCACCGTGCACCCGTCCAGGGGGGTGCAGGGGAGGGGAGGGGTGGGTGAGCCGTCGCTGTTCTTATTGGAGTCTGATCGCAACGCCTCAGGTATCCTGTTATGTTAGCAAATGAAAAGAATAAGAAAAATAATTGATAAAACCAGGCAACAGTTAAGCTATTTTTTGGCTGCTCTAGAAAAAAAAATGAAAAGAAAGGAACAAAGAGGAATATTTATGTTTGGTAATTTCTTCAAAAGGGATACACCACTTTTAAGCTGAAGGCATACAAGATATTTTCATGATAACTAAGTTTAATTACAAAGACCAATATTTCTGTTTTGAATGAATAATTTCATATTCTGTATCCTTTCACTATACAGTGAAACCCGCTCTAGAGGCCACCTGTATAGAAAGACCACCTGTCCATAAAGACCACACTTGACTCCCCAGAATGGTCTTCTGTACAGGTTTTACTGGTTGGGTCCTCAACAAGTAATAATTTGCTCACCCTGTATCAGACTCTGCCAGCTCAGAAGACGTGCTGTAATAGTCATCATCAGAATCCTCCACATGTTCCTCACCCTTCCCCCAGCCACCTTCAGCACCGCCCCTACTGTGGGCGCGTTGCCGGGCGTGGACCCCTAGCAACAGCGATGAGGAGACGGCCCTCCTGCGTGTCCCCCCACCGCCGGTGGAGTGGTGGGATGGAGAGGGGGAGGAGAGGGCGCGGTGGGGGAAGAGACCGATGAAGGTCTCCCCTGGAGGGAATGAGAAGGTCTGCATGACAGCGTCCTTATTGGCAAGCTGGTCTGGGGAGGAGACTTCAGACTTCTGGTTCGACAGGATGGTCAGGGTCACCTGTATGGTCACAACAATCAGCAATTGAAACATTTAGAAGGAAACGCATTAATGCGCCAGAATGAAACAGGCTCTTAGGTATTTGTGACTATGTCATTGTGTCTCTTTCAATCAAACAGAAATTAAAATATAAACTTAAACAATACACAATTGTAAAGTTATAAACCAAAAATAATGCTCTGTGCATTTCATACCATTGTAAATCCCCTTCTTAGCTGAATGCTCTCTTACATCACTATTATTTGTTTACTTCTGAACCATGTAATACCTTCCTTAATGGAACAAAATATTTCATAATCATAGCACTTGATATAAAAAGCATGAATTATTAACTCTTTCCGTGCCATTCATTAATTTTTGCACCAATAACACACAAAACACCCACATGGGAGTGTCTTGTCTGGTGCTGAATGGGTTAATACTTATTCATTTATCGATTTATACATTCATTCCTGCATAGTTCACCAATAATAAACAATGTGATACGAACAATGACATATAAAGTATACATATGACAAACAATAATCTATTAAAAATATGTACAAAGTATCAAGACATACATACACTTGTATACAGTGGAACATACAGAAGTCTGACAATATAAGCTTACAACTTGAGGGGTTGCCAAATCTTTCTTATCAAAACAACAAAACAAAATGCATTTAAGAGAACACTTAATATCATGCACTCAAAGCAACATTAGTTTCTTTTTATATAACACTTACCTACACTTTATACAAAAATATAAAGAAAATACAAGTGAAAATGGAAAGAGATGGGGGAGGAGAAAGGAGGAGAGGTTGCCCAATGAACCACATTTATACAGAGTTGTCACATTCATATCAAAATATACACGCCAATGATATGAATAATACATGAAAACAAAAATGTCAGGTCAGTGTACAGGAATGCTCACCTGCTTGTCCTCTGAGATAGAGATGCAGAAGAGAAGTCTGTCTGTGAGAAGAGCTTGCTGCGTGGCAGGCGGGATGCGGTAGACATACAGTGGCATCCAGTTGTCTATGCTGCTGTCATAGATCTATATGCGAGAGTCATAAAGCAAGGTCTTAAACATGTGATTTCAAGTTTCGGTTTGTGTCACATAAAATCTAGATGTTGTCTTACTGTTATTACTGTTACCTTTTATGAAAGCTGCTATAATAGATCTATATGTGAGACAGTGACACAGCAACGGGTTAAACATGTGATTGAAAGATTCATATCATTGGTTTGTTTCACATAAAATCTCGATGTTGTCTTACTACTATTAATGTGCCATCTATCTCAAGCTGCTGTCATCTAGGTGAGATAGTCATGAAGCAAGGTGTGTAATTTATAATTTCAAGGTTCATATCATGGATTGGTTTGTGTCACATAAAATCTAGATGCTGTCTTACTACTATTAATGTACCATGTATCTAAGCTGCTGTAATAGATCTATACTAGATAGTCACGAAGTAAGGTGTTAAACATATGTCAATATTTGTGTCCACAGTCAAGTATTTGTGTCCTATAAAATATAGCTATTTTTCTATGCTGTCAGACAACATACATGTCATATTTGTTTATTGCATTTGATTTTAGTTTTTTATTTTTCATTCAATTTCTCTACAAGTTGTAGAGTATACTGCTGTCATACTGGAAGATCTATGGCAAAGAGACAAAACAGGTTGAAATTTGAACCCAATCATGTCAACATATTTGATGATATTAAAAACAACATAATTTTGTCATCTAGCCCAAATCTTCACCCTTCAGAGAATCCCTTTGTGCTGAGAGCTTGCCAGTGAAAGGTGACTTCAAAATGAATGATTTCAGTATTTAAAGTTGATTGGTTGTGACACACTAGTACTAGTAGTACTGCTGATATGGAAAATAAGCCTACACCAGACTTAGTGAATGGGACAGTGGCATACCTCAACTTGATGGTGACATTTTCCACATTAACACTGAAATTACAGAAACTCATCATAAAAACTAACAATTAACTCAAGCAGTAAGCCTACTTCAGAAGACCCTTGTGTAATATCAGAATGATTTATGAAATGGATTGTAGTGGGTCAGATTACATGACCCCTCATCATGGAAGAAAAAAAAGTGATTATAGATTCCGATCTCGCTTGGTTTCAATGATTCTTTCCAGTGATTGTCAAATCAAACAAGAATCATGGCAGAATAACTCATGATTAGCGGTCATTTACTCTTCAAAAACCTTGAAGTATACAATGGGGTCAGAGGGTGAGGGTGGGGTGGGGTGGCGTGGGGGTTTGGGGGGGGGGGGGTGTCATACTTTGAAGATGTTTGAGGTGTGGTTGTGCCCGGCAACGAGTGAGCGCCCCCTGGCATGCTGGGACGTCAGCTGGATGTTCTGAGTGAACTGCTGGAAGCGAACTGGGCCAAAGCCTGGTGAATCGCCATCTGGGGGATTGATACAAAACATGACACGAAAAAGGAAATTTGAACATATAACTCCGATCCTACGTAGTCTCCACTGGCTCCCGATAAGGGCTCGTGTTCAGTTTAAAATCCTCACTCTCGTATTCAAATGCTTATGTGGAAATGCTCCTGTCTATCTTACTGAACTCATCAAACCATACCAGCCTACTCGTAATCTTCGTTCTCAATCAAAAAATCTTCTTTCTGAAATTCGTGTAAAATCTAAGACATTCGGTGATAGAGCTTTTGCAAATACGGCACCCAAATTATGGAATAACCTCCCCCAAGGCATTAGATCATTGACAGACTTCGATCAATTCAAATCAAAACTAAAGACGTATCTGTTTGATAATTATTAGTTATTTTCACATTTTCAAATTCTCACATAATCAATTTTTACTTTCACACGCATAGAGACTATTTGAATGGTATTATGCGTCTCTAAGAATTGAATATTATTGTTATTATTATTATTAATATTCAAGAAATAGCCACCATTTTTTTTTTACCAGCAGACTATATTGCAAATGTCATCCATGTAGAAAATGTGCAAGCTGGTCTCCCAAACACATTGATACCAAACAACATTTTGCAACAGCCCATATCTGGTGGACCACCAGAATGGGGATTCGCTCCCTGGGTATAATACTGAAATCCTTACCATAATCTTAAGCCCTAGGCCTAATCGAATTCCTTATCCTAAAACTAACCCATACATATCAGCTTGTGATTGTAGATGAAATGGGAACTGGACCACATAAAGAGTTCAAAATATCTTTATCAAAAGACAACTGGAATGCTTTACCGCTTTACAAGTTAGGCTATTCTTGCATTAAAAAAAATATGACAACTTAACAAATACTTCAAAACTTCTAATAACATAAAAAGGTATTATTTAGAGTCAATTAATATAAAAGCAAACTTAAACCCTAGTGCAAGCTGGAATTCTACTCAGGTTTATGTGAACCTGAGTCAACACTATATAGTTAGAATCAAACATTTACCATAAAACCAGTTGAGACCAAACCTAAAAGCTACACAAAGTCATCTCAATTATTTCTACATTAATTCATACCATGGCCAAAATAATAGCGTGGACTTCCCATGCAACAAAACGAGGAAAATAATGAAAGAGACCAAGGATTTTGACATTCATGTAGAGGAGTGGTTGGTGAGCCATGTTCCATAATCTCAAACCAAGAGCATACTGTATCTAGCAGATCAATGTTTCACTATGCACTATACTCATTTAATTGGTCCTGCAGGCACACATTTCATGCAATTTTTTATAATGTGCATCCTTAACCCTGTAGGAAATATGCGACTGATGCGCAACTGCTGAACATCGTGACTCGCCTTTTCCTTACTTTTTCTTTTAAAGTGTCTCGCAACTTTTGACACCAAATTTTTAAAAAAATTGCACACTCTGTTCAGAGGTTACACAACATTATGTAACCGCATGTCAGACTAAAATCTGACAAAAAGTGAGATTTTGCATAGGTTTATGTACAAAATACTGCTATTCCTAAGCTGGTCTATATCAGTGTCGTACGCAAATTTTGATCAGGAAAAGCCCATTGATAATAACGTAAACGCTGCGGCGCTTAAGAAAACACACATTTTCGGCAATAAATATTGACAGGCTGATAATTTTGCCCTGAAAAATGCTTATTTTAGGAAGTTATTACTCAAACTGTTTTTGTATTTTAATTTTGAATATATATACAGTTGAGGCCAGAAGTTTACATACACCCTGGAAATTGAAAGAAAATTTGACACTTGCCAAACATCATAAAACTTACTCTATCATATAAAATATTTATGATATTATGACGAATTTGATATCAGACAAATGAGTATGTCATGTCCCTTCATCACATTGCTTTGTCATCAGGAGCTGAAAAATATTTCGGTGTCATTTTTTCCCAAAAAATCTCATATTTTTGACAAATTAAAAATAAAAACTTGACAAAAACATTTCATATTTGTGCTAGTTACTTCAACACAAACATATCAGATTACTATTTGTTCAGTGGTGACATATCATGATAGAAAATGTAATATAAATCATAGATTTGACATTTATATATTTCTATGAAACAATGTTTGAAAATATAATAACAATAGAATACATTTAGAAGGAATATTACTTTGTTTTATTCAAAGAAAATTCCACCTGAAATATGATATAATCCCAACGGCATCCCAATCATGTGAAAGAGCTTAATACGCTCTTTCATTTGATACCAAATTCGTCATGGTAGTATTTATATTTACTGAAGATATAGGAAATTTTATGATGTTTGGCAAGTGAACAAATTTCACTGAATTCCATGGGTGTATGCACACTATTGGCCTCACCTGTAGCATGAAAGTAATTTTGATTTAGTGTAAGAGTTAAATAAAATGCATATTTGTTTTTGTCTCAAATCGTAAGTGCGGCGAGCATGGTCCCCCCATCATGCATGCTTATTTGATATCACAGTGATGAAATGCACTTCATGCATATGCACATACCATCTTTTCTTTTCACAATTAAATCTATACAGAAGATAACATTAAATTTGAAATTGTAAAAGATATTTGACTATGTGGGATAAAGTTAAACACTACATATTAAACGCTTTCTGTTCAAAACAAAGTGCTTCTCTCTGGGGGATTTTGCATATTTCTGGTGCAAAATTTGCCTCAATGGCAACAAAAGGGTTAATGTGCCTGGTGGACAAAACAATATTTTTTATTTGATAAAATTAGTATCAATTGGTGCCTCATACATGTGTATTTGTTCTTTTACCCCTTAAGGCACTCTACTGTGACAACAACTTTTATTTAACCCTCTCATTTCCAATCACTGACAGCTCCATACCAAACACAACTCACTTTCTTGCCTATGGGACTGAGTGGGTGACAACATACTTAATTTCTGCCTCCTGCCTCCTGCCAAAACTCAATCCCTTCCATATCGAGAAGCTATTCATACAGTCAAAATTGTGAACATAAAACTGAAGCATCCAAAATAAAACTCATTCCAATAGAACATGTGATGGGGGAGAAAACTCATAAACTACATGTGCCCTACACTATCAAAATAGAAAATGAGTATTATTGTGTAAATAACATTACTTCTTTCACCACAATAAAGATGAAAATAAAAACAAATCTTATATGTGACCAACAAAACATCAATAAACCTTCATCTACATTTACTATTTGCACCATTTGCAACTGCTCAAAAGCCATGCACCTAAAAATGCTCTAGCATCTACATGTTATGTTTATGGTTAGAATCAAGACTAAATTTACAGACAAGCATGCCTCTTACAAAGTTTACCTGAAAATTGGGTGGCTTTGCCAGTTAGAAGTCCTGTTAGGATCGATCAAGCATTTTTCTCTTTAACATTCCTTTAGGATCAACATTTTGTGAAAGATTAAAATATGTACATGTAGAAAGATTGAAAAATAGATACATAGGTCTACAAAACAGGCAGTCCTGTGGATGCATGTATTCATTTGCTTTAAGTTATCAATACACCATAAAACACATTACAACATACACTAGTCATGCTGAATCACATACTTTATACAAACCTGTTTATTGTACACTTTAACATAAATATATAAATAAATACTTCAAGATGCAACATTTACCAGAGTTGTGTTTTTTTTTCTGTAAATAAGTGATTAGCTTCTGAGTTGTAATTCTTGGCAATTCTAATATATGTACTCACTCTTAAAAGACTTCTGGATCAAAATGGTCTTTGGTTCATATTTTGTAGAAACTGTATTACAGCTTTCCAGATTCATGTCTTTAATAGGTGCTCAACGTTAACATTCCCATTTTATACATCATCGAACATCATTATTCCCACTTATGTAAGGTTTTTGCATTTTAACAGTTTAGTTTAATTCAAATCATTATTTAGTTCTCATATTAAACTGCTCATTACTGAACCTGCTTATTTACCTGCTAGCTTTTTTTCCCAATTAGATACCGAGCAGCATCAATACTACATAATCTGCTGTATGGACAAAGAGAACAGACTTTGAATAAACTTCAAATTCCTTTGATATAATGGGTGCAATTAAGCCACACCCCTTTGGATACTACACAGCCATGGCAAATGTTTAAATCCTTACTGGACCAGGAGGGTGTTTCACCAAGCTGTTCGTAAGTTACGAACGACTTTATGAAAGACTGGTGATCCCTTCTTTTGCTTAATGCGATACCACACTTTGTTCATTGAGAATCTGATATAGCGCAAGGAGGGATCACCAGTCGTTCGTAAAGTCGTTCGTAACTTACGAACAGCTTGGTGAAACACCCCCCAGGGCTTAAAAAGCTGGAAAATCTAAACATGAGCAATGGGTTGAAATGCATGTAAATGGAAGCACATGTACAACTTGGCAATTTGCCAAGATTCCTTGCCTGCATGAAGAATACTCCTGATTGGAAGACTACTGGGACTGACAACCTCATAGTCGAGGATCTCGGCATCCATCTCCATGGAGTTAGTGAGTGCGGACACCTCGGTGCACTGCTCCAGCAGCATGCCCCACTGACTGCCCTCCTTGCTGAAAGCCTGGAGAAACAGAGTACGGTAAGGAGAAGAGGAATACCAAGAGGAACAGCCATCAGCAACTGGTACAGTGAAGCCATTCCTACTCATAATAACCAGGATCCCATTGCATAAAACTTACCATTTATGATAACTGTGTAATCAATGGTAACTACCACCGTGACGGTAATATCGCTTGATAGCCAATCAAATTCAAGGTTTCTATAGAAGTTGCCATTGATAGCCAAGTTACTATCAAATGTAACTTTTATGCAACAGGGCCCAGAATTTCTTGCCTCCCTGAAAAATGCTTCTCCTTTGAACGTGTATAAAAGTAACCCATACATGAAGACAACCGGTTTTATGATATACAAAATGCATTTTCTTGTCTCCGAAGAACGATATTTATGAACAGGTTATTTCTTAAGTGTTACTTTTACATATGTTCCACTAAGAAACATTGTTCCAGGGAGATAGGAAATACTGTTTTTTTATAAGTAGGACTGGTGGTCTTTAGGTACATGTTCAAGGTTTCAGAAGGTGCAAGGGAAAAACAACAAAGGGGCTAATTTTGTCTATTCAAGTTTCAAACTAGCCCCCTAAAACGCTCTGATCAAACCTTTCATAGCCAAGATGTTAGAGGTGGCTAACCTGACCCCCATAGTCTGGATATGACTGAACCTAAATCCTCACCAGTAAATATCCCACGCTGCTCTCATGTCTAATGATGAGCTTAAGAACCTTAATAACCTAAATCCTCACCAGTAAATATCCCACGCTGCTCTCATGTCTTATGATGTCCAACGACAAGATGGCATCACCGACGTTGACCGTCCTCACATCCCGTCCAAGGTCGAGGTCGACGACCACCAGTTCTCCTTTCTCCGTCCCCAGCACGACAATGTGCTTGTCGTCCAGGGTGTGCCACCAAACGGCCGCTGAGGGTAAGCCTTGGGGTTAGAGATGGGTGAACAAGATCACAGCGATGATATTCCTTGTCTCCCATTCACTTCATTTTTCTACATCTCTCTCTCTCTCTCTCTCATTTGTTGGTCAATCAAAAGGGTACCACTGGGCATGATAAAACTAAAGCCCCTGTCCCACTATTCCATGCAAGCGTAGCGTGTGACTTGTGAGGAACAAGTTTTGCCACACACAGGTCCCCGCAGATGGCCCGCACGTACCTAGCAGTATCTCGCCTGTAGTTGCCCGATGGTGCGCATGTAAGTCCAATTTACCCGCAGCCAAGTTTTGAGCATGTTCAAAACGTGCTCCAGGTGATTGGCTGCAGAGGTCCATGCAGAACACCAGTAGGAGGCCCGTAGTGGCCACAAGTCACAGGCAGTAAGCTCACATGAAGTACACAGCTTGCCCGTGGATCTGTGGCTATGCACCGGGAACACGAGTCATCTGCAGATATTTTACGGGTGTTATATTGGCAAGAAACATTGTCGATACTGCCAACATCCGTGTAGCTGGTCATTTCTATGGGTGTGGAGCCAGGTGGGTGTTCCACCAAGCTGTTCGTAAGTTACGAATGACTTTACGAACGACTGGTGATCCCTTCTTGTGCTAAATCAGATTCTCAATGAACAAAGTGTGGTATCGCATTTAGCACAAGAAGGGATCACCAGTCGTTATGAAAGTCATTCGTAACTTAAGAACAGCTTGGTGAAACACCCACCAGGCATAAGAGCAAATTATGTGTATTTTTAGGGTCAGTTACTACCTTTCTGCTGATTAGTTGAGGGTCGCCTGCGGCCAAGATGATGACGCTCTGAGAGTATCATCCAGGTTCACACTTGCAGGCAACTCTCACACAGGTGCAGGTAACTCGCAGCGCTCGTATGTGACCCGTAACTAACACGGATCAGTTTCAAAGCTCCCATGCATCACCAACGTGCCTGACACGCAAGTCATACGGAATACACGCAAGTAAAACATAATTAGCACGCATCCAGCAGGTAAGAAGCACGCAAAAGTTACCCTGAATTTACAGAAATTACCCTGCGTGCTGGAAAATTCAAGAAGTAATGTTATTTACACAATAATACTCAAGTCACGCTTGCACGGAATAATGGGACAGGGTTTAACGCTTAGCTGATTTGGTAACTACTCTAATTGAGATATTGTCATTGTAACTTTGCTTACACAATGATTGAAAGGTGATATCAAAAAAGATTCTATGGCAATATAAAAATCATTTTAGAATCACAAACTTATGTTGTACATGTATTTTCATTTGGAATATGTCTTTGGTATAAGAGCTGAATCTCAGCATGGTAGTAACACTTAAAGTTGAATTGAAGTTGTTATTAGCTTTCATCTGAACTGGATCACGGTAATCCCTCACATTCATCATCTTTAAAACCTAACACAATCTATTAGCCTGCACATCTATCCTAAATATATTTTGCAGCACAGTTTAATATGTTGTAAAGATTATAATTTTCAATTACAGTTCAAATCTCTTTTGCAGATACATGTAATTTACAAAATATGATTTGAAAGTTACCGGTAATCAGCACATCTCTTTGCAATTCTCCATATCGCATGTAGCTGATGTCAAGCAATATTACCTCGCGATACCGATATCTGATCGATTACTCTAGGGATGTATACTTCCAGTAAGAGTCTATTACGTATTCAATTCACGCAATAACGCACAGAATCTGGAATTTCGACCCTCGTAATATTAAAATCGAAGAGTTGTTACATGGACGAGGGACTTGAAAAAAATACCACCAATCACTCACGGCGATATTTTTGCCTACCTCAACATTGATTGTGGATGGACTAATGAAAGAATGAAAAGACACAAGCAAGACAATGGCGATAGAATGTTTGTGAACCGGAAGTTCATATCCCAAGAATTAAAGGTAAAAAAATTAGAGCGCCACACGCGTTCAGATTCGGAGAGCTTTATGCAATAGGGAGAATTCTAGCTTTGACGTATTTCATTTAATGCTAAATATAACTTCAATTCATTCATCAACAAATACTTGCAATTTTCTTTACATCATTTGTGACTGCTAGAGTATCAACATCTCTGGCGAGATTTACAACTGCCTTTCGTATCTGTTGTATTACATCAATAAAACTTGCAGTCTTACACCTACATGTACATGTCAAAAATGTATGTGAGAAAACCTTCAGTTCTGAAATGCCCTCCCCCAAAACTGCTTTCCATTACCAATGTTAGCTGTGAACTCGATCTTGGTGAGGTCATTGGTCTTCCAGCGGGGATTCCCCTTGGCAGCCCCTCCCGAGTCTGCTGCCCCCATGAGTCCTAACACAGGGATGATGTAGATGCTCCTGTCGCTACACACCACGGCAGCCCAGCTCCCACTATGGTCCGCTGTGATGGCACATATAGCCTTGTTGGGGTCCTGAGATGATATATGTTGTTTATTATTGTAGCCCTTTCTCATACAAAAAAATTAATTCTCTTCACCTTTGCATTGACCTCAAAACAGCAAACATTTCATTATTTTGAGACCTAGCAGAGACATGCATGAAAGTGCATGAACAAAATATCTTCCTTGTAGTTTGTCTCATATACTCAGCTTCTTTTTCAAATGAAAATAATATTTGTAATAATGACTTTCTTACCCTTTAACAGACCTTCATCAAACCTTCACTAATATATTTCTTCAATGTGCCTGTTTTTATTGAAACCAGCTTGATTTCAGTGTGCACTATCCTTTTAACAATGCTTACTCCCTGTTGCCTACATAATAGTATCTTATCACAACGTCGGCAGGATATCACTTTGTGATAAGCAGTGTTCTGAATGAGTTGCTTGGATTGTAATATTAAAATCCTTCATGTGCCAAACAACAGAGGACTCTGTGGGATTTGTGTGTAATACTTGTGAATCTATACACATGTGGTACAAAGAGAGTTAAACATTAAGTGACGAGTACATCAATCTGCACGTACTAGACTATAATTTTGGATAACCCAACAAAAATTCAAGTTAAAATCAAATGTTCAATATAAATCCATAAAATGTATGCTTTAAGTTCCTTTTTTTCAAGGGCAGTCCTCTGAAAGGTACTTTCTTCTACATCTTCTGCACATATGATACCTAGTATTCTAGAGTTTTATATAATCCAAGTAACTATACTGATGGTAAACCTGTTACAGGCCTCAGCATCAAACTCTTACGTATTGTTTAACCAATTAGAACAGAACATATCGGAGCATTCAAAATCAAACAAAATGTAACATTTTCTCAAAATGACCAAAAGGCACACATGCAGTAAACCTGATTGACACCACTCAATGTATGTATACTTGGGAACAAGATTCAAGGTGCACAATTTCAGCAGAGCAGACTGAAGCTTTTAACCCTTTGTGAGCCAGGCAAAACTGCTGCTCAATGGCATTTGTTTGTATTAATGGTGAACTAATCCACAAGTGACTTGCTAAGGGTTCATTGAAAACATGGCCTAGTTTTATGTATAAACATAAATACATATAATATATACACAACAGCTCAAAGGAATTGGCATAGAGAAAGGGAAAGGGAAGAAATGGAAGGAGCCGCAGTTTCAAATCGCCGTATATTTTGTTCAGTTCAGCATGAAACACGAAGCTATAGCCTAAAAAGCATCATGTTTCATGCTGAATTGGACAAAATATACCGTGGTTTAAAACTGCGGCTCCTTTCATTTCTTCCCTTTCCCTTTCCCTATGCCAATTCCTTTGAGCTGTAGTGTACATCTGACAACAATTTCATATGTTGTTCAGTCCGATCATGAACCTATTATGGATGGGCTTTGCTCGGATAGGCTTCCTTTGATCTATCATGACCGCCGCCTCACAAAAATTAAAGACATTTAGGTGTTTAAAACAATACGCTGTTATTCTAATCAGGCAATGCCTTCCTCTCAATAACAATAGAACATTTGTGTTGAGAAATTTGTCAACCGTTCACTGCGTTCAGCCTTCGCTGGGAGTTCATAGCTGATCTTGATGTACACTGTGAATTAGTTTGGAGGTGAGCGAAGGGAAATTTTGATGAAATTGTAGAAAGAATTTGGTCCGTAACTTTTTCGGTCAACTCTGGACACAAAATTGAGGGGTTTTTTCGTGGAAGGTGAAACACTCAATACACAAATTATAATATATTTGTAAGGAAATATGATTGACCAATGTGCGATATGGAGGCAATTCTATGACATGCTTTCTACAGTATTCTCCATTTATCATAATAAAAAATATATATCATCTGAAAATCACAGAATCATATCATTTTAAGACCTACTTCTACTGCATATGCACAATAAGTACATGAAGTGGCTCTAAAATCTTCTGCGCACACATGATATACTTTCCTCAAAATGCACCACAAATTAGTCTTGACTGTTCGGAGCCGGTCGTCACTGGATCCAAGAGCCAAACACGTAAAATATTATGTTGTGCTATCACTGAACATGACTGGATGTAGAAAAAAAAATATTATTTGTGCTGACTCCAGTTCTTACACCTCCCTGGTCAGATGAAAATCAACACTTACCTGAAACCACTGTAAATCTTTAGTGACGGGCGGACTGCCATTTTCTTCATATCGTATGATGATAAAATCTGTTTTGAGATGACAAAAAAAGCACACAAAAACACTTCAGTACTAAAGTAACTTTAACACTCACACACCAAAACCACAACAATTGCTTAAAGGCTCTTATCAGCACTAGGTTTACATATTTTTGCTAAGGTGGTGGCTGGTGATTCCTTTTTCAATACAAAACAAGTCAAAACATATACCATTAATGAATATATTCTAAATTAGAAAGCTGATTTTAATAAGAGTAAAACAGAAGACATTGATTCTATACATTTATGCATTTTGGAAGGAATCCATGTACATGTATATATTGCATCTGGCAAGTGATTTTAGATATAATTTCGTCTTGTCTAGATTTCCTTGACTTGACTAATGTTCATATTAAAATGATATTCCCCGGCACAAAAAAGTGAAGCGAATGCTCCCAAACTAGATTTAGTGGTCTCTTCCGATAATCACACAATTTAGAAATCATTATAACCCATGCTTAAAGAGTGTAAATGGTACAAAGTATTGTACTTTTTCCATCAAATTTCACCTTTCCATTCATTTCTAGTCAATAAATAGAACAATAACGTTTCAAAATTTGACTTTCTTAAAGAAACTGTAACTTGTTTAATCTGAAAAATTATTTCAGTAATTTAATTCTACAAAATGTCACCAAGTACAGGCTATGTAGATAACTATGGAACGATATCATGTTCACCTTGAGGTTGGGAATTTTATTAAAATGAGGATTAAATGACATTTTAGATTCATGAATAACTTGCAAAATGTTAATGTATTATATGTATGCATTATTCTAAATACATCTCAACTTTTTCCATGAACTCCCATTAAAAAGAAAAGAAAAAAAATCATGAAATTATGTATTAAAACATCACAACATGTACAGTGTACATGTGAACTGTACATGTCTCCCTCCCAAGGCAGTGAATGCTGTGCTTTGTATTGTATGATATTATGAACACTTTTGAAATATTCACATCACATGGTAAGGATTATTTTAGACATAATGACATCAAGGTGATTTTAAAACCCTTTGAGTGTCAGATAAAATGCTAATCTATTTGTGTGTATTACTTGTGAGTAAAATCACACTACATGTATAGCGTTAATACATCAGCTGGCTCTGATCTCCATTAGTCTGCATACCAGACTCAATAATGACACGGTCTCACAGTATGTCTCATAGTATCACACTACAGCATGACATGCTTAATTTAAACGGCCTTTACACCATCTGTGGCAATGACCTAGGGTAGTATTCTGAAGTTCCCCAGGTTTTCTCTAACTCCCCACGATAGGAGGTCCCTAGAAGAGGTCAAATTAGTATTCCAGAATGTCCTCCTAGGACACGCCAAGTGCGCATTTCCTAATGAATTACAAGTAGTGTTTTATTTATGAAGAGCCAATCACAATCAAGGCATCTCATCAAGATTTTCCATACATTTCTTCCCATTTACGCATAAATTTGTGCGCACACATCAATTATGTACAAGCCCCTATGCATATGCTTGCTGCTTGGCTTTTTGGATGTGTTACAAATGGCTAAGACAAGGTGTAGCTCTCCGAGATGTAATAATTCTACTAAATATTCTCCTAAATCATCTCATGCATGCATTAATAATACTTTTCCTTTCTTGCTAATTTGCATAAATTTCATTAAAATTATGAAAAAACCTACAAGTTGGGATAAAATTTCTCCTATGTTTGCATTTCAATATTCTACCCCAATAATCAGTGATAAGATGACACAGGGCTCAGGTTGACTTAGCCCCAGCAATGTCCAAAATTATGTCAATAAAATTTGTTTCACAATATGCATCACATGGTTGAAGAAATGTCTCATTTGTCCCTGGTCAGCATGTACATGTACACAACAGCTCAAAGGAATTGGCATAGAGAAAGGGAAAGGGAAGAAAGGGAAGGAGCCGCAGTTTTAAACTGTGGTATATTTTGTCCAGTTCAGCATGAAACACGATACTTTAGCCTATAAAACATCATTTTTCATGCTGAACTGGACAAAATGTACCGCGGTTTAAAACTGTGGGTCCTTCCCTTTCCCTTTCCCTATTCCTATGCCAATTCCTTTGAGCTGTAGTGAACATGTAGTTTCCCTGCACAAACTCACTCATCCACTGACATGGGATTGCACCGGCATACTTGATCTCAACTACTGTACTTGTAAGCCAATATTTTTCCCAGCTGACGGCATCATACACTAAGCTCTTTTCACGGTCTACACACGAGCAACGTCAATGTGCATTGTCCAATAACACCAAGCGGCCACATATTAACTGCAATATCAAGACTGGGACAAGACATACATCCACTGTTGTGTGTTACTACACCATTGCAACATGTGAGTGAGTAAGCATGCCCAGAATAACATGAATGTTTTTACTCCATGAATGCATTCAATGCCATGCATAAATATTTTTGCCTTACTTTTGCAACCCTACAGTGATTTGCAAAGGTCACCCTAAAAAAAATCAAAGAAAATAACAGTTCATGCAGTCCGGAAAAAAAGGTGAAGAAATACTCCAAACCTACCATTATTGGAGACCAGGACAGTGACAGTGTAACTCCCTGACTGCCTCTGAGTGCAGTGAGTGATGCGGGGAGGACGGAGGGGCTTCTTGGACTGGACTAGGGAGACGACTGGTGACTGACGCCTTCTCTGGGCCTGTCTGTCATTGCTGCTGCTCACCCTCAGCTGGGCAGCGAGCTCAAAGAGGGGATACAGCATGGTGAGTGGCCCTCTCAAACCTCCTCCTAATCATTTCTGTCAAAGCAAAGTGTAAATGACTCATTCATCAGGCTAAGTGAAATCTCAGACGATAGTTCTTCGGACCGCTGAAAAGTTGCTTTCACATGTATTTGTATTTGTAAACATGTATTTGAGCGTAATCAGACAGAAATTAAGTATATAAAGCTTTTAAAATTTGTAACACTGGTAAACCAGTGTACATTATGTAAACATGTGAATGTTAAAACACACTTAATTTTCATATCTCTTGAAAGTCACATTTGTTTTCATTTGTATCACAGTTATAGCAAGGTCCACATAAATGTTGACATTGAAACAGCATCTTACACTAAGCTTCTACTAAAAAAGGGAGAGGGGTACTTTGGTATGCAAAGCCTACATGCTCATGTATGAAGGGCGATGTGGGTCTGCTTGCCTGTGAATACATGTTCATATAAATAGTTGCAGATTCCCATTGCACCAAATAGCTCAACTTCAATGTGCAATGCCCATGACTCAACCACCATGAGCTCTCCCTAGCATTGGTTTCAATCATGGTAAAAATCAAATCTTTTGGGCACAGAAATGCATGTAGCTGATATATCATTCATGATAGTTGTACACAAAGTGTTGATAATTTTATGAAATCAACACTGACAACAGCCCTGAAACGTTGCAACCACCAAATTAGCCTGGACAATAACTTATTAATTACATTGCCTTCAATCAAAATAAAGCACTCGTCGCTGATTTTACATCTAGTCGAGAGGTTTATTAGCACATTCCTATCATCCATTACATAATTCAAATTTCTTTGCAAGTACCGGTAGAATTGTCACACAATATAAGTCAATCAGGCAGAATAATTGTTTATAAGATCAAGAGGCTTTCTTCTTTTCTTTTTTTTTTACTTCACAGGAGGCTCAGGAAGAATGAGTAAATGAAATGCAAAACAGAGCCTCCATAAATTATACAGGCTAAGCTGCCTTAATTGCATGACAACCCAATTTTGGCATTTTTCTTGTTAAATTTTGCAATAATTTCTATTCAGTGATGTTGTCTAAGGCTGTGTCTGTCACTACAATGTGTTCTACTCTACATTTTTGTTTTTATCTAGCTTTGACTGTATGAATGTGGTGGTAATGACTGAACCATGGATAGATTACTCTACAAAATTAAACAACAGTGTCTTATCTTTGGCCAGTGTCTAGCAAAGAGATTTATAAGTAAAATGTCCGCCCTGAACCACGAATGTACAACATTATATTCATATAATAATTTGTTGTTTAATGTATTGTCATTGAGGCAATAACTTAGCTCAACTCATTATTTAGAGCCAGTGACAGTGGCTAGTCGGCCAGGTAGCCGGCAGCGCCTGCAGCTGCTAGCGCTAGCTGCACTGTGTCTGTGCCAGCCAAACAACTTAATAAGTTTAACACAACCACCCTGCTGAGCTGATCTACTCATAAAATCATGGCCCGAGTATAAACATGTACGCATAATTCAACCTAATAGCACACTTTATTTGTATACTTCAATAACATGTATGTGTTGTGCTACAAGTTATTTATTACAGCTAATATAGTTATGTTCTTTGCCGATGTTCGGATTCAGGAAATCGAAGAGGAAGGAAGCTCCGTACTAACATCGAATTGAGCATGTGGGACACTCAAGAAATCGGTGACTCCTACGACACAAGATTAAACGTAGCTCAAAAATGTTCAACGTAATGAAACTGTACTTTCGCAGGGAGCTAACTTACTCGGAAAACACCTCTTAAAGTATTGCAGCTGTCGACATTGGCACAGGAGGTCCAGTTTCCGCTAGTCAGGTCGATTTCTGAGTTTTCACAACTCATCGAACGACACAAAATCAGGGCAGCCCATATAGACGACTAAATAGTACCCCCCCCCCCCCCCCGGCCCCCTCCCTGCAACCGGGCGCCCGTGGGAGGGAACCGGTGGATGCCCTCCATCTAATCCCCGTTATCCCCCTAAAGAGAGCCTGCCCCAAATCCAACCATCTCTACCGGATGAACGGATATATACCCCCAGCCCGGCCAGGGCTGGGGAGGGGGGGGGGGGGGGGGGGTGGAGGTGTATGTGGGGGGGGGGGGGATAAGAAGGCCAAATGCAATTATTTTGGTGTGGTTGAAAAGGGAGGGCGAAGAGATCCTCAAGGAGCTAATCCTGACGAGGAGGTGGACGAGGAGGAAGCCGAGGAGGAGGAGGAGGAGGAGGAGGAGGAGGAGGAAGACGTAGAGGAGATGAGAGAATAAGAAGGAGGAGGATCGAGGAGAAGGAGGAGGAAGAGGAGGGGGAGGAGGTGGTGGAGAAGGAGGAGGAGGAGGAGGAGGAGGAGGAGGAGGACGGGTAGGCCCGTGGGGGGGGGGGGGGATAAGAGTAAATGATGAGGTTGAAGGTTTTTCTTTTGGTTTAAATGATTATTTAGCTTTCTACATCAATTCTTCTCAAAACCAAAATTAGATTTGTTTCATTTTTTTTCCCGAGAAAAAACATTTTTCAAACCTGGTCTAAAGGGCTCCATTTAAGGACGTAATGTAGGCCTGTTAAAACCAATTATAAGTTGATAGTCATTTCATGTCTGCTATTGACCGGATACACATAACTAGATCTTTCCTTGCAATTAAGCCCAAAAAATATAAAACGATGCACAAATCCAATGAAGAATAGAAGAAAATGCCGTTTAAGAAGTTCTCTTTTCAATACACAGAATTATACAGTTAACTTACTTTTAATAGAATTCAGTTGCATATTCTATGAAAGAACTTATCATAATATCATAACTTATTATGGCTGTCTAAATTATAGTTATCAATGCTCCTTCCCCTATCTATGTCCCCCATCCCTTACCACCTCTCTCTCTCTCTCTCTCTCTCTCTCTCTCTCTCTCTCTCTCTCTCTCTCTCTCCCTCTCTATCTCTCTCTCTCTCTCTCTCTCTCTCTCTCTCTCCCTCCCCCCTCTCTCTCTCTCTCTCTCTTTCTCTCTTTCTCTCTTTCTCTCTCTCTCTCTCTCTCTCTCTCTCTCTCTCTCTCTCTCTCTCTCTCTCTCACTCTCTCTCTCTCTCCTCTCTCTTCTCTTTCTCCCTAGGTAGTGAAAGAAACGTATGAAGGTTTGATGAAAATCCAAGGAAAGTGAGGATCTTTTAAAGTGTGTGTGTTTTTTTATTTTGTGACGTGCTCTTACGTATGTTGTGTACATTTTTATTTTGATTTTTGTTATTAGTATTATCTTCTTTTTGGGGGGGGGGGGGGGGCTCAATACCTCTGAGACAATAAAATATTAATAGAGAAGTGAGGTGAAAGTTCGCGTTACAAAATTATTTTTTTTCATTGTTTTTAACCCTAAATTGCGTTGCCCAACGCACAAACACAATACAACTGATACGATTTATTAAGAACAATTTATGGAATCAAACAGCACATGAGAGAGCTCGATCTCGCACGTGACGTCACAGTAGGCCCTACTGAAATTTCGAAAGATCAATTAAAACTTTCTTATCCTTTGACGGCTTTTCGTCAAACTTTTATTATTATGTTTCTTTCATATGTCTGCTTTTCGTGAAACCAACTTAACTTCAGGGGGAACTATTCATTTAAATGGAACACATGCCTGTAAAACATTCTTTTTGTATGTGAAATGCTTTAAAAAAATTGTCTATTAATCTTTGTAAACTATAAGTCATCTTTAAGTCATATAAGGTATTTGGTGTCAACCATATTTCAAGAAGCGATTTTCAGTCAATATTCCGTTCAATAAAATCTTGTTCTGAGTATTTTAGGTTTTTTTTTTATTTCTTCTTCAAGATTCCTCATCTTCTTCGAGTCGAGGTGCCGTTCAACCTCAAAGATTATTATATCAGTTTGTCAAAAAATTCTTGTGTCAATTATGTGATCTCGAGCGTTCAAAGATATATTTATTTTGCCGACACAACTATTTACTTTTTTCTTCACGTAGGAGTGCTATCTATAGTTTGTTTAAAGTTAGTTGATTATATTCATTAAAAAAAGGGTCTCTCACTCGTGAAATTAATTTCCCCCATAAAATTTTGGAAAGTGATCCCCCCCCCTCAAAAATCCTTACGTATACGTATGCTGAACAAATGACTTACAATACGGGAGACTCTTTGACTCAGATCTTCTTGTGAAATTGACATTTCCTACCATTGTATTTTAAAAGTTTAAAGTTTGGTGTCATTATTTCAGGTTCATAGTGTGATTGGCAGCTGATTTAGTTTGCATTTGCAGGAGATATGTCATTACGTCCCCGGTGAAAAATCTTCTCCTCGTACCCTATAAGTAAATATATAAGTTGAATAATTATATTCATAATTTTTTTTTCATAAGATCACCTTTTATTAAATATCAAATATATTTTTTAGTTTAATTTATCTTAACGCAGTGACAAATTGTCATTTATGTATTTTTTAAGCAAATCATATATTAACATATTTTGCCGAGCTCGTAACCTTTCCTATGCCGTACTCGCGCTGAAAACAAACTTATATATTAACACATGGGACCGAGAGCAACTCCTTGACTGTGAAACGGTGACATAGAGATGGCAGTAAGTTAGTTTATTACATTTTAAAACTATAATTTTTACTCCGTTACTATTTCTGCTTACTCTGACGCATTTCTGCAAAATGAAAAAATATAATTGAGAGATTTTGAAAAGAGATGAAAACAAAAAGCCCAAAACAATCGCTACCAGGCCAGGATTAGTCAAGTCTCAAATCAAGTCAAGAAGTGGACTAGCGGACTAGGTTGGGGCTAGTGGATGCCTTGCTCATGATGATACGCATATGGAATTAATGTGTTTATTCATGTACACTGTCATGACCTGTCTCGTACATACACTCCAGCTCAAATAAGGAATTGGCATAGGGAAAGGGACGGAGGGAAGGAGCCGAAGTTTTAAACCGTGGTATATTTTGTCCAGTTCAGCATGAAACACGATGCTTTAACCGAAAAAGCATCACGTCTCATGCTGAACTAGACAAAATATACAGCGGTTTAAAACTTCGGCCCCTTCCCTTTCTTCCCTTTCCCTTTCCTAGGGCTAGGCTATGCCAATTCCTTTGAGCTGAAATGTAAACTTACGATTGTCATTGACCTTTGGCTTTGCTTCCATTCATGCCAATGGGCAACTTCTATTGAAACCTTGAATTTGATTGTCTGTGGCTGTGCAGCTCAACAACCGTGTGCGGTGTAAAAACAGTTAATAGAATCTCACGCATTTTGATTGTTGGAGGAATTGATGCCAATTGAAAAGAGCAATCAAGGAATTTTGAGCTTCGTAATTTTCTGTTTCAGAAAAGTATTGGATCACTGCATATTTTCTGAATTTCTGTATTTAATTTGCCTGCAAATATTGACAAAGTGAATAAATCTAAAAAGACTAGATTATTTCCATTTTGGGGGGAAAATATCACCATTTTAAATATGTTCTACAATCTACGCAGCTCCCAAATGTGCGCCAATTTACGTGGCGGAGGGGAAACATTGACGGATCGCTAACTGGTAACAATCAGTGATAGGGTCCGTGGCTATACTAGTAGTAGAAAAATGCAATGGTAGACCCTTCTTTCTTTCTTTTCGAGGCAATGGTACTTTTTTCTAGCTGTCCATCCATCATGTTACAACAATGTGTCAATTCTTGTCATTAAGATTGATTCAGTTACGTTATTACTGATTCCGAGTTTGTTCACAGGACCTTCACTTGCCACTATTTGCCCACACTTTCCACGTCCTTGATGCAGTGATGTGGGGATCATACTTTTCTAGCCATGTATAATTATGTGATAATACTTTAGATCAGAAATCCAAGACGAAAACCCCCAAATGGTTGAATTGTGTAATAAAATAGATGTAAGTCTAATTCATTGTACTACATAGGTTACTAGCCTTGTATTATCCTTGTTTTAGTTAGCAAAATATGCATTTCTTATCTGTTGTCCAGGCTGGTTTCTGTGCCAATATCTGTGATTTTAGTATTGACGCATCAGGCAGGTTCTATTTTCTTACAAGAAAGTTTTGCCATGGTTTTGAAAGATGCTGCAACAACTAGTATGCTATCTCCTTATATTAATCACAATGCATAACTGTTAAACTGTGGCAGAACATACTGTGAGAAAATAAATAACTATTTTTTTTAAAATCTGCTTTAGGGATAGGTCTACTTTGTATTTACTATCTTAAAGTTAAAATGTTATTATACACTTACATTAATAATTTGGTGATGAAGCTTAGCAAGACAACAAAGAAAAAAGGAAAATGCACCAATAATGATAAAAATGAAAGAAGGGCCATTTAGAGAAGGAAAAGAAAATGAAAACAAATGAAAATGAGAAGCTTAGATAATGATGGCAAGACATCAATTCAATTTTCAATTCAATTATTTATTCATTTAACAAACAAGAATAAACAACTTTCATGAACAATGAGTCACTTCAACTTACGTTTTCAATGCGTGCTTATATAGTCCGACCTGTTTACAAAGACCATTTGTTTTATCCAGGCCACTTAATTTGACTAGGGATGGTCTTTAGATATATTTTGTCTGTCATTTGAATGCATATGATTTTGTTTTGTCTTTGTTAAATTGTAGTCTTCCTCTCCTTTCTTATTTACCGTCTCCTTATACAGCAACCAGAACAACAGAAGAAAAAGAAGGAGAGCATCCTTGACTTGTCAAAATACATCGACAAGGAGATCAGAGTGAAGTTTCAGGGAGGGAGAGAAGGTAAACTTTATTAACAGTGCAAAGAATTGTCAACAAAGTAAGCTGCACAAGATTGACAAAGAGGGATCTGCTCTCCTTAATAATTGCCTCAGGATGATTAGGAGATACCTCTCTGGCACAAAAGAGGATTCCACTTTGATGATTTTAAGAGAAAGGATGTGAGAGAAGGGATGTGAGTACATAAAAGGATAGTAACAAGTCTCCCTGATTAGTTACCCACCAGTCATAGCTTACACATATATACACTACAGCTCAAAGGAATTGGCATAGGGAAAGGGAAGGAGCCGCAGTTTTAAACAGCAGTATATTTTATCCAGTTCAGCATGAAACATGATGCTTTTTAGGCTAAAGCATCATGTTTCATGCTGAACTAGACCAAATATACTGCGGTTTAAAACTGCGGCTCCTTCCCTTTCTTCCCTTTCCCTATGCCAATTCCTTGAAGCTGGAGTGTAGCTTCACTAGTTGTGTGTAACTCTTTGGATGATGTGGTATAAGGACAGGATATCCCTTTTGCTGGTCAAATTTTAATATTTGTTTGTTTCTAAAAAAATAGAGAAAATGGAATAAAATTACTGCTCAAGAACTTCCCTCATAGTATAAGAACTGAAAGCTGATTTTGAGCAGAATTATATTGATCTTGAGATTTCTAGTAGGTTTTGGATGAGTTTCCCAAAAGCTCCGCGGCTCCTGTAGCATAGAGACCGAGACCACAATCAGCTCTTACTACGGTTCTCCCCTCTCAACTCTCAGCATAGAGGTCAGTGATGGCCTGCAGTAATGCAAGCAATTCATGCAACGTCTGCTCCGCTGCAATACAGTGTACAGTATATGAAAGTAGCCTGGTTGATACATTTCAAACGCAAACAAGGATAGTTTTTGTATTTCCTAAAAAAAAACTATGCCTGAAATTTCATACGTGTTGTCGTTAGGGTATACTGCTAATCCATGCCGAGGTTCATGACTTATGTAAAAGGGCAACCCTGTCTTTAATGATTACAATGATCATTGTACAATGATTACAGAAATGTGATAAACATCATAATTTATGCATGTATAAAACCTGTCAAACCATTTTGGGACAAAATTTCACCTGTAGCAATAACACAGGTACATTTACAGGTCTGCTTTTTTTTTAGCCTGCCAACTTTTCTATTTTTTAATGCCTCTTGTCTGGTGGATTAGTGGAATGTTTACTGATGTTTAATATCAAATGGTTTTGTCTTTCCTTTTCAGTAACTGGAATTTTAAAAGGCTTTGATCCGCTGTTAAACTTGGTACTTGATGGAACAACAGAATTTATCAGAGGTGAGTCAGTCTCCCACACAAAATAACCTTTGGTTTAGTCTGGTAACCATTACTATTGCATTTACCCAATCAGGATCAAGCACCATATTTGTAATAACTTTTATCATTAAGTATCAAATGAAAGAAAAAAAGTTTCTGCACAAGAATAATCCATGTTGTTTAATGACAAATTATAGCTACCATACAAATCTATTTTTTTCAGAATATGCCTGTCCAAATCCTAAAATATGTGTAACTAACCTTTTTTTTTCACTAATAGATACTATTTAGAAAATAGTAAAACTTTCGGTAACACCATGTGGTTGTATTCTTTCAAATAATTGGCCCACTTGTGGGGTGAAGAAAGGAAAGGAAAGTGAAAAGTGAAAAAAGAGAGAGAGGTGAATTTTTTTATATTTTATAACACTTACACAACACTATTTTTAGCTTTACTTTTCAATGTTTTATACCGAAAATAAATGGGATGAAATGGAAGTAGAAGAATGGGGTGGGTGTTGATTGAGAGTTGTGAACTAGTCACAAAGTAGTTATAAAGAGAAAAGAAAGAAAAGGAAATGAGAAAAGTGTAGAAAAGTTATAGTCAGTTTTGCAACTAGCTATAGGTTTCTTTCAAAATCTGAAAGAGAGAGTATCAGTCTCGACGTTTCAGGCAGTGTGCTCTGTCCATCATCCAGAGAATAACTCGAAGAAACTAATGAGCGCGCCAAGTATTCATGGGATCCGAAGGGATCCGAAATAACCTAAGTGTCCGAAACCGGCCAATAGGAATAGAGCGTTTGGCGCGAATGTGGTGTGTGCACTGGAGTGTGAAACAGCTGTGCTGAGCTGAGCATTTTGACATTTTGTTTCCCCAAGGAACCTTCTTTGTCAAATTCACTTGAAAGATTAATGTGAAGAAAAGGTGGAATGTAAACCTACATGTACTACAATCAGACCTGTATAGAAAGACCACTTACGGGATACACAAAATGTGGTCTTAATGAGCAGGAGGTCTCTATGTACAGGTATATTTTAATGCAGGTTTCAATGGTAAAGATTGTTCACAGGAAACTAAAAATTTGGTCAGTACAGGCAGGCAATCTTTCTATACAAGGGATCACTGAAGCAGGTTTCACTGTACCATAGATACAACAAATTATGTAATGCACACAATGTTTTAAAGAATGATTAATCATAGAAAAAGCCAATATAATATCTCTCTAAATGTAACATGAATAATAAGGTAGTGGAATCACAACTTTTTCATTCGCATCCTTTTCTCCAGATCCCGACGATCCCTTCAAGCTGACCGACGACACCAGGAACCTTGGTCTGGCGGTCTGCAGAGGGACATCGGTGGTCCTCATATGCCCTGCCGACGGCATGGAGCCCATAGCAAACCCCTTCGTCCAGCAGGAGGGATGACCTCGCTCGTACCATTTCACTTCCGGGTTAGAGTCTGTCATGGGTGACAGTGTATTATACATTTGGGGTTGGATGATTTGTACAGGAGGGGAGGAACTTTTTTATGTAATGACATCAAAGGTGTAAATTATTTTGCCATGAAGATATTGATTTGACTTGTTTTGTGTATCAAGGAAAAGATCATAGATCCTTTTACATGTCCATTGTTGATTAATCGTGGTATGTTTTCCCTTTTAATTGACATATTGCACAACAGTTCAACTGTGTGTTCTAAACATCCAGCTAGAAAATTGCTACTTTATTTAAAGAAGAAGAATTAAGGACTTGAAACTTATATAGGTCTATGTACATCTTGTCAATACACCTTGTGGGTGGGCATGATGTCATCAGTAGTAGTGGTGATATTAGGAATTATTTCAAAGGTGTATTTTTCCCCTGTTACCCATGGTGACATATTCTTGTGAACAGCTCACAAAATCTGTGTAACTTCATTTTATGAGAGTTACATGCTAGAAGAGATTTGCTACCTCTGGACTATTAGTTTGTGCTATTTGTTCTTTCATGAATATTTACACTAGAGGACTGGATTTGTACTGTTATCATTGCTTTCACACGTTATTGTACGTGCAAGTTGGAATATGAAGCAGTTTTTAAAACAAGAATGCTTTATTTCGTATGGCTAAGGTTACCAATGTGCACCAGTTAGAATATTATTTGTTCAATAAAAACCTGATTGTGATCATATTTAGAAACTTTGAGAGGATGAAGAGAGGATTGCAATAGTTGCAGTGCATTATTTTGCATTCCATGGCATAGATGTATAAATTGCAGCATAAAATGTGGAGCTGAACATTGTAATTGCCCACAAATAGTAGAAGTTCTATCATTTTCCCCTTGAACATTAATCATTTCTTCAGAGAAAATACAGGTTTCATGTATGATAGAAGGGTATTGATCGCACTGTGCCCTGTGAACATGAATCTGTCAAAACTAAACAAAGTTGGTCTCTCTAAATTTTTTCTCCCAACAAATTTTTTAGTCCATCTATACTAGCTAAAATCAATTCCTGCCTGCATGTTCATTTTGATTATTATCACTCTTGGTGTGATGCTATGACATGTAAGTTTGTCTTCATAGATGTCATTGTCTGTCATTGTCTACTATAAATATAGATTAAACACTTACCATAATGAACAGCTGATACCATACATTGTATTATGAATGCACAAAAACTATGTGTCATAATCTACACTGCACTTTAACATACCTGCATCTCTTCTAAAGATCAAGGTGCATTGTGCTACTATGGTCTAACTCTTTCGCTGCCAGACTTCATACTTCCCTATGAGAAGTGTGTTCATTACCAGTGCAAAATTGCCTCAATAGTGCCATTCTCATTGGGCCTAGAAAATTGCGAAGTTGGAAATATCGTGAAGTTATGGTGAAAGTTGCCTAGCAACCGTACCAAAAGCCGGATGGTCCTATTGTCTCTGTCCCTTAACTTCGCGATTTTTCTCACTTCGCAATTTTTAAAGCCCAATGAGAATGGCACTAATGGTACATAAAGTGTTAATGCATTATTCATGTGTTTTGATTGGTAGAAAATGCATGTTGGTTAGTTGTTTACAAAAGTGAACATAAACATGTTGTTCTTGACAAACCGTGATGTGAAACGTGTTGAATGCATCATGTTGGCAATTCAAAGTTCCCTTATTGGGCTTGCAGTATTTAAGTAAAATGTCCCAGTATACAGCTCTTTTCTAATAAAATGATACATTTTTGTATACACAACACAATTTCTTGAAATTTATTTTTTTGAGGTTGGGTTACTAAAGATTTCAATTTTAATTTTGTAGGGAGCGTTGACCTGGATAGTTGAATATTCTTTCCATTAGAAGCAAATAAAGGCTTTAAAGTACATGAGCATTTATAATTTGAGAAATAGTTCATTCCATATTGGAAGCTTCTTTGTGATCTTATGGGAGTAGTGAATACTGGTACATTGCATCCTCTACATTCATGTATACGCATGTGATACGGATATGCATGTTTTGCGTTGTAGGCCCTATAGGTCAAATGACGACATTGACTGTGATTATTCATGAAGAGGAAAATGCAGAAATACCAAAAAACATCACAATTAACTGAATTTAGTGCGCAAATCGTTGTGAGCTCTACGCAACCAAGACGTTACAGCACCTTGCAGATGTTGCAAATTCAACAACAACAACAGAGATCACTTTTTTGTAGCTTGCTTTTCACTTGCCCAATATTGCCTAATCTGTCATTTCTGTGTTTTTCTTATTTTCTTCTCTTTCTTTTTGGCAGCTAGATATTATCCCTGTAGTATTTCATGCATTCAGCCCCTTCCTGTTGGTAATACATATAACTCTTTACTTCTATTTAGTTTAAGATGGGTCAGGTGGAGGATATATCAATTATCTCTCTACCCACTCCCTCTCCCCCTCCCCCTGTTTCCATAAACTCAAAAGTAAATTAATCCTGAGCTCGTGCCAGGATTGACTTTGTACATAAAAGATCACAGAAATGGCCGATTCGAACAAATATCTGGTGCTCAAAATTGTTTGCATTCTTGCACAATTAATGCATTCAAACCCCATAGAACATATCTCCATGTCAAACATTACACATATACATCGCAGCTAACAATTGTCATAAACAATTAAGTTGCCATATTTGATAACCCTTTAGAACTATCTTTATATGATTTCTTTTTTTCTGTAGAGAGGTTGCAATGCTTTCAACAATTTGAGGATATAGCAAGGGCAACTCCACGTCATTGTCTCAAGGCATAATTATGAATGAAACTGAAACGCAAGTAGACACGTCTCTTAACACATGCTATCCTTCTCCACCTTATCACCAGTCTGATCTAGAGGTGGCCTAAGTACTGCTTGTTACCGCTGTCTGCTGATCGTCGATTGTCATGAGAGGCTGACTCGGAAGAGAGAGAGGAGGCTGCTGGGAAGGGAAGAAGTTAATGAGTTCATTATAGAGCTAGAGTGAACGACAGTGCCTTGTTAATTGTGCTTGATGTTGAGATAACCCGGAATAGAGAATGGCTAATGAGTTAATTACCGGGTAGAGATAGCTAACTGACATTTATTTACTCCCTTCTCTACTCAGAAACTAATAATTTCCTTTAATCTGTATAATATGTTTGTGTTATCATTTTGAAGCAGTGTTATGTTTGCTGAAATACTCTTGCTTTGTGTTGGGCTGGTATTAGTGCAAGGATGCTTGCAAAGAGAGAAGTACCAGCACTTAGTTCTGCCTGAAAACAGAAAGGGGGATATTTCCTGCAAAACCCGTCTCAAGCCAGTACCCACAATTCACCGGTTCTTGCAAGTTCAGATAAAAAGTGTACAGCAGGAAGTGAAGAACTTCCTCTCCTTGCTGACAACAATCGCCGTGGCAACAGGGTAATAATCACGTTGACCCGATATCCACTACTGCTACCCGTGGCCCGACCTCCGACGAGTTTGCCAAAAAATCCTTGGGAGGAAATGGAACTCTTGTGAGAAATTTGCCATTTCCACCACTGCTCTTGAGCTACCCGTACTTCCCCCTCGTTCGATCTTCCCTCACCCCATGCCATCCGTGCCATCTATCGCGAGATTAACAACGTTGTCCAAGTAGGAGTGACTGCCCCTGCCCACACACTTTCTTACACTCATACACAATGACACACACACACACACAAACACTTAACCATACACACTACTCCACATAAGCACACTTTTACATGCATACACACATACACACAAACATACATACATACATACATACATACAGATGGACACCCATGCATACTGGAACACATGAACACACGACTGTGGGCATGCCACCATATTTGGTATGGATTATGCAAATTGGCGGGTCTGAGGGGGAGGGCTGTGTGGGGGAGAGTGAGTCGCTGAATGGAACCAGCAGTTCGCACATGAAGGATGTACTAATTCAACTCACTTCCTTTCTATAACTACAATGGGGTAGGCGAGTACTGCTAGTCTCTCTGTATCTGTCTCCTTCTCTCTTCCCCTTTCTCTATCTTTCTGCATGTCTCTCTCTCTCTCTCACACACACACAGACACACACACAGACACAGACACACACACACACACACACACACACACTTTGTTCCCCCATCCCTCTCTCTTCTGTTTATCCCTCTCTCAATACGCAGCTTCCAGGATAAACTAGAATCAGTCTCACACAACGTAAGGCCTAACATAAGCAAGGGTCTTGGGGACCTAACACAAAAGAGAACATTGTAGCTAATACAGTGTAAGTCTTTTAAATTGCCCACACTTGTAAAATACCAATTATTGAGTATAAAAAAAGTCACAAAAATAATGTACTGGTACAGTTTCTATAGTAATATTTTTTTTGCAATTCACTGTACATCTTTATCATGTGCTCACAGTTGATACAAGGTATATTCTTTTTATAGTACATCTTTACTTTCCTACTTTTCACAGCCTGTCTTTCACTTTCTCTGTCACTTTCCTGTTTCCTTGGTATTGGCAATATTCCTGAAAAATGTCATCTTGTGTGCTATGAATCATTTACAAGCACTAGAATGTTATTAGACATTATATCATTAGCTTAATCAGCTAATTTTAACCACCCTCAAACCCCACACCATTCTTTTCCTGTTGTTCTTTCTTTGCATGTCAACATAAATTGTCACCATCCAATTCCCACACTCCACTGTTACCTTATATTTCCTGTTCAAATACTAATGTTACTAATCGGGAAAAAGACAGGAAAAATGACTTTGCAATCCCTCACTCTGAGTCTAATCAAACAGCTATGATAACAAGTAGAATATTCAAATCATTTTGTCTAGCCTCAACCGCAGTAGCCGCAGGACTGCTCATTGCACAGATCTATTTTCAGTGTGTCGTCTCTGCTCTTGTGACGCTAGTGTCATTCTCGATACAATGTGTGCCCCACACATTAGGACACATTAGTCTCTCAGAATGTGTAGAAATGTTACCTATCTAGCAATCTGCCCCTATAACTTTCAGTATTGTCTTATCCATGAATGAAGTAAATAATCATTGGCAATAATGCTTGTCAAATACCTATTTTGGAGCACATACATGATGGATAGCAGTGTTGCTCACACCCTATGATGTCACTTTAGGAACTCCCAAGTTGGCACACATGTCTCATCATCCATTGCACTGTTTTTCTAGCTCTTGCACAAGCCAGGGCAATAGTGACTCAAATGAACTGTTATCTGTCACGTTTTCTCTTTAAATTTGCCACTTGGTTTCTAGTAAGTGTGGAATTGATCATGTCTCGACAGGATCCTTCCCTCCCAAGGGTACGGGTACAACATATCCTGAACTCATTCACCTTTAGGTTATAAATGTGATCATGAAGCACCAAATATGGCCATTTGAAATTGAAAGGAAGCACACAAAGGGTATAGCAATATTTTTTTGTAGATTTGGACAAATAAGGAAATCAATCAAAACAATAGTTTCAAACACTTTTTGATCACATCTTTTAGAAACTTGTCACTTTGTTTCAAGGCCTATGTGGGCTTTTGAGCCCCCTAAATGCCATACAGGCCCCCACAAATGATAGAAGTGCCCCTGTGAAAAATTGGTTTATATGTTGAAATTTCCCGATAAGGTATAACATACAGTCCATTTGTTTTATGACTTTAGGCTTGAAAAATGGCTCCCACCAACAACTTTATACATGTATTCCCCCCTCCCCCCCCCCCCTGCATAAATAGGTACTCACACATTAAAAATCTACACAATGGTCAATTTATATACCTACATGAACACTTCTTACATCAGTGCATACTGTAATCAGGTAAAGCCGAGTCAGTCAGTCAACGGGCTTGATAGATTTCACTCACCACCTATTTACCGAGATCGCTCACAACACTCGGACTGGAGCACCCAAACAAGGCTGAATCACGCTTTACTCAGCCCCCCCCCCACCCCCACCCACCCACCCAACTTTCACTTATTCCGCAAAAACATACCCAGTCCTCACATTTGACATTATGTTAACAAAGTGTAGCATGTCTGGAGAAAAGACTAGGCTGTTACCTACTGTTCATGTATGTGTCCAGTCCAGTTTCAGTATAAAGCGTATTGTAGTCTTGGGATTCAGACTTTTGTTTGAATCTCTGTGGAAAAGACATAGGTATTTGTCTCCAAACTACCTCCCACATGCTCATATGCCTATCAAGGAATTCATAGTGATACCATTCAACACAGCATTGCCTTATTTTCAGGCTTTCCAAGTCAACATGTTGATGACTTCATTCATACATCATTTCATTCTTCTTTCACCCCGTACTAGGTTTATTTTCACAACAGAATACAACTACAATTCTCAAACACTTTCAATGTTGAATATTCTTTATAAAAAAAAATGTGTTAGGACCATGAGGATGCATTCTTTTTGTATTATTATTTGACCCACTTTATAGAGAGAAAAGGGAAAGAGACAAGACAATAGGAACTGAAGAGATGGTCCTTTCTCTTACTAATATAGAAATATTTGAAAAAATGTGTTCAGTGTAAAAAAACATTTCTTCACAAGTGGGTCAAATATAAAAAAAAAAATGTATCCACATAGTACTTCCGAAATTGTAATGGTACTATAAGGCACCCTCCCCATGGAAACAGACACAGGACATCAAATCAAAATTTAGATTTTTACAAAAATTAAAAACCAAACAATGCATCTCACAACATGAACACAGAACACACCATTTTGCAGATAATAATTTTGTTTCAAAATACATGTATTATTGCATTCAAACACAAAAGCAGCTTAGCTTAGTACAGAGACAAATGAACCACTTGACATTGTAACAAACTAATCCTTCTGTGAAACTACATCAACAAAAGAAATCTACCATCAATCATACCTTATATATCAAAAGTGAAATTAAGAAACAAAAACAATTGAGATGGCTGGAAACTCAAGGACGTAAGTGAAAATGGCTTTCAATGACATGGTAATTAAAAGGTACACCCACTGTACACAGTGCCGATTCACATAACAACGAATGATGACAATGTTGGGAATTTGAGTGTAAGACTCCATCAAATAAATACAAAATTCTTATCAAAATGTCATACAATCTAATTATTTATAGCAGAACTGCTGATAACTTTGGTTTCCAGTTTCAATGGTTAATCAAATTAATCATCAAATATAATTAGATTTATAACTTGGTATATTTTATTCATGAAGGTTCAAATACAGTCTTCTTGAACTTATATGGTGAAAAATTATTAGATATGGGACTATGAAGGACAGCAGTGATCACATTTCAGTAGTCACTTTTCAGTATTCACAGCAAAATTGGCCAGAATCTCATTTAGACTCCATTATAATTGGCAAGTGCTCCTTAAATTTACATCTATCAAGATTACTTTGGACAATATTCCTAAATTTCATAAATTACAAAACAAGACCCTTATCATCTTGATTCCATTACTAAAATACAATCACAGGGAAACAAAACAAAACAAAACAAAGTCAAAACAGAATCGAAAAAGAACCTGTCAAGTGGCCACTACACTGCATACAAAATGCACTTCCTACCTATAAAAATTAGATTAAATAAAATGCCCTACACCATTGAATTGTAGTTAATGTACAACTGATTTGCAAATTTCCTACAATGTAAACTTTCATTTCAATGTATAAGATCATAATGTACAGATAGTTTGGGAATCATGACAACTTACTATGCATGCGTTTCAATGTTGTATTGCTCGTTTCACAGATAGACTCATTGTAGGAAGTTAGGTAGGAGAATGCACATTGTTGTATCCTGTCTTCCATTCATTTATACAAACCAGAAATATGAATCCATATACAAATCAACAGAAAATTCTTTACATACACTTTCAGTGTGAAAGCCTCTGCAAATATACTTCCATTTGATCTCTATTCATGTTGAAAATAAGTACACTTAAACATCATGAGACAGATGTACAGATAGATCACTGTAATAACTGGTGTTTTGATAGATATTAAAAATTCTTTATTCAATTCATTTAAAAGACTTTGATATATTTATATATATTTACAAGAGCCAAACGATATAGATGAAAGGATAAATATACAAAAGCAGATCAAGTAAAGAGGAGATCCAAATCACTTCTGAGCTGTTTGATTTCAAAGTCTCCCCATTCTATAAATACACTATTACAAACCCACATTACAGGAACGTGGATTTATAGATCAATCAATTGAAAAAGTGGATACACATAAAGCCTTTGTGCTGCCATGGTTACCAGATGAGCAGTGATATGTCATGGAACAAACAAACAAGGAAGAACAAATGGCAGTCCCATTCATACCCTCATGAAAGAAAAGGAGAGATTTGTTTTCAAACAGCACTGCATTTGTGGGAATATCTTTTAGCATTGTACCCACAATCCTTCAGTTTCCCCTTCACAAAAGTGGTCACTTCCGTCAACTTTAAAAGAGTTCACAACAAAGTGAACAAACCCACAAATTAACATTTCTTCTACGAAATCTGGGGTGAAAAGTGTAACTCTAACGAGATTTCTGGTGAATAAGTCGCAAGGTGCCAACAAACAATCTCTTTCTGAGGTTATACTCTGGTCTTGTTCCTGTTGTTAATCGGAACAGCCCACATGAAAGCAACCTGTTGATGTCAATTATAAAGGAAGTGACAGGGCGACACAGGGAAGTTGAACGATAAACCGTAGCAACCACATAGGTATACACTGTACATGTGTGATGACTAATTCTGGCAATGTATACCTGAGAGGGGGTCGATAGAGTTAAAATATCTCATCTTGTCTTACGGTGTTTTCTACAGAATAAGACCTTTGAACAGGTTTGGTTAGGTGAAGTTCTATTCACAACCAGACATTGTCAAATCTTGACAGACCTCATCAGATTTTCTGTCATGATGTTACATATTCCCACCATGTCTAACTCCAATATGTTGATGCTACACATATCACTGCACATTCATGTCAGTCTCAGTTACATGATCTCCTGATACTGATGTATTCAATTATCAAATCCATACTTATACAGATATCACTTCTGGAGTTTCCATACAGTATTCTTCTCAATTATTAAATTTTAATTGTGATAAATAAAAAATGCTAGGGCAATTTAACATCATGTACCGGACACAGAAACCTCATTTGATATCAAACGGGTCTGTTCCTTTCACATAATCAATCTTAATATCTCATAGAGTGATCTGTACAAAGACGCACATGTTTCAACTAAAAATTCTGAGAACAGACAATCAAGTGCTGAAATACCGCACAGTCCCCTGCAGATTAAAGTATATACTGTACCAAACGTACATTTGACATTGTATCATATGTATCATATGTAGATACTCTCAGAACTAGATTCAGACTTCAATATTGCAATCTGCCAACCTACAAAAACACACATTCCATTATATAATCTGCTACATTGTGTATCCATATAATATAGAGTATGTTGGGATATTGACAAATACATAATGATTCAGTAGAAAAGCAAGTAGAAAATATATTGGCTTTCTTGACTAAAATAATTTGTCCACCAAAAAGAAAAAGAAAAAAGGATCAAGACTGTGGTATTGAATGACAGTTTGTATGACAATGCTTGTCTAATCAATCGCAATATTTGTATTACCTTCCTTGTAAAGATGTAGGAAATCAAACATTTATATATTTCATCAATCTGCTCGTTATAGTGTTAATCATTTCAATGCAAACAGGTAAACTTCAAGGAACTTCACTGACAAAGCTCCCTTTAACTTTGAAAAAGTTTCCTTTGTAATTGAAAAAAACTCAACTCCTTTATAGGAATTGGAGAAGTGGCACCTTTGTATGTGTTCTCTATGGTGTACAACGGTCCATACTTTTCCCATGACTCATTGATTTAAGCAATATTATGTGTTCTACATATTTAGATTGAAAAGCCTATGTTTACTACAAGATTGATGAAAGTATTAGCCTCTGGCTATGTACACAGATCAAACAGCAACCATTTCTACAATTGCAACTGGAAAAATATAAGTCTTCTTTTATCTCACCTGAATGACTATGAAGAAACTCTAAAAGTAACAGTGGATTTGAAAGAACAAAATATGTACATATAAAATCTTCTAATGCAAAAAAAATAAAAAGATAGAGCAAGTGAGATAAAGAAAACAAAGACCCGTGATCACATGTTTCATTTGAGCAATCAAAACCAAGTAGAGCAGAAAAACTAACGTATTATGTCAATCAGTGGCTTCACTGTATAAGAATGCACAGACTTGCCCTTTACCTACCATATGTTCACTCTCACTATTAAACAAGAAATAAATTACTTTCGCTTTTGTCCACACACATAAAAACAGATAAATACTAATTAACTAGAAGCTATTTTCCCATAATGCAGTCTACCATCATGTTGGAATTCATATATCTGCAAAACAATAGCTACATAATTATATCAGTATCATTAGGTTTCTTTAATGTTAGGAAACATAGATATATTTTATTGACCATTCACATTCTTTCTGATTTGCAATTCATCAACATAATTGATAGATTTTATGGAAGCACTGTTAATTATTCAAGAAGACGATTCGTGTGCATCAATTTGAGACATGATAAGAAAAATTGCAATTAAAATATAACAAATTTAACTAGATGTATCTCAGATGAACGACTGGAAGTTTCATTGACTTGACATATATGTACCTACACAATATCTGTACACAATGATAAAAAGTAGAGAAAAATAGTCACTGAGGTTGACATAATTTTGTCACCATACAGTTCTGAAAGACAATGCCACCATGTACTGTACAAACTACAAAGACATGATGGTCATTCATACAGTAAATGGGGATCAGTGTAAATTTCAGTTATGATTGTATTGTACCAATATATTTGTTGAGATGGCTGGTTATCTGGTTGAACGTTTGGTGTACCAGAGAGACTGATGTTTTATGAGATGTGTGTATGGGCACACAACAAGTTTATTGATGAAGACAGTATGGTATAGTGGCGGTATCCCAATTAAAAGCCATGCATGGGGCACCTTCATGTACACTTATATACCACACTGAAGGCTGATATTTTTGGTGACTTTCATCAGCACATTACAACAGCCAACACGTCACCATCAGGTAAATTGGATTGGATGTCTGTTTACGAGCCATTTTTCTCAAATAATGATTCAATTGGCGTAAAAAATTCAATGAGTTTCATGATTTTGCCCTCTAAAATATGACTGAAATCATTGGAATCACAGTGCAAAAGAAGTTAAAATTGCCCTTCATAATTTTTTCTTGGATACTGTTAAATATGTACATTTCTCACAGTTGAGATGTTGATTTGTATTCAAAACATGGTACATTGATTGGTGAAAGTCAAATACTCATCAGCCAATTTCTCCCCCACCCTTTCAACCAACCCCCCTCCCCCACAAGATACACTCACACACCTTTGACGGAGACTGAAAGACATTTCTCTACATGGTAGGCCTACATGTACATTTTGTATGTCTGTTAAGGGAGTGGCCAGCCAGCCAGTTATGGCATCGGTTGTGGTCATGTGACAAGCATGGGGGATCCCGGCTCCTCGGCACACACTGGGAGGCTTGAGTTACGCTGATCCCCAGGTCAAGAGGAAGCAAGCCGCTAATCAGGTTTGGGCTGCCTGCCTTGCCTGCTTGCTTGCTAGGTAGTCTAGCTTCTAGGCTAGGCTGTGGCGTGTGTGTGGACACACTGCATGCATAGACACATAGGCCACTATCACAACTACAGCTGGACACACAGACTACAATCAATGGTACATGTTAACATCCCCTGGGGCCATATATATGAAGCCTTACTAGCCAAGTAACTTGCTAAAAATACATGCAGCAACTAACTAAGCTTGGTAAGGTTTCATGAATATGGCCCACGGACATTAGCAGTAGGTTTCTAGCTTCCTACATTGCAGTTTTACTTGCAACTGTAAGAAAAACAAGGTACCCGACATTGCTTGGTGCATGTTTCAGAGAGAAAAGTGGAGGGAAATGGCGACTAAACATGAACACGCGTACAGTCAGCGAACAAACTGGTGAAAAGATTCTAGAATGATACCCTATGTGCTTTTCTGATGAAGTGTAAGGTAAATATTATTCCCTCCTAAATTTCCTCCACATATCCTGAAACTCTAGCCCTAATCAACAACACTGCACATTTCCTACTGTCCTGTTTGATATGGGGTATTCAAAGCTGGAGGTCAGCTCATGAGTGAATAATGTGTGTCTAGAGGAAATTAATTCATTCTTAGTTATATTCATTTTAAACACACCCTCCAGTTTTAAATGCAACAATATTTCAACTCAAATGCACAAGAAGCAGAACCATACCAAATGTACCATTTTTTACTTGAAAATCCCACACAATTCTTCCTCATAGAAAAATTGACACAGGCATCCAGTAGATGCACATCTATTAATAGTTTATGTATTGTACTCTCAGTCATTGTTCCAACCTTCTACTGTGGTATTGTAAAACCCTGATATTTCACCAAGATCAGGGTTGTAACACACACATCACATATTGAACCGGTTGCGTGACTCACTTGTTCGTTTCTGCTGGTACCATTATTCCCCTGTCTGCTATTTCTAAATACAAGTCATTGTTTTCACTTTTTAATACCAAATTCAAACCAGAAATGTATGTTGCTGCTTGCATGGTTGTGTTTTGTTGATTCGCTCCCCTGGCACCGACACCGCGTTTACGCTTCGGCCGGATCACTCTCGCGATCTCATTTCCGGTCGACATTGCATGGAGCATACGATTTGGGCGTCTTCAGTCCTTTTCACTGTCTTGAATTTCACCACAATTTATCCAGTTCCGACTTCCATCATTGCAATTGGTCGAGTGCGCACCGCGAGACGGCATTCTTCATAACAATGTCCATTTCAATAATGGAAGCAAACAAATCAAAAATCATCCTGGGCCGATACAGTCACATTTCAAATTCTTAGCTACATACACACACACAAATATCTTCTGTTCATTGGGATCATTTCACATCACCAATAATGTAAAAAATAAACGATACCGTATTGATTGATTGCTGGGTATTTCTGTTTTTTCAAAGCTAAAAAAAAAAAACTATATATATAGTGTACTACATCACAGTCTCTGTGTAGAAGTTGAGCCCTCTATTGATACAAGCTGTACAGGATAACAACGATGGAGTATATGTACGTCATTCAAGGGATCAAGGGATGGGTCACTCTTCCGTAGTATCGGCTGCAAGGAGAGAGAGAAAGAAAGATAAAAAGATAAGTTAATGACACAGTTTGTTCTATTTTTCATGAAGTTATTCTCTACTACTAAAATAAATACAGGACATGTTCAGTTTCATAAACCCCATATCTATGACTACAGTATAGTAGCAATCTTGATGAGACAGCATTATCATTAATATCCAAACAATTAAACCATAACTCATGCATAAGTCTAAATTTCTGATAAATGATGGACACTTACAGTGTTATCAATTAATCACACTTGCAATAAGTGTCAATGACAGAGACACATAACACATTCATTCATGCCTATTGTACCAACACATTAGTTTCACACGTAATTAAAGTCTTCTACATTGTTTACCACCTAATATTAATCAGAAACTCGTAACTGAATAGTGTAATTGACATCAACTTGTACATACATGTATGTCATGTACAGTACAACATTTATGTACAAATCTGTTTAAATATGGCGGTTCCTTTTTGCCAGCAGTATAGCAAAAGTAAATACTCATTCGGAACTTCCCTCAGAATACAGGAACTCGAAAGCGACTTTCGAAAGGTTTATAATGATACATTTCATATGGCTGTTTTGGAGGGTCATCTAAACTTGTGGTCTAGTATCTGGAGACACTAGCACGAACTAAAATCATTTTGAACATTAGACTCAACTAAGCAGCTCAATCCAACAAATGACATATCTGTCACATATCTGACTTGACTGACTACATGCAGAACTTCACTTTGCATTTGAAAATGAACCAAAGATTTAGCGAAGCAAACTGTTAAGCAGTTTATTTCTCGTGCTTCATTTCACTTCGATGTCACTTATTTCTCAAAGTGAGCCTTTACACTGTACTTTATGGTTCGTGCAATATTTTGCAAATTGTATTTTTTCCCCTGCAAATGGGACTAAAACTACCTCTGAGAGTGATTTACAATGTATGTGTAAATCAATGGGGCAAGTACTGTACAATCACTTCTATATGAGTATGCATGCAGCCTATGGTATATTGACTTGCACATCCCCCCTACAATGGATTAAGATTCCACAATCTATTTGTATTTGTTTAACACCAACAAAATCACGGATTAACAACTCTATGTGTAACTTGTTGGAGTGAGTTCCATGCCATTCAAAAGGCGATGTGAGTTGTACACGTATACATGTGTATCCAAAATTTGGTCATATGATTGCCCTTCTAGGATCATTACTGTACTTCAGTTCTACCTCACAATTTTGCTATTCCTGGTGCAATGGACAGACAGAAATGACATAAAATTATTGGATTTAGTTCAAGTATCGTGTTCGTTTGTACGATTCCCCTTCTATCGTGACTTCAGTTTTATCTCACAATTTTTGTAACAATGGAAGGACACAAATAACATGTTAAAACTTATTTGTGTTCTCAACAGTGGTTTTAAACTTGGTATGTGTACTAAACCTGGAATATCTTCATGGGGCGCCGAATGAAAAACACAAAATATTATGATTCTGTCATTACATCAATAATTTTGTCCACATTGCAATTAAACTGCTGTCAAAATGGGTTAATTTCATGTATCATGGACAAAGTTCCATTGAGTTTCCCCCAACAAAGCCCAAAACACATGATTCATTAGAAACTTTCATTTGCAATACACATACCATATGCTTAAAAAGGACCCCCTTAAACACAGATTGGAAAATAGAAATCTCCCACATTTTTAAAATTTTTCCAGTCCCTTCCTATTCCTTTTTATGGTATGTTAATCCTCCTTTTGAAATTAGACAAAATAGCCTGAGTCATCACGCTAGAATAGACTTCTCAAAAGTGACATTCTTTGCTGCTACAAGTACAATTTATACTGTGCCTTTATTTCCTTATTTACAGTGAGTTCAGGTCAAAGGAGCATTACATTCTGATAAACTGTCATTGTTACATGTACAGCTTAGAATCTCTACTGCAAGAATGCAGGCAAAAATGGTGACTTGGCATTGTGGGTAGGGTCACACCGGTTTAGAAAAAAACATTCTTTAAAGACCAATCAACTTGATTCTCTTCACAGTAGCTTGCATGTACCTTCACACATATCCAAAGATCGAAGGTTTATACATAAAGATCACTATTTATGTTATTTCAAGGTGTTTCTTTAGGCATTTTCAGCACTCCCAGATCAGAAAAGATACCTCATACTTTATGACCGTATTCTCTACCCTGATCTAAAAGTAAACTGGTAAATGGATTTTCAGATCGGGGTATTAATATAAGGTATTTTTCTGATTGGGCATGGTCTGAAAGAGCCTTAGGTTTATGTGTCTCATGTAGTTATTTTTGCAAGTGTTACACACAATTTCCATAGAGCAGCAGTTTAGGTAGCACATAAAGACATAAAGGTTTGACTGGACTGTGAGCATGTACAATGTATACACTACAGCTCAAAGGAATTGGCATAGGGAAAGGGAAAGGGAGGGAGCTGCAGTTTTAAACCATGGTACATTTTGTCCAGTTCAGCATGAAACATGATGCTTTAGCCTAACAAGCATGCTGTTTCATGCTGAACTGGACAAAATATACCGTGGTTTAAAACTGCGGCTCCTTCCCTGTCTTCCCTTTCCCTTTCCCTATCCAATTCCTTTGAGCTGGAGTGTATGTGTACACAGATTCAGTTTGATTTAACTAGGCTTGTTGCCTTTCACCCCATGTGACGATGCATCAATTGTACTGTATGTGTCACATCGAACAGAGGAAGGATATGGGGTCAACAAACAGAAAGGCGTGCCTTGTTTGTGCACAAATTTCTTCTTCATTGCAGAACCAATGTATATACGCTGTACAGTATGTACCAGTATATGTCACAACTACATGTACATACTCGTACGGACAAGTTATACATTGCTCTTCTATTCTGTACTGTCCATACATGTTCAAATCTAACTAGCCTATCTTGAACAGATTGAATGTACAAATGTACTAGTACACAAGTACAACATTTCTCCACTAAGTATAATCAATTACATTACTGGAAGTGAAGAAATTATCATTGCAAACAAAATAGACTATTACGGTAGTCAAAGACATGTCTGGTGTTTAATGCTTTGAGCATGTGGTTATGTGTATCAGCATCTGATTTCAGTGTCTCACGAAAGTTGAAAAACTGTGCTGAAGTACTTCACTCTTCAATAATTCATGTTTTCGGTCAATGTTCAGTCAAATATAGTGTAAATGTGTTTCACATGTACATTTAACTTAATACCTAAGTAATATTATCTAAACTTAAAAAAAAAAAGACCCTTCATTATATAAATTGTCACTATATAACTCTGTCTCCGGCATGTCAATCTTCATGTCATTATAAGGGTTCATCTGGATCGATAATTTGCCATTTCCTATCTCAGAGCTTGGGCGCGTACTGTATTTATGGAACCACCTCACAGCATACATAGTACGTTCCCTGTAACATGTTGCAATATGATGACCAGTCTAGTCTACATACATGTAGAAACTATCCTTGGCAGCAAGAGGAAATATATTAACATTGGAGTCTGCATAGGGGATCCATTGCATGTACTGTACATGTGTGCTTATTGCCAGAACATTGTGCATAACCACACTTGTTGCCAAAAACTTGTGTACATCAAGCTCTCTGTGTTTAACTCTTTCCAGGCAAAATTAAAGTATTAAAGCGGTATAAAAAATTGTACATGTATAGGGTACAGTATAGAATTTCTGAAAATTCATTTCTGACTTTTTATTCCAAACCAATCCCCTATTAAACTTCCTACAGTGCAAGGACATACCGGTAATCAGGAAATTTCTTCTACAGTATTTTTCAATGAATATTTCTTTTCTCTCTCATGTTGTTCATTATTTCCTTCTCTTTTCATTACCGGTCTGAAAGGTTAACAGTCCAAGTGGACTGAATTTGTGGGCAGAAAGGTCCCCTGTAAACAAATGTATACACTTCATGTGCACTACACTTACACCAGGTGTAAGTTTTGTATAGCACATACACACAGGCAACATAGCACTGGGTGCTTTAGTGCTAACAGCATGCAAGCCAAGTTCTTTTCTGGTACTGAAAGAAGTTGATATGCCCATATACTTGACACTAGATACACAGTTTAGCCACTAGCATTCAATTATGATTTGGATTTTCCAAACTATTCCTCCTGTCAACATCCATTTTGAGAAAATAACCCCTCTAAAGGGAGCCAGGCCACACAATCTCAACTACATGTTTCAGCTAGCCTGGCTTCCAGGCTGCGGGGCATATTTAAACCAAACTATACAATAATGGGGTCTAGCTGCAGTAGACTAATCCTTCTCAATAACTTCTCTGGTTTGCATCAATTGGGAATAGAGAAGAATCGCAAAGGGACTAATTTTATAAGTGCTAGATTCTAATTTTCAGTTTGGATTATAAATGTCCAACAGCCAGGCTAGTCCACAGCAATTCTGTCCCTCACTCACAAGTAGAGGCATGCAAATGAGATGCCAGGGTACATGTTCATGTACAATCTGTGTACAGTACATGTAGAAAGTGTACAGTTTGGGCTTTTCTCGTGAGGGCCTTATGGGGGCATTGCAGGGACTAAATCACACTGAACTGAACATCATTTTTGTCTGGTAGCAGCCAGCAGCATAGTACGGTACTCACCACTTCTTTGAACATCTATTAGTTTCCTGTCGACTCCAACTGGAGAAAAGTGCTCATAGCCACCTTTCGATGACATTTGTACCTGGATTGAGTTTAACTGCAGTGGAGAAAATAAGAAATGAGTCATAAGAGAAGGAGAAAAGACACCAGTTATCAAAAGGGGTAAAAGGACAATAGCAGGGTTACAAATAAACCTACATATAGATGATCAATGCAATTTTCAGAAAAATAGGGATTTTTTTATAGCAGTTTTTATACAAATGTTTGCTAATAATTCAATATAAAGTAAGTCACAATTAACAGGTAAATACATATGAATTAGGTACTAGTGTGGAGGACTCCAGTATTATTACTCAAGCATGTAATATTTTCTTGCAATTGTGCTCAACAAATATAAGGTGTAGTAGAACTATAACAAACAAATCATTCATCAAAAACCTAAAACAAATCTGATACTCGCACATTTCCCTAGATGAACTATACAAAGCCATAGCATGAACAGAATAACTTCAGTCTATCATATATCAAAATCACTTCTTCATAAAAGATCATGTGTTGTTGTATCAAACAGTGAAGAACAATTTAGAGCAAGTTAGTACATGCATGAAAGCAGAAGTATGTAGCATGTGTGAGAAGGAAGTAAATGACTTTCCCTGTAATCAGTACATTACAGAGATACTGTATTGCAGAAGCAGATTGATTTTCGGACATCTGTTTTGAAATAAAACAAATCCATAACTTGGGGAAATATAAGCACTAAGAAAACACTGGTGGATTGTCTTCATCAAACAATAGGTTCAACCTTCATGTACTTTATACACCTATGTACATACATTGAATCTATGTTGTCACATTCATTACAAAGTAAGTATCCCAATAGCACATGAACTTAAATAAGTGATATCATAATGTGTTCAGCCTTGCATGTCTCTAAATCTGCTGATTCTGAGTTTAGGCTATGTATGTGAGGTCAATTGACATGGCTCTATTCTTCCTGTTATTGAGGTTCTGACCTCTGATTCTTTGATTTTCTTCCACTTAAAGTATGTCATTCTCTACCAGAAAATACTTCCTCTTAATCATTTCCACACTAGTATCAAATTTGTTTTGGTACTGTGTCTTTAGTAGATCTGCATCAAAGATTTTGTATTTCTTGGAAGAACCATATTGTACTTGGCTCAATTGATTTCCCCCACCCTTCCACCATTTGTACCCCCAAGGTCGTCATTAGAGTATGGTTAAGATTCCTACGACTCACCCACCCCCACCCTTACCCCAATCTCTTCTCATCCTATCTCCTTCTTCCTTTGCCACCACTTCCATATTCTCTCACCCTTCCTCTATTTACTCCCCTCCCCCCCCCCCCGCCAAAAAAATAAAAATAAATACATAAATAAATAAATAAATAAATAAATAAATAAATAAATAAATAAAAATTAAATAAATAAATGAATAAAAATAATTATATAAAAAATCACTCCTCTTGCCTTCAGCTTGGCCAGCCCCATGGTTTGATTTTATGCCTTCTGAGTGATGGAATGCTCTCCACCCCCAAGAAAATCCTTGCCCCACCCTCCATATCTCCCCTTACTCTCGTTGATCCTCCATTCACCCCTACCCCTCCCCCCAACCCCAACGCCACAATCACTTCTCCCTGCTACACCCCAAGATATCACACGGTTTGACTTTGTCAGTGAGGACATACTCTCTGTTCCTTAAAGGATCATTCCCCTTCCCCAACTTCCACTATATCCTTTTACTTTTCCTGATTCTATAAACCCCAACCCCAACCCCACCCAAATCACTCCTCCCTTTATCCTGCTCCACCCCATGATACTCACATGGTTTGTTTCTGTGCCTGGTGCCATGTCCCCTGAGCCTATGTGTCCAGTGTGGGTGAAATTTGTTGGGAGGCCAATCATGGATCTGTCTATCTTTCTCCTCTGTATGAACGGGAAAAGATAAAGAAGAAATGTGGTAAAAATACATGTAAATGTATGAACACAGAAGTAAACACAGCACTCTATATTAAAACTATAAAGTCATGCATGCCCATGTTCAAGACAAGACAAATGTACAGCTACAGGTAGTACTTTCTTTTTTTCTCTCTCTCTATCTTTTTTTTTTTTTTTTTTTTTGGGGGGGGGGGGGGGGTGCAGTCCCCCGTTTCTGGAACCTTGCCTCATTCTTAAATGACCCACATTACATTTTTACACTTTGACATAACAACTAATCATATCTCTGCCTTTCACTGACAGATGGCATGGAATTGTACATAAGAAGAACAACTTGTACATGTACTTCCTTTTTAGATTCAGGGCAATGAAATTACCTTGAATAAATCAGCACAAGGTTTTCAAATCTTACAATACAGGCTCTTACTTTTGAGTTGTGATAAAATATTGCTTCATTTGAGTATTTTTTTTTTACACAAGCACACCTTAGAATATAAATGATCAAGTTGGTGTTAGACCTTTTTGGGGGCATCCACCCTGATACCAATTATAATCCAAATGGATTAAATGTGATGTCTCTACTTGCACTGATGAAACTGCTCCTATTAGACGCTAGATTAGGCAATCATGTGGAGCGAGAATGTGTACCAGAATGTACAATGAAGGGTAATCAAACAAGTGTAAAAAAAAATAAACAGGGCACAAAAATTTCAATACTATTGTAGTTCATATTATCAACAAATCTCAACATGTAAATAGGCCTTTTGAAAACATATTACTTAAACAATGTTTACCACTTCTGACCTCTAATGGTTTTACCAGTACAAGTAAAACCAACATGGGAGTACTATACTTAATATCACAATAGAATATAATTCAGTTTGTGTGTAGTGTAAATACCCTTAAATCCCCACAAACAAAGCAAGTTCTTGAAGTTAAAGTTTCGTGCATGGCCTTTGAAGGGCCTTTATTCCTGACCTACATGGCACGCACAACAAATATCAGCACAAAACAATTACTGGCGGCAAACTGTGAGTCAGTCAGCATGTCATTTCAACCTGGCAATGCCCCCTAACTATTGAATACTCCCATAAAATACACGGTGAATATAGCAACACTGCGAACTTTAGACCTTGCCAATTGGCTGTCGCACAATACCGCACTGTGTGGCTTGATTGAAAGAAAGGTAATAGTTACTTGACAACAGGGTGTGAAAAAAAACATTTTGTTGATCTTATAGCGAGTCAGCCTTCCAGCAAAACCAACTAACATTGTTCTGGGAAGGCCTACATGTACACCTAAAGGGAAAAGCAACATGTTGATGACGAAAAGTGGCCTATTTTCACAAGAGGCAAAAATAGTATATCCTTCAATATTCTCTGTTTTCTCTGTGTGTTTTTTTTTAATGCCACGGATCTTGTAAAGCACACAGAAAAAGAACATTGTACTGGTACATTTATTGTGACACTGCCTGTGGTTTAGCTCCTATAGACCAGCACACATGAAGAAAGAAATTGTACCACTTGTATGTGGGAGGATTGTAAAACTTTGTGCTGACCTTGAAACACAAACTTGTACAGTAATTCTTCTACCACATGATCAAGCCTGTCCTACAGAAAGTTAAGATTCTACAAGTACATGCTGGATGTAGTACAGTATAAGACCCAGTCAACATTCACAATCTCAGTATAACAATGTACACATTAACAACAATTACCAATAGATTTGTCAAATGTAATCACAAATTGTGCAGTGAAATATCCCAAGTACTTGTGCGTACATGTCCCGGGTACATGTACCTTATCTTTCAACAAACATACATGGATGTAATCAATTATATGCACTTTGACAATAAATGCATGACAGAACATGAACGATGAACAATGAAAAGTCACATCATTGTTTTTAAAGTTGGCATTCGGCTTCAGGAAGGCGACTACCACAACATGCCCTTCAGTCTTCCTTTCACACACTGCCACACAATCACATACTCCCAGCAGTCTCATGTTGTTCCGTTTGGTTGTGTACAGACACTGTGTATTGCACAGTATCAGTACTCACATAACATATATTGTACACTGAACAATGTGTTCATTTACATACTGTAAAACATGTATATGCTGGTTTACATTTGTGTGTATTCTCCTGTAATTTATTGTGATCTATTTTCACTTGTGTACACATACTAGCTGCTGCAGTATGGCACCAGCAATCATCTGGTACACATATCTCAGACAGACAAGTATTTTGTCTGGCAAAGAATATATAACCAAGCATTCACAATTTGTACCTTGGATTCTGTAAAGTAGAAAGTTGCATTTCGCAAAATGTTAACTTTTCGCACAGTAAATGATCTTCACAACGGCAGCAAAGTCATCAACAAATTGTTTGCTTTCATTAGAGAAGATTCTGCATTACATGTATGTTTGTGTTTGAAAATGTCTGGCGAATTTTGTTTTAACCTGAACCATTCAATTTCAAAAGTATATTCCTTTATGCGGGTGATACACTTACAAGTGCATTTATTGTAATGGCCAATATACAATGTAGGATAAGGGTAATGATTGGTGATTATTTTTACGGCAAAACACCAGTTTTAAACACTATCCCATTATACATGTAGCAGATGGAAGAAAGAACTTGGCAGAAAAAGGTAAACTGGCACACTGCAGGTAATACAACACACATTCAAGTAGCAACATGGTTGGTTTTGTATGTTTGTATTGTAAATGTACCACAAGTACATGCTACATGAGCATGCTAACAGATTAAATGAATAATACAGTCTGTCACATTCTACAAACCACTTTGTAAGAGTATGTTCATGTACCAAAATAAACTGTACATATCCTGAATATTTGCCTTCTGGAGGTCACTGATGTGCTTGTTTTTGCATTGTGTGTTTTTGCTTTTGTTTTAGGCAATATCCTGTCATTACTTATCACTTCACTTTAACCGTTAATTTTCCCCTAACATTTTGGCTGTGTTCTTTATGTACTGTACTCTAAATAGAGTACCGAAGTGTAACATACTGTAATTTGAGCATGTTGACAAGACAACTGGTTCTAAACTATGTGGGTATAAAGCAAACAGCAGTGTTCGCAGCTGCGACTCTCATTGAGACTGCCCGATACTAGCCCGCTAGACAATGTCGGACCAGTGAAACTCTTATACCAAAAGTAATGTTCCTTCGAACCAGAAATCTGCATACTAGTGACAAATATGACAGCACTTCCTTCCTTTATTATACATGTAGATACTTCATGATACAAAACTACAATACACATCTCCTGCATAACAAGTATGCTCACTTTGTTTAACTCCCCCGAATTCTAATCACATGTTTTAATTGCACAATGCAAGGCAACTTCAAACATTAAGGTCACTCCTCTCCCGAGAGACTCTGCATACAGTGTACATACAATGTACACAATGGTGGATTCTTGGTAAAGGACACGTCTCTAGAGATATTGCTTTGCCACGATCCAGGAAACATGAATGGCTTTAATACTTCTGCATACATGATAAGAGACAAGGTTACATGGTCAAAACTCTTGTAATGAGCACTCACAGTTTAAACAGTGAATACCGTAGAAACAAATATCCCTTACTCCCCCTTCCCCCCCCCCCCCCCCACCCACCATTAGTGCAAAGAAACACGTACTTACATGTATGTACATATATGGTACAATATTATGAAATGACAGCTCATTTGGTATGACCTCAATTTACTGCCAGGGCAAACTCAACATAGCAGTTCATGTGTGTGAGATTTGCATATTTGCGATGTAATGTACCTTATTAACCCAAAAACAAGAAGGTAAATTGATATCTAAAGGTGTAAAATTGTGACCTACATGTACTGTACACTGTACACTGTACACAGTCTAGTGTTGCACCATACTCCGATGTACCGGAGTTTTCCGGTTTAACATGTACTGGGTACTCATGTCTATAACTGTAGCACAGTACGTGTAGCTTGCCAAAATACAATAGTAGATCAGGCTACCATTGTAAAGGTGCAACAGTATCCATTTCATCAAAGTGCAAATGGGACTGTACATTTGAAAGGTTGACAGATGATACAGCTCAGTGTTATTTAACAGTGCAGTATTCCAGTGTGAATAGTCCTACATTTAATACTCTACATGTGAAATGGGTATTGTAGTTCTGTAGCTCAATCACATCCTTTTCAGCTCCCTTATCAAGGCACACACCAGAAACATGTGATTGTGAAATGTGAATACATTAAACAGTAGTTCCTCATTTTCAGGACCCTGTTCCTTGAAGTGATCAGTTTGTAAACAGGAAACGGGCATCCACAGTTGGGCAGTTTGCAGGAGTGAATGTGAACAAATATACTGCATTGACTCTTTTAGCAAGGCGGTGTGGCATATAATCTGACATGCTTTATGTCGGTGCAAAGACACCTTTCTGGAATGGATTCAATATCAAGTTGTTAATGGTATTACACACTACACGTACATGTACTGTACATAATAGGGGAAATAATGTAACATTCATTGGCTAGCATTAATACGATATGTACATGTACATGTTTGTAATTGAAATCCTGAACCTTTCCGAATGTAATGCTACATTTTAATCAGCTTAGAAACCACAATTTATACAAAAGTACAGTTTATTTTTTACAGCCCCTTCAGAACTTTAAAACCCTCTAGAGGAATATCTGTGAGGAAAGTGGTGATTTTTTTTTTCATGACTTTCAGGACCAAATGTATTGTTTCCTTTAATCAATGTTTCTCATTGACACCTGTATGGAGCAACGTGTGCTAAAAGACCACATTCATTGTCTCCCATGAGCAGTCTGGTTTCTGTTTAACCCTTACATTACCAAGCCTTGAAAACCTAATTGACTTACTACACACCTTCATGCCAATGGTAATGATAGAGTTAACCCTTACATTCCCAGGCCTTGAAAACCTCATTGACTTACTACACACCTTCATGCCCATGGTAATGAGAGGATTAATACATGAGTTTGACAGTACTCACCGGAGGAGGCTGTTCTGGTATACAGCAGCCGAAACACACCAACATGTCGCTCATGGCTGTGAGTCCCTTCCCCAGGTTGACAACACTCTCTCTCCCTCCTGCCTGTCTGTCTGTGCGTCTGTATGTCACGCTGTGGTCCCCCTTCGCTGTGGTTATGATCCCCTCTGCTTATATCGATCTCCGCCTTACTCCCTCTACTGGGAATTAACTTCTACCGGTCTTTTATCTCCACGACACCCGTCTTCCAGTGAGCCTTCGTATCACTTCTCAAGACCTGCATGAGAGGAAAAGAAAGTTGCTTCCTTAAATTTCACATCTTATAGAGATAACATTTTGTGCAACCACAATCCTTCAAACCGCACATATAAGGAAAGCAGTCCAATGATACACGCAGCTACAGTGTACATTCCGATTTTGTTTGCAATAGTGTATAGCTCCGTTCATGTACCGCTATTACCAATGCACGTCAGTAAGCAATTCCCAGTGAACCGCAATCATATACACCCCAAAAGCCATAACATTGCGGTGTTTTGGACAGCTGGAATCTTTCCAAACCGATGGTGACATGTTCCGCTCAGCCATACGAGCGATGCGATAAGCGACCAACCTGCCTGAGCGCGATGCAGAAGGCGCAGCTTTTGTGGCTATTTTGCGGACGCAGTTTATAAGATTCGCTTACTGCAACATTGCGGTATTATTACTAGGTCTCGATCTGCGAAATAGCCGCAAAATAAGCGCAAAAAAATGAGGAAGCAAATACCGCATTATTTGAGCGATTCCCGTTCATATATGCAGCTATCGGTACAATCAGAAACCATAGCAGTATTTTTATTTCCAATGTTCAACATCACTGCCACTTCATGACAACCAAATAGCACATCAGTCCCTGTGGTTCAGCATTTGATATACTTTGATCCAAAATAGATGCAAGAAAAATTGAATTCAATTTGGAATGTGAATTATGTCAGTATCACTCTTTGGTATCAACAGGCTGGTAGTTCATGTACTTGTAACTGGATGGGGCAACAGTTGTTACAAGAGGACAGGTAGAAATGTTGAGTACACTATGCATATTAAAGACAGGATAGCCCTTTAGAAAAGTGACTGAGAGTAGAATTATATTGATTGCTAGATTGCGAGTACCGGTAGGTTTTGGATGGGTCGTCCAAATCCTCTGTGGTTCCTATAGCCTAGAGACACAGAGAACACATCACAGTTCTCACTCTGAACGGTACCATAGAGCTCAGTGAGTGTCTGGGGTAATGCAAGCAGTGTGTGCAATGGGAAAACTGCACTGCTGCTCCCTGCAGTACAGTTTACATGACTGTATGAATAGACTATGCTTGATGGATTTCAAACGTAATCAATGATAGTTTTCCACTTTTCCTGAACAGGTTTTGTGAGATTTCATACACGTTATCATTAGGGTAAACCTGCTGATTCCTCCTGAGTTTCATGAATTTTGCAAATGGCTACCCTAGTAGCAACCCCACCTTGAATCTATTCCACGGTGCTGTGTGTGTGGGAGGGGGGAGGTGTTATATGTCCATGTTTGTTTCTTACTGATATTACGAGTGGGAACAAAACCTGGCCTCCACTAATACTCTCACACTGTTCAACCAAACAGCAAAATGATTTGTGTAGAAGTACATGTAGGACAGTCAGAAGAGCAGACGCTGGGTAATAACATGAGGAATACCACACAAAGAACAGACTGTTACCCTAAGAAGAATTTTCAATGAGTTAGCACCCGTTAGGACACGTAATGATGTAAAGTTTGCGGTCATCTTCTCCATGTACATCATATTTTTGTACTGCTTTAGAGTTAATAAGGGGAAAGAAAATGGCAGGTCCATGCATCTGAATCTAACATTAAGTACAAGATAGATTAACATGATACAAGCATTTCATGTACATGTATAGGTACATGCACAGTGTATATATTCAACATTCATGCCAGCAAATACTGTATAAACACTGTTGCGTTCATCACAAGCCGTAGTGGTATACTCATTATGTGCACCCATCTGCTTTATCACTTGAATGACATTATGTTTCACAACATGACAGTGCTTGTAATGAAGCACCCACTGTTGTACGTGTACATGATGTGATGTTCGTTTTTTTGCACCTGTCAGAACTGTCATCTGTCACATTCACATACATGTACATACTACATGTACATCTACATTGGTGAACTCTCGTCACTGCTAGTGCCAGGAATAGAGTAAACATTGCGGTGAGAGCCAGCCCCCCCCCCCCCCCTATAAAATAGATACACTGCATGTAGTCATGCTGCCACAAGAAGTGTATGCATGTTTACCATACAAATGTATGTATCATGCATGACTTGTTTGCTTTATTGATGTCTGAGATCTGTAGACTTTGTACAGTTACACAAATGATCATGCATTGTATACATGGACATGGACTTTTTTTCTTTTCCTTAGTGATTATTTTCTTTCCCATAATTTTTTTGCTCTTGAAATTAAATCATACATTATCCACGTTATGAGCTGTAATTGTTAAAGAGTGTACATGAACATCTAAACTATTTGTACATATACCATAAGTTCATACATATAATTTTGTACACATATCTACAATAGGGCAAAATTATGGAAACTGCCTGCCAGCAAATTCATGAAAATTAACGTACATGTACATTAAAATCATGTCAATTTTAATAAATGTCTTTAAATTATGGAAAGTATTTTTGAAAAAAAATTATCTTGCTTTTGCTTGATAATTTCCCTCTGGGCTTTAAAACTAAACAAATGGAAGAAATGAGCTTTAAAGTACTGTTTTACACTGAATATTTACTTCCAATGATGAAGCCCTTCTCTCCTCAATTTGCACACTACTGTTGAGAGGTTAATGGTACTTTATACCATAGTTTAGGCAACTAGAAGTTTGTAATGTACATTATATAAAAATACTGCAGTCAAAACTGCTTTTCATGCACAGAACATGTATAAGAATTGTGTAATTTTAACAGATTCACAACATACAGAGTTGTACATGTATCGGTATCTTGAAAGCCAAACAACACTTCCTTGTTTTGATGCCATCTCTCTGGAAAAATGCACACAGCCTCGTGTCCAGTGCATACACAACCCATTCTAAGCTGTGGGTCACTCTTTTCAATGACTTTAGCATATTGCCTTTCGAGCCAAGGTTCAGAATCTACCCATTATAACATGATCAATCAGGGAGATACGGTACATGTAGCTCACTGGTTCAGTGACCACTCATGCAGAGTGCAATGAACATGCAAGGACAAAAGCTTCATTAATCACTTCATAAATGTCTACAAACATGTATTGTGTTGTGTTCTACTCAATATCTGTCCAAATAATGGAGAAAAGTATCAAAGTTAACCTTGTCAGTGCCAAACCTTGAAAATTCACTTGACTACCTACACTTCTTCATGCCAATGGGAATGAGAGGATTTTAACAGTGTTTACTTGTGAAGACATCCATGCATCAATGACATGCACTGTCTCATCCTTGGCAAACAATTATCCCCCTTCCACCAAACTTGAATCCCTGAATTCCCCTGTTCCCAAACAAGGGCTCACTTTTGTCTGGCAAGACTGAGTGTTGACAATAGCCCCAGCCACATTGCTAGCTCATCCAGAGTGAAGCATTGTTCTACAAAATCAATAGGGGTGTCCCATCATTCACAGCTTTAGGCAGGAACTAATCGATGAAAAGAGTGAGGGTATGAAGGGGGGGGGGGGGGGGGGTTACAGATGGACAGTCACTTGACCTCATGGTAGCCTAAGGAATGGTCAGCGTCTGCTGACTTCAAAGGCAGATGGAGAGGAGGAAGAGGGTAAACAACATGATATTGGTACATCCTGCTTGAATGAATACTTGCCCGACCAATGTACATGTATGTGTATGAAGTCCTGAGTGAAAAACAAAGCATGTATATTGTGCAGAAAGTATGATGTATTACATGTACCTTCATAAAACTTAAAAGGCAATGTGACATTCAGGAAATGTAAGTACAATGCACACGTTACTATAAAGTTCTCATAAAATAATATCCAACTTTAAAACTTGCTTACAAGTGTGTGTGTGTGTGTGTGTGTGTGCAAATAAATTTAAACCATTGCAGGTAATGAAGCATAACAAAATGCACATACATGTAGTGTAAACTAATAGTGAAACTTAAGTACAATCAAAGTACTATGATTTAAAGATAAATGTCTACAACTGTGCAAACACAAAATGCAGACTTTGATTATGATCAAAGTACTGTACATGATAATGATTGACATACAGTCAGTCAGTGTGGAGTATCATGTTTAATACTGAACAGCCTGTCAATATAACTTGATGACACACTCGGCTTATCAACCTTGTCCATCCATCACCATTAGCTGTGTGATGTCTTCACCTTCATTACAGTAGATGGTACGGGTAGATCATATGAACTGTACACTGTACACATCGCTATACTTGCAGAGTACAAAATATGGCTTGTTTCATGTACTGTACTGGACACTATACTCGCATACTTCACAACAAGTGGCATTTTACAATAAAACACAAAGATTACTTATGGGCATTTTCATGGTAACTGACATTACACTGCACAATTTTACACAACTTTGAATGTGTGTATCTCTCCTGCTACAAATAACTGGAGTTTGTTACTGATACAGTCAGTGAAGTTAACCTTGGTGTATAAGCTGATATTAAGATTTTTAATACAACTGCATTTGTTACACTTCAGTCAGCAAAAATGTGTCGGTAACTGAGGTTACATGAAAAGGACATGCAATTTTAGGGTGTTCAGTAAGATTGAAATACCTCATGTCCCTAATTGGATAGATTAATGAGTTCAATGTGTAAATATACCTTTGTTACTAGGTTAAGATATGTCAACTCAAAATATAAAATAATTTGTTATTGCATTTTTTCATGACCATATTGGTAAATGACGTTACACTTACTTTTGTCGTTCGATTTACATAGACAGCCATGGTTCGTTATCAAATTGTAAGATATCAAAATTAACAACATCCAACTGAAAAAATGCAAAAAAATTGGTAATAACTAAGATTTGCCCACATACATGTATACCATTTTATGTGCTGTTCATTTACTCATTAACAGAAATGCCACAGAAAGAAATAAAGGTGGTAAATGGTAGCCTTATAGTTCCTGCATAATTCCTGATGCAGTGAACTTTGAAAACAGAATAAATTTTGAAAAAGATCCGTTTGAAAAATGAGAGGGATGTCCATCTGTTGTGAACTTGCCCTTTTGATGGAAGCTTCATGTAAGCATATAATGAAATAGATTTAATGTACCTGCATGGAAAGCAGTGCTACAGTGTACATGTACACAGGTTCCAAACCTGGTCTTCTTTTTCTCTTTTTTTTTCAACAGATTGATCATTCAATCAATCCATCTTATTACTAATTGAGAGTACCAGTAAAACAAGATGATATAGACATGGTTACTCATGCGATGTGATATATGGCATCACATCGTATCACATCACAAACCGATAAAAAGTACACTTACCGTACATCATAGAAGTATAATCTCTTTGCTTTCAGCTCTGTGTTTTGGCAACATGCATCCACCCAGCACAAATAGATGATCCCTTTGAGTACATACATAAAAAATCTGGAATGAAGAGTTTCCCTGAGGGGTTTCACTTTATCAGGCGACTGTAGACATCTTAAGGAGCTCGTGCAAGCCAATAAGGTGGGGATAATCTGATATAAGAATGGATCAAGTCTGGAGATAGTACAATGTAGTAATCCTTGGCCTGCTCAGACTGTGTCCCATAACATTCTAAATAGAGCATTGGAGGAAGTCAAGAGACTGTGACTGATGCACAGTAAATGATGTACAACATATCAGCAATGCACAAACCTTTACTAATCATCAAGTGGATACAGCGTGCTTACATACATGTACATTGTATGTGTAGGATGTAGGAAGTAATTAACTTATTTGACAAAGCTGTGAACTGTAAATGTGGAAGGAAATGCATGTTTACAGAGAGAACAGTACCATACAGTCTGCGTGTGAATGTGCAGTACAGTGTATATTATGTGTAGAGTAAAGGGAAGGTCGAATTACTTGATCAATGCACGCTTTGCATGTGATACAGTGCTGTGTGGGTAGGTTCAGTACTTTTTGCACTGCTCTATTACCTGATTGCGAGAATATGAGTGCTCTCACAATGTGCTGTCACAGGTTAAAAGTCTGCCTGGTGCTTACGGTGTACCCTTAGACAAGGTGTTTTAGCCACACCTAACCCTCTCAACCGAGTTGCAATGAAAACCTGGCAGGTCCTCAACTTAGCCTTCGAGCCCCCAGTGCGATCAATAATTCTAAGTCATAAGCAGTTGAGTATCAATGAATAATTAATCATGCAGTGAATGTGCCCTCCACATTAAACGAGAGAAACTCCGATCTGTTGTGGAGCTTGCTTCATCGAACAGCTAGATTTCACTTTCAAGAAATGAAATTGAACTTAGTAAGGAAAGGTAAGAAGCAAGTCATACAACTTAATTTTCTCCAGAGTTTGGGGTACAGGTACTTGCTCTAATTTTTCACTCATGAATAGCAATTACAAATACAAACAAATAAGTAGAGGGCTATTTTATCTTACCTTGACTGGATACAAACTTTTCTTGCAAATGTAATTCCAATTTAATCCTGCAGAGTTAGCACAGACAGGATCATATTCATAAGCATTTAACTCCTTCCAAATAATGTGGAAACCAAAAAGACAAAGAGCACAGAACCTCATCAATAGAAAGGCAAAAGTATTATCCAATCTCCTTGCAACAAACAGTTGCTGCAGTAAAATGTCCTTAATGACAGTATGCAATGTATGTACTACCGTACATGTAGTCCTACTGCTAGCTACACTAACACTGACACATACGATGTGCCGTGCACAGTTTATGTGTGTGCCATCGTCAGTTCGTCACTCCTTACTCAACCAAAGGAAATGATGCTAGAAAATTACAGCCATGTGGGTCAAAAGGTTTACAGCCTGCCAAGTACGTGTACATTCTAGTTTTGAAATCCCTGCATAACGACAGTGAACCACAAATTACCATGTGAGGAACGGAGCGGTATACACTTCCTCGTCTCAATTAGAGCAGTGCGTAAATCGCCGCCCTCACTGACATCATACGTATGATATAGTGTATCCAGTAGGACAATGCCCCTCCAGTACACCCTATTATACAAAGAGGGATGGACTGTCAATTGGGTGGCGATTTTGAGTGGTTCTCAAATTCGTCCACAAATAACCGCCTTCCCCAGAAGCTTGCAAGACCTGTAATGACTATGTCCTGTTATTGCTGTTGGTTTGCGAACTCTGTATTTCTGCACGCGGGGAGGGTGATGCCGTACGATATTACGTATGGGCCGGGGCTGAATCATCACATGACAACAGGCAGAAACGGTTTCCCGCTTCTCTGCAAATACCTCGGCCGTCATTTCCTTGTTTACCGACTTCATTCGGTGGGCAGCCATGGCTTCAAGTGGATATGTGATTAATTTGAGGTCTGTGTCTATCAGTCATACTCATTGCTCAGATAATAGAACAATGACAACTTACTCTTACAAAAGTACAAGAGAGGGAGAGTCAAGGAGAGATCGCAAAGATGGTGACCCGTTGTACGTTATTAGGTTATTACGTATTGGGTACAAAAATAAACACAGCTCAGCTCAGCTCATACTGGTATGAAACATGTATGCACATAGTACTTTCAAATATAATTTTACACTACCAGTACAGTGTACTTCTCACTCAACAAGGACACTTGGAGGTCTTTTTTAATGCTGTACTATTTAAGCAATGTTTGATTTGATGAAAATCTTCTTAAAGTCAATATTTTACATTTGAACAATACATTGCACCTTGACTGGACGGGGAAATTACTAAGAATGAGTTTATTAACAATATGCTTCTAAAGTACTTCTTTTCTTAACACATACCAAAGTGTACAAGAATAGCCTAAGAGTTTGTATTCATACGATAGCCTTCTACTACCGATTAGTGAATTTTTGTAGAGCTCTCCCTAGTATTTGTACTGTATACTTTTTTTTAAAAGGTACATATTTCTCTGAGATCCTTTTCTCTTTGTCTCCCCTTCTACTTGTATCAATCTATCTCACACCAAGGTGTCCCAGTCCTCCTCCCTCTTTGTCTTCTTTTAACATTGTTCCCTCCTATCTCTTTGTTTTGGTTGAAATGCACTTCCCTCACTTAGTGTACATAATATACACTGGACCTAAATGTGTGAACGATCAAGTTCCTGTAAACTAATGTACGGTTCCCTCTGCACATGATCACATAGACACTCCATTTTGGATTGTCATTGCGCAACGTTAGCAAATCAACAATAAAAATTTATTATATTCACCTGCGGCGTGCAGTTATTATCATATCATGCATGCATGCTCTCTAGTTTGCAATTTGACCTATGCATGCTGGTAGTGGTGGGTAATTTGTGTTTAACATCATTTTCCCACACTGTGAGTGGGACGTTGTCTTCCTAAAAGGGGAACTATGATCAAAAAACAATTTCATTTCACACAATTTATTCTCATAGGGTGACTAGATTTATTTCTAAGAAAAAGTACCCTAAAATGTGCATGTTGTCTCCCGAAAAGGAAGTTTGCATACTAACAATGACTGTGTCAACATCCCAGATGTTGTGATGTAGACAGGTTTTTCTCTACAGAAGCTGCTACGTAAGAATGGGCAGGCTACCGTCAGAAATTATAGAATGACAGATCATACAGGTGTATGTTCAGATTACAAGCAAATTTTCAACAAAAAAAATATGAAGTTCCTTGACCTTTGACCTCAACAGGTTTTTTTTTTTTCATGACTGAGTTTAACTTTATCACATTTGGCTCTTGAGAACTACATAAAACTCATTTCTAGCTACTAGTACCTTACATAAATACATGAATTTATTTTTCTGTCATTGTTGTGAAGAGTTCATTGACCTTTTACCTACTGAATTTTACCATAATTCTATTGTACATGAGATACATGTATGTATGTAGTCTCAAGAAGTCCACAAAATAAAACAGATCTTCTTTAGATGTTTCCTAACATTGTGAAAACACAAAAATAAAATAAAGCATTACATCTGCAAAGCCATGACATGTTGCTAGATCTAACAGTCCGGTGTACACTCCAGCTCAAAGGCATTGGCATAGGGAATCGAAAGGGAAGAAAGGGAAGGAGCCGCAGTTTTAAACCACGGTATATTTTGTCCAGTTCAGCATGAAACATGATGCTTTAACCTTAAAAGCATCATGTTCCATGCTGAACTGGACAAAATATAGCGCGGTTTAAAACTGCGGCTCCTTCCCTGTCTTCTCTATCCCTTTCCCTATGCCAATTCCTTTGAGCAGTAGTGTATGCGTCCTCCTTCTTCCCCAGAGCATACATTGATTGGAACCACCTTCCTAAAGATCCATCATTGCCTTCCTTACTCAAGGCCTTCAGGGTTCTGCTGAGGGAGGTGCGCCCATAATCATCATGGACTGGAAATGTTTACTTGCATGCTGCACATAAATACCTGAACATGCAAAACTTTGACTCTCATTTTTGGTTTGTCTACAGTGTACTACATGTACGCTCCACAGGCATACATTAGTCATAGTGCGATTATCTTCAGTACCCTGAAGCAGCACTTTGAAGGAAGAAGAAGAATCTTAGACATATTTTGTATTATAGTCCACATACTAAGAATTGGTTGCCATATGATTGGTCAAGAGTTGTTCGCGTGATAAAGCGTAGTTTTGCCCATCTGATCCCCTGAGAAGGAAAGTTCGTTACACTCTAGGTGATAGTACTTTTTGATTTCGCTGGTCTCTTCACTCCTCACAGTCCTAACGCGTGATCAATAATTTGAGTGCGCTCGAAATAAAAGTGCATCACACTTGGACTATCAATTGACTAACAGTAGCTCCTCCTGACGCGTCATAATGCGCGTCCTAGTAATGCACTTCCTAGTAATGCGCATCCTAGTACATGTAACATGCGTCCTGACGCGTGTTCCCCATGGCAGCGGCTCGGGGTTAGGTAGAGAAGTAAACATTACTTTTGTACGTCAAATTGTCATTTTTGGTGTAGATAGTTGGTTTCAGATGTGGAATATAGTGATAGTTCATCCCATCACCCTCACCAAAGTTGATTATTTGCTTACTACACACTTTGTATTAACTATCCATCCAGATAAACAGATAATAAAATATAAGTAATCCTGATCCTACTGTAGCTCAACTATTTTTTCAATGTTTTTTTTTAATCTTCCTGCATTGGTGCTGGCCGACTTCACATACAGGAGGTGCATCATCTTCTTTTCCTGATGAAGTAAATAAAATTTGTGCTTGATCAGCATGGCTTCCATCCCCATTCAACTTTACACATTTGGTCTGAAAGGATAGGTCGCCAGTTCATCAGTGATCAAGAAAAGACTAATTTTGTTGAATTCTCCATCAGATGTGCACTGGACCAGCTTTGAAAAAGGTTTAAAAAGTTGCAAAGTTAAGATCTCTCTCTTTGCACAGGTTGACTTGCCAAATATGGCCGGCGGTTATGGTTATAGGTGCTCTATAGTATTGTCATTGCCATTGCCAAAACTGTCGGACAGTCTTGGCGATGACAACATGAGCGCTCATTAGTATTACCAATTAATAAACAAAGCAAGACATCTTACAATAGATCTACCATACAAATTCCTAACATTTGGGTCTGAGTGATTGTTAACCCCTGATAAAAGATCTGAATCGTCCAGAAATCCCTGGCCATTTTGTTCACAGACTGTGACACTCACCACAGCCAACGTTATTTACAATTAGACTCTACAGTCTAACGTTATATCGCCGGCTATTTGCTCGCCTGTACTGTGTATTACTATGCATGTGTTTGTGGATGTGGCGACCTCCAATGCCGTAAATCAGACTTCACCTGCAACTTACCAACTCGACAGTCGTCTGGTCTGCTGAAGTTGTTTAGATCTCGTGTACCAGTAGGAACATGAAGTGAAGAACAGTACGAAACTTTCAAATCCAATGCAACATAGAAATCGACACAGAGTTTGAGAAGAAATGTTGTTCACTTCTATTCCCGGTTACTTTAAAGATCATAGTCAATGTTTCCTGACAGCTTAATTCGAAAGTTCCACACTTCGGTACGGTATCGTCATTTCAATCCCATCCCGGAAGTACCGCGATATACATAGCAAGCTGAATGCATGATGTACGTAACCGTATACTGTAGTCTGGCGCGCACACTTGTACGTTCATGTATGGCGGCGTCACTCAACTCAAGCGACAGAATGATTTTAGACGCCCGTTATACCTGTACGATAATTGGCAGATTTTGTTGCGCCGTAATAGGAATCTCTGCGTGCACGCGCGATTGGTGCTAATTATTGTATCGACAGAACAAAAATCATCGGTTCAGAACTTCCCTCAGAATGAAGGAGCTGAAATCATCATGTTATAGGACTTGATTAACGGTTTCATTTATAATGGAATTTATAACGGATCGACAAAAATCCTGTATGGCCCACATGCGAACCTTTGAACTGATAACTTTATGTACTACAATTAAAACACGTTTTGTTTTTAACCACATAATGATTGTTTGCAAACTTTGTGATAAGTTTTGATTTTGTTTTACGCGGAGAGATATCATAATTAATCCAAAAATGTAGGCCTGTTATTTTTTTTTCTAAATACAGAGAAGTAGGTTTTTATGCATATTACAGAAAATGAACCAAGGCTATATGAATATCCTGTGGGTAATTCAAAGGTTTACAGAATTTCGTTTTGCTTGCAAAATGGATATAGAGGTCTACTAACCTTAAACATTTTCTGCCGCATGCCTACATATCCCAAAATATGAAAGCATTGTGCATGTATCCAGGTTGCGAACACATACTGCCTCTAAATCCTATTTTGTTTAAATGCCTTAAATTCAAGTAAAACACATCAAGCGAGTCGGCGGAATGAATCTGTGGGAAAAAAACAATAATGTAGCTGTTGGGACTTCAAGAGTATATTGAAACCTGCATTGATTAAACAAACGAAGTATTCCGTGTAATTCAAGTGTCCTTGGCCATAAATGGCACAATGATTGGCATAATTATCTTATTTATAAATAAAATACTGACTACACTGCTATTTATAGTGCTATCGTACTAGTGGACTCTACTGCTTCTACTACAATCATACTAGTACTACTGTTATCATAATGAGGATGATAAAGAAAACAATAATAAGGGACATCTATCGGTGAACAATTTCTTTGAATCATATTTACCAATTTATCAATCTTAAACTATATATAAAAAAAGAATAGTGCCTACTTTTTATAATGTAGATGACATGTACAGTGCAAACTTGTTCTGTGTGTTCATGATAGTCTTGAATAGGATTGTGCAATTCAATGTGAATCTGCAACACTTGTGAATCTGCAACCCTATTGTTTGTTTTAAATCTTTTTTGGAAGATTTATATAGGGCCTATCATTATTCAAAATTGTAATTTCTATCACATCTTTTAGAGCTCAATTTGCTCGTATGAGAGATTGAGCAGTCGTGATTGCTATAAGGCCTACTCGTCTGGAGGTAAGAACAATGGCCTATTCATTATTTATTTCTGCTCCGTACAACAATGCGTAGGCTTTTGAATCACAACTAAAACATGAATTACTGAGTTCCACGATGTCGTCGGACTTAACTCATTCTCCGCCATACAGACATAGCGGTACTATATGTATACCACATTGTATTACTTGTGTGAATACTACGTACAGTGGGGAAGACAGAGTTAACGGCCTTTGTATTTTCTCACCATTTGCAGTACATGTACTGATCCCTCAATTAGCTAGATAAGCCTATTTTCTAATCATATAAAGACAACAAAAAAAGTAAGTCCCCCCTAAGCAAAATAACATAACTTTTTACCGCAGAGGTTTTGAGCAACATAAGTTGGCAGGATTGTACCTTCACTTATTGACTAACTTCCGTGTGCTCACTCAACCAGAACAATGGATTAAGTGTCAGGATAATGTTAGTGCATCGAGAGATGGATGATAAACAATGAAAAGACATAAATTATGCACCAGAAATGGATTTCATTGAAAATTCATATTACAGAATCCCCAAATTACCCTTGTGACTTTTGAAAAGTGACAAATTTGCCTTTAATGTGTGTTTACTCATCCATGACTGAGTGGATTAATGTGATTTTCACACAAAAGTTAGGCAATAAGTGAAGGTGCAATCCTATCAAGTTATGGTGCTTAAAACCTCTTCGATAAAAAGTTATGCTATTTTGCTTAGGGGAAACTTACTTTTTGCTGTTGTGTTTAGTACGGTGATTTGCCATTTGGTCCAATCCCAGTTGGTCCACTCACCATTTCGTCTACCATCACATGCTGATATGTTTGGCCTAAGGTTAGGGTAGGGGGTCTTGATTTGGGTTAATGGTTGAGGCTGTGGTGTAGATTAGAGCTATTGATAAATTAACCCAGTATTTTAATCTAAAACGGTCTTTTAAGGGGTTCATTGTGGACGAAATTGTGAGTGGACCAACTGGGATTGGACCAAATGGCAATACGATAACGCTTGTCAATACTGTTGTGTGCTTGTCAATAGATGGCGCCATAAAGAAACCGACGACCGTCTCGAGTACTCCGAGTCATTTTAGACAGCCCTCCAACATTTATTATAGAATGGGTGTCAGAATCTCTGCAATCTGATTGGTTAATCACCCGTAATTTACCATGCATTGTTTTTTACTGGCAGCACGCGATATCAAGACGACATCGCGATACCGAGAATTAATATCATCGATATCGAGATTTAGTATGATCGATACCTATATTGATTACCGTAAATGGCGGCACCCACGAAACTCGAGAAGCTTCGGTAAAGTTAGGTGAAGAATTGAAACAAATTTTGGACGATTCAGACATTGTCAGTAAGTATAAATTCATCCCAAAGCATCGAACACTCATTTTCTACATTCAAACGCTTTGCTGGAGTGAAATACGAAAATTTTAAAGATATCTCTAACGGAGAAGTGGACAAACTCGGGTCTGAATTCTCCATTGTCGCAGCACTGTAAGAGTGTGTGCTGCGGTGAGTTGATTACTAGAGGCATGTACACTGTACATTACGAATACGTTCGTTTGGGCACTCGACGCCATTCTGGACAATCGCAGTAAATTGCAGTAAATCTGTCTTATCTGATATGAAGTGGTTATCAAATCAAAGCTTGATGAACTTGGTAGTTCTAAACATAAAGACTCTATTTGTCCACTTGACATGGTGTATGGAGAAAATCATGTCATATTTTTAGCTGTGTTATTTGGACACTTGACTTGTCAACGTGAAAGAAGACAACAATTTTAGTCTTGACAGATTTTCCAATCATTGATGATGAAGATGGATCTCTGCAATCTGATTGGTCAATAACAGCCATGCGTCGGTAATTCTGGCCATGCATCGGTAATTACCGACGCATGGCTAGCCATGCATCCGGTAAATACTGACGCATGGCTAGCCATGCATCCGGTAAATTATGTTAATGGAGATTTTACCCTTTTTTATCAGATTTTGGGGCCCATTCTATAAAACAGATGATGCACAGGTTTATTTCGTGGGTCAGTAGGATTGTGTACACTCGTTACCTCTGAATTTTGTCCGAAACCCACTCGGCTTCGCCTCGTGGGTTCAGGCAATTCAGAGGTAACTTGTGTACACAATTCCTACCGACCCACTCAAACCTGTGCATCATTTGTATACTGTCAAACCCGAACTAATGATTTATTTTTCCATGTTGAGTAAGCCGATTCGATCAGACATTATAAATTAATTTTATCTTTCTAAAGTGAGAATCAAAGAAAAGATTTGAGTCAAAATAGGTATACCTTAAAAGTAAGATTTATTGACGGTTTCATTATTTGTATCAACTACCATTTTCGTTGAAAGAAAGGGGCAATATCACGTGGCAGCAGTCGTCTCCTCGCGTCCATTTTCCCAGCGTTATATTTTCTTTAGTATATGAAATCAGAACGTGTTCAATACTGACATATAGCACATTAGATTTATATGAAATATAATGTATATAATATTTATTTAGGTCAATCCAATCCGTTCGCCTCTTCGAATAATTCCTCCCTCTTCCTCTCCCTCTTCCTCTTCTCTCTCTCTCTCTCTCTCTCTCTCTCTCTTGCTCTTCTGTCTGGATCTTTTCCCTTTCTCTTTCCTTACATCATTCCTCTCCACCCCACACTTTCTCTCTCCCTCTCTACAATCTCCCTCTCTCCTCCCCCCCCCCCCCCCACTCTCTCTCTCTCTTTCTCTCTCTCTCTCTTTCTCTCTCTCTCTCTCTCTCTCTCACACACACACACACACACGCACACACACACACACACACACACACACTCTCTCTCTCTCTCTCACACACACGCTGTCTGCCGTTGTTTGGCTTTTCCCCGTTCTCTCTATACGTTCACCTACCCCCCCCCCCTCCCTCCCCCATTCGTTCCTTATTCGTCCATCACTACGATCTATTTCAAAGATTGCCTTTACCAACAGTAACCAATATCATTCTTTATATAATTATCTACATTTATATTTTTTTTTCATTGAGGTGACATTGGAGACAAAGTCAGCTTTACAGCTATTCACCACGATCAGTGAGTACCTGTGTTTATCACCTCTTCTCAGAAATTGCCGAGTTTAACAAAACTTTGCAAAAGATTGAGTAACACTTTAAGCCCGTGAATGTCATCGGTAAGCAGGGTGTTGAGGCCACTTTATCAAGTTTGTTACATGTATTCCATTCCAAATTCAAACTAACAGGCAGGCCAAGTCGTTTGATATCATTTCTCTTTTTTTACATTGCGGTCAATATCCAGAAAATGCAGTAAATAACGTTATTCACAAATGTACACGATTCATATTGAATTGATGTTTATTGTAATTCATTCAAAAATATATGAATACGCAAAGCCTCATACATACATTGTGAAACTCAATGAAAAATACACATTTTCCTGCTAGAGCATTGGGTTTCCAAGTAAAAATATGGTATCTTAATAGTTTGGTCCCATGGAGGAATGAAACGAAATGATCACAAATGATATTGAAGAGGGTACAAATACTAGTACAAAGTATTTAGGGAAAACATTTTAGTGGAAAAGGACTGAATCATGCAGGAATGGACAAACGTGACTTATAGAGGGAGAAAGGGGAGGGTGGGAAGCGGAGAGAGAGAGAGAGAGAGAGAGAGAGAGAGAGAGAAGATTATTATTAAAGTCATGTCTTACATACTTAGAAAGTTAGAGTAAGAGAGAAAGAAAGAGAGAGGGGGGAGAGATCAATAATGCGTAGATCAATAACCACTCGAGATGTCTAGTAGACAAAAACGTATTAAAATTATTGAAAGTCAAATCCCCACACAACAACATTAAATAAATCCTATTTATTCATTAATCATGATATCATAATTACGGTAATATATCAACATACATGTACTATAGTTTTTCTTTTAAATTTGTCGTTACATATCACATTGATTGCCAACATTTTTACATTAATTTTATACACCATAGTTTATACATCCCTTATATTCTCAATTATTCAACTTTTCCTCGTTTTTATGGTACACTCTTTACCCCGCAAATGGCTTCCGGGAACGATTTAGCGCATAAAGCACGATCTTACGAATGATTTAATGCATTTAGAACGCTTTAACGTAATCGGTACGACTGAAAGTACTGTATACTGATGTGCATTTTCTCCTAAGTTTTTAGGTTTAGCCAACAAACTGCTTATCAATGAGGGCCTCTTTTGATTTCCAAGCAAACCACGAATTATTCGACGACTCATAAGTAATTACTTAATATTGATACATACCAGTACTGATCAGCATTTAAAACGAAGTAGACAGGATCACGCATTATTTTTGTTACACATTTTTAACAAACAAGAACAAACCAGAGAGAGGTATTAAATATCAAAGCCCGACATTACCAAATACCAATATCAAAATTAGAAGTAGTTGCAGCAATATAATACAAAATACAAAATACAAATATATAAACATGGAAATTATAATCAATCGAAAATTATAAGAACATTTAAATGATGAATTCAATTGCACTTGTTTCAGTCAGCATAGTTCAGCCACGGAGCGGCATAATAGGTGTATGTAAGTTTTATGTGAACAAAAACGCCAGAAAATATCAAATCTGACAGAAGAATGCATTAAACGACTTTACAAAATATCCAATATAAAAATCAGCAAAAGTTGCAGCGATAGAATACAGAATGCAAATACATGTATATATATATATATATATATATATATATATATATATATATATACGAATGAAAAGGATGAATTCAATTGCACTTGATTCAGACAGCAAAATCCAGCCGTGGAACAGCATCAAAAGCGTAACGTAAGGCAGATGTGATCATAATTATAACAAAGATCTTCACGAGAAGTTTTGATTAACAGCTGTAGTTATGGAAAATGTATGTAACGTATATAGGAAAGCCAGTAAGGGGAAATCGCCTGAAAATGATCGTTATCGTGGTTACTTTAAAATGTGTTGGAGAAAGCGAGGGGGTCGGGGTATGGGTGTGGTTTCTGAATCGATGAGAATCGTTAAGAAAATACTGAACGTATGTTCTTTTACTTCGTTGCCAAATGGACTTGAGTCAAAACGCGCATTCAAACTTACATTCGTATTCAGAATGACAACCTAGAGGGTCCAGCTACCTCGACTGTATATCCGTTATGTTATAGGCCTGCGTCATGAACACGATGTACATTCTATTGTCCCATCCTTGTGCTTACGTAGTGCGTTCACACTGCGTCGCTACCACGGTGTCTTTCAGGTAAAGCCCACCGCACACGACACGATCCGATCTGTCATACTACTCTACGACTGGCCAAATCGCAGGACCCGGTCGTAGGATTTGCGTTAGCAGGTGACTTCACATTCCGAGTCGTAGACCCCTACGACTGCAGAATCGTAGCAAAATCGTGTCGTCTGCGTTGGACCTCTTTGACATTTAAAAAGAGTTCCACGTAGCGATCGTTCTGCTTTGCCTGGCCGGAAAACACACCGACAAATCAACAGATGGCGGATGGCAGCAGTACAACGTGTCATAAACTGTGTCATGTGATTGAAGCATAACGCCCCTCTCGCCTATCTTTCAGCTGCAAAGGTTTAATAGGAGCCGTAGCTATGCAATGCATATTCCACGTTATCAGCTAAAAAGTATTCTCATCTGAAAATCTTCAAATGTATTTGCGTATTAGTATTCCGTCACTATGATGCTACCGACATTACAACGTAACTATCCGAACGCAGATGCGTGTTGAAATCGACGGGCTCAACCAACTCAAACGATTTGCCTTCTATGTAGGGGGTAAACAATGGTTTATCTCGAAGGACATACCCGTCTTCCTCAGTCGTAAAATCTGTGTTGAATTCCGACGGATCGCCTCCACTGATTGATGACGAATATGTGATGATGCACGGAGGTGGATTGAGAAGGGTCATGTCACAATATTCAGAATTTTCAACATTGGCTTCCAGCTCCCACGGTTTGCCTTCGAGTAGCGGAGAAGAGGAGTTGACCGGAACCGAGGATGGTGAAGGATCTTGTCCGACGTATCCATCCGGAGCGGTATAGGATCCACAACTCTGCGTCGACTCCACCTGTTCGGCTTCGTCTGACGCAAGAAATGGAATGATGTATGTTGGCAATGACGCAGAATGTGGGACGATAGTCTCGCTTTCGTTGCTGTTCACATCGGTGGTCAACCACCGGGCTTTACTTTCGTCTTTGACGAGCAAGACCGGACCGGCGCGGGGGCTGACGCACTTGGGAGGAGAGTTGGGTATGACGTAGCCGTCCCTCGCATCCTCGGAGCTGAGTGAAGGGGCGATCTGTATATCCTTAGGGGTCGTCTTTGTCGAGAGAGGTTTGTTCCGGATGACGTCGAACACCTCCTTCTCGTGCTTCGTAGGCTTGAAGTGCGGAAGATGATGCGGAAAGTGGTGGATTTTCTGCAAGAGAAAGAACGCTCGGGTAAGTAGTTAATGGTAGTTTAAAGACAATAAAAAGGGAAGGAGTAGGGGAGCAGGAAGAAGAAGAGATGGAGCAGCAGTAGCAGCAGGAGATGGAAGAAGAGGAGAACGACGATGAGATGGAAAATAATAAAGTGAAAGAGGGGAACGGGAAGGAAGTGAGAAAAGTGTATACACAAAACTGAAGCTAACAATGATAACTTTTACTTTGCTCTTATGGCCTAAAGAAATATCTTATCATGTTTTAAATAATATTCCTCTATTCTTCAAAATTACATAGGTCAGTATAAATATCGGCAGGTACGAGACTATATTTTAAAGACGACCCGTCAAAGCATCTCGACGCAGGCCTGACGCTATACATACTATTATTTAACAGAGAGTGATGAAATCTACAAACATGCACCTTTGGGCGGCCAACGATGTCGGCAAAGTAGACGTCGAATTTGGCGGAAGATTTGAAGCAGCGGAAGTAGGTGAACAGCGCCAGACATGAGGAGACGACGAAAATACAACAACTTAACACAAAGGCGACAAGGAGGTGAGCCACTGCCGGGTTTGGAAAAATTGAGATTTTAGTTAGTTTTATAGTTAGATGTTTAAGCATTTTTGTCAGATGAAAACATAATAATAGGATTATGCTTGTAATTCTTTTTTTGCTCTATCGTTTATAACATAGTTATATTATTTTCTTTTAACATAATCACACAATGTATTCATGATTATTTTGACACGGGGTGGACTCCACCACACAAACAATATTGAATGGCATTGTCGATAATGAAGGAGGGTTATGCATAGAATTAACGTTTGACCTCACGCCCAACAGATTTTAACAACATGATGAACATGATCTATATTAAGTATAGAAGAAGTCCACCTCCCCCTTCCTTCCTTCCTTCCCCAGTTACCCTCATGACATATTATCAGAGCGCATTGTTCTCTCACCTTGCCCCGAAGGCCCGCACATTTCCAGTGTCCCACGCTCCTCGTCGCTCACCAACTCCTCATCGCCATCAACATTCACAGCGAAGACGTCGACTATGAACTCCTCCACCTGATCATGGTCACTGCAGTCGACGTCTATGACCATGCTTGTCTCATTCGTTGTCGTCGTCATCCGTGCGGTGGCGGAGCGCGCCGACGACCTCGCAGAGACGATGTAGTGACTACTCAGTCCATTGGGTCGTGCCGGCGGGTCCCACTCCACAAGGAAGGTGTCCGGCGCGCTCTTGGACAACTGCGTCAGAATGGGGGGCGAAGGAACTGGAGATGGGAGGGTGGCAAATGGAAGGAGATAGGCCAGAAAGGAAGGAAGATGATGATGAGTAAGATTGTGAATCGATGGCACGAGCGTAGATAGAAGATGGCTAGAGCTAACAAAAATTTCATTCTGTATTAGTATTTTATTCAATTCCATTCTTTACTCATGATATAAAACAAAATAAGCAAAATTCATAAACAATTGATTCAAGGCATCAAAAGAAAGTTGATGGCTTCTAAAGTGTGATGACCTCAAGCGCAAGATACAACAATATGATGAATAAATAATTTGTGTGTTTGTTAATATATTAGGCAGAATACTTCAATTGAACCATGATATATTCACGATAGTATCGTAGATAACTCTCTGATACCTTATTAACTGCCCATATCCATGCACTAGTAGTCACGACATCAATTTAAGAAACTAATCAGTAACGAGGCGCCAGTCCGAATCAGGTTCTATTTACGTACCTCCAGTGGGAGTTTGAACGTTCATGATAACCTTCTGACTACAGGCGATCAGGGGTACCGCCTGGGTGCACGCCTCGAGCTCAACCCGGTACGCAGTCCCGCCATCTACCGCCAGCTGCGCCGACGTCGCGTTCGTGATGACCGAGTCTTCATTGTACGTTATGACGTAATGCGCTATGACGCCACGGGGGGTCTGCGGCGCCGACCACGCCACGTTTATGGCCGATGATGTCACGTTCAGTAGGCTCACATCTTGTGGAGATGAGGGTGCTATATTAGATAAATTAGATAACATTATAATTACTAAAACATGACAGCGATTACTCTGCGGGGCGTACTAGTTCGCATGACTAGCACTGTTCGTGTATTTCTCATTATCTTAATGACAATTTCACATTCATAACACCTACTTGGTAATTACATCAATTATTAGACAGTCTGCTCACGTTGTATCATCAGTGTGTGCAAAAAAAGTGACATTAATTTGGGCCTCTGAGACGTAGTTTGCCATGTTTTGCCACGAAACGGGAGCAATAACACACACTTTGGTCCTGGTGTATATACCATTAACAATTAGTTGGACAGAGCACGCAGACAGAATATAACATGTCACCAATTTTTTTAAACAAGGAAGATATATTTGGAAAAAAAAGGGAGTAACTTTTTACAGACCTGTATAATGGCTTGTTCGCGACACGAAAAAGTAATGCAAGGTGAAGATAATATGATTAGGAGAAGAAAACAAAAGGAGAAAGAAAATGAGAAAGAGAAGAAGAAGAAGAAGAAGAAGAAGAAGAAGAAGAAGAAGAAGAAGAAGAAGAAGAAGAAGAAGAAGAAGAAGAAGAAGAAGAAGAAGAAGAAGAAGAAGAAGAAGAAGAAGAAGAAGAAGAAGAAGAAGAAGAAAAGGAAAAGAAGAAGAAGAAGAAGAAGAAGAAGAAGAAGAAGAAGAAAAAGGAAAAGAAGAAGAAGAAGAAGAAGAATGAGAATTGAAAGAATAAAGAGGAGAAGCAGAAAATAATACAGAAAGAATAAGAATACAAGAACAAGAAGGGGGAATTAAAAGGAAAATGAGAAAGGTTTGAAAAGGAAATTACTAAATTATAGAAAAATTTAAGTAAAAAGGAGAAGCAAGAAGGTGAAAAGAAAAGGATGATCAATATTAAGAAGTGAAGAAGACGATAAAGAGATATTAAGAGAGAGCCGGGGAAGAGAGAGAGAGAGAGAGAGAGAGAGAGAGCCCAAGGACCCCGAGGAAGAGCAGCGGTAATATTTTATTAACGTTGAAATGGAATGGGCTATCCGCCGTATCTTGTGAAATTTTGTTTTAATTTGATCGTTGTACATTGCATTAGGGAAATAAAAACAAACAAGAGAGAGATAGAAGGAGAGAGAGAAAGAGAGAGAGACACATAGAGAGAAAGAGAGGGAGAGAGAGGGAGAGAGAGAGAGAGACATAGAGAGAGGGAGAGACAGGCAGACAGACAGACAGACAGAGAGAGACAGAGAGACAGAGAGAGAGAGAGAGAGGGGGGGGGGGAGATACATACATAGAGACAGAGTGACCAGTTGACCTCCTTCATGAATTCACAATCCATTCATAACGCATTAACCCTCAAGAGAAGCGTAAAACAACAATGCGCTAACCTCTGTAACGCATCAACACTGTATTGATCAAAATAAATAATTCGCATACACCTTCAAGGTGAAGCCCTCTGTACAAAAAAAAGATAACATGACTAAAGACGGTTTCTAATGTTTCATGTTGTATTATGTATGATCTCCAGCTGCGCATCCAGGATTTAGAAATGGAGGGGGCGCCCAGGGTACATTTGGAAATATAGGGGGAGCTGACTGAAATGTTCTTGGTCCATAAAAACGTATGTTCAATTTGTGATTCTCGAAACAAAATAGAGGGAGCGCGCGCCTCTTGCGTGTCCGTCTGGATCCGCCACGGATGTTTGGAGTTATACTTACTGCCTTGTGGCGTTCTGAAGACCGTAGGTTCACTCATCGGTCCATCGCCCATCTCATTAACAGCTTGCAACCACGCCTTGTACGCAGTGAACGGATGTAATCCATCCAGACGAAAAGTGGGAGTCAGATCGGACTTGAACACTCGTTGCTCAATAGTACCTACGATTGAAACCAAACCAAATAATGATAACGTCCCTTTTACAAAGATCCGCAAACTTCATGAAAGTTTGCACATATTTAGCACGTATCTTTGGGATACCAACTGTGAAATTTTAAGGTCAGAGGTACTGTAACTCCCGTAGAATAAATGAAAATCTAACTAGGTTTCACTGAGATTTGACTATTTTCATGGTACGAAAAAAGAAAGCTCGATCAATTATCGAAGATTATTTCCTCAAAACCGAATATTACGCTTTGTCGATTCCAGGGAAAGGTTATACAGTGCACTCTCTCTCAAATGATGACAAAGTCAGGACACTTTCAGAATTAGGTCTGCAAAAATAACGGGCTACCTTTAAGTAGCTATGGCGCTGCTAATATGAAACAGTAAAATCTCTAAGCGCTTTACAATAAATAGACAATAATAGACAATAAGGCTTTTCAATATGAAAATTGAACCATGAAAATTTCCCTGCATATCGTCAAAGTGGACGTTCATAGGCGTACCGACATGTTAGTGTCTTTTTACGAGTGATGAGACCTTTACTGTTTAGATCGCCCATAAACTTCAAGGTGACCAACTTCAGAAACTAAACAATAATACTGGTACATTTTTGGCGGCAAGAATGAAGAATGGAACTTACTTTCTGATAGTGCAGGTAGCCTATAAGTAGTTAACGGTTATTTTTTTTTTCATGTTTTTACCTAAGGTAGCTTCTGCTGTTGTACCAGGGACCCTGTTTTGGCATGTGACATTTTATAAAACATGGTTTACATAAATGCAAACAAGTAACATGTACAGTTATATGGAAATCTGCACTAGTTGAGCATAAATGATGACAAACAAGATCGAATCTATCATATCCGGCAGACACATATATGGATCAGGCCTATTTCATTTCGGCACAAATTATAACTACATTTTTGCATGTCAAGGGACACCAACCAACAGTACCAACAACAATACTGTTGTAAATTAGCATCCTAATTCATTGTAATCTTCGTACGGAATCACCCAAAATCGAAAATGTTCAACATATAGTGTGCATAATCATTTTACAAAACACACCTTGACACAGCGTAATGCGTGCTTACCCTCAAATATACAAAATTCAAGGACTTTTGCGATCTTTATGATCCTTTTCTGTGCCATACCAGCATCTTCTGTGAAATAAAAGCTCGTAACAATTTGTATACCTCCTTAAATTGTTATACACCTTAAAGAGTGAGATACAACAAACCACATTGTACATGTTGTATTCGACATTTAATTTTATATCAACATAACCGGTACAAAGTAAGATCAGATTATTATTTAATTACACACTTTGTTTGCACGCGCTGGAGATGATTTCCGATTCTTACTCAGAACAATATCCATTTTGATAGGTACATGCTTAAATGTTATTGGTAATCGAATCCTTAAAGACTTTCAAGAGCTATTTAAATAGAGAAAATGCAACAGCGTTTCCCAGGACTACATAAAACAAGATCATACGATGTACCGTAAAATTCGAGGTTACTTTTTAAAACATTCCTTTCATACAGAGAAGAAAAACAATCATAAACAACTCGACATCACGGGGTTGGGCAACTCTCCTTTCATTTGAGCTTTTATTAAACTGACGAATATGATTTCGGTAAATTTCGGTGATGCTAGGATTTGCAGAATGGGAATGATACTAATGCATAGTACATGCATTACAATTTTTTTTTTTTATACATTTAAGCTCCCTCTTTGAATATTTACTATATATTATTTTCGTGGTTGCAGATTTTATGCACGTCTTTCAAATTATATGTTTCTCATGGTAACCACAAGAATTGTTCGAGGTTTGTCCAACTAGCAACAAGTACAAGTACAACAAGTAGATTCAGAGTACATGCAACTATATTATTAGAGACATATGAATGTAATGATGCTTTACTTCACATTTAAGGGGCTTAATTACTAAATTCTTGAATCATCTTCTTTTTTTCTGGAAAAAAGAGCGAACAGCAGTCATGTTACTTACCTGAGCATGCGGTGCCATTGCTCACTTCATGGAGAAAGGGATTAACGGTAACTTCGCAGTAGAGGACACGGTAGTCAAAGGAAGGACTCGATGTGTCCTGATCGCCAATGTCCATTTCGATCACCGCCTCGTGAGGTAGTAATGGTGAAGTCCGTATGACGAACCCACTCAGTTTGACGGATGGTGCTACAGAGAGCAAAATTTGACACGGTGTAAGGAAACTACCTAGCATATAGTCATTATTATTTCGCATCATTTCAGCGGTGGGTGGAATACCAGTCTTATGAAGGCCTGGACACCGTCTTATAAAGAATTTACCTTGATCTGAATCGATCGCAAGTTCAATCCCCCATGTCTACTGTACAGAGTTACGATATGAATCGCACGTCAGGCAACGATCAATCGCAATTATTTGTAAGACAGAGTCTGGATTACCAATTAACCATCTTCAGACAAGACTAAGAAATGAAACACAAGGACGCTGGCGTTTTTTCACAATACATGCTGATAAATTAATGCTCTTTATGAATTGACCCTCTCTTTTTTTATCGTGTTTGCCTCCAACACCAATATCCTGCATAATAACGCATGTTGAATTACGAATTAATCAATTTCAATGACATTTCGGGTGCTTTTAATGGAGTATGAAACCCTGAAAATGATTTGTATTGAGAGCAGACAACTCGGCAGAAAAACAGATTGGACAATTTGAGAAATATCAGACATGATAAAGAAGTTCTGATTCCTTATCACCAAACTTCATGGTCGACTCCACTGCTCCGAAATGACGTTCTGCATGCAATTGTCACTGTTTTTGTGTACCATGTATAAACAACATAATAGCATCACTTGCCTACCTTCGGTTTAGAGATCAAATTTACAGACGTAGTGATTACAATTTTTAAACACAAATCTTTCTCTTTTGATTCGTCTGATTTTGTCAATTTGTTGCTTATCTGTTTCTCTCATTGTTTTTCTTGTATTCAAGTCAACTTATTGTCGGGATTTTACTCCCCTTGTACCTTTCTGTGCTTTATCTGACACACGAAGGGTTTATCAGAAATGGGAGTGAGTCCTACCTTCAAGCTGGGTGCAAACATTGTCGTTGGAGACCCATGCACTACCCATTGAGTTGACAACGGTAACCCTGACGATGTACCGGGAACCCGGATGTAGCTGAGATATGACGTAGGCGATGGGGAAGGAGGAGATGGTGCACGGAATGATGTGCTGGTCCCTATTTTAACAAGGGTGGTGGATATAAGTTGACGTCATCAGAGCGCAGCCAATGCACCACCCAGTATACAGGGCCCAGTTGCATAAAACTTACGCTCTGTCATCGATTGTAACTACCATGGTAATATCGCTCGACTGCCAATCAAATTTCATAGGTTTTCATAGAAGTTGTTTTCATAGAAGTTACCATCAATGGCAAGTTTTATGCAACAGAGCCCTGGTAGCATCCATACTAAATATCAAGGGGATGGGAAAGAGGGGAGGGGCGGGGTACATAGGCAAATATTCCCGTGCTTTATCATTACATGATACTTCATTTCAACTTGTCATTATGCAAATCATATACAGAGGATGATTTGCTACAATATTTTTCACAGCGTCTCGTAGTAGGCCAACTGTTTTGTCAATTTTTGTCCATATACCCCAACTCTACGACATAAGCAATAACATCACAAAAGAAGGCTTTACAGTGTGTTTCTTCCTTTCAAACTACCTTCCATGACTCTGATCACGAAACGGTAATGTCGCATAATGTATCCTAACCAATAATTGTATGTCGTCTTCTGATAGTTTCCAGCAACATACATTTATCCTGAACACAATCAATTACTTCGTCATTTGTTATTCCATCCCTCCATGACACATCTTACAACTTCTGACAGCACCACATTGCGGTAGCTCTCAAAGTTTTTGAGCGTATTTCCTGGCATGTTTATTCTACATACATCATCGATGTATCCCTCTCTCTCTCTCTCTCTCTCTCTCTCTATTTTGTCCACTAAAAAAAATCATTTTCTTATTCCCGCGGGCCACAATCGTGTAATCACAATACAAGAAGAGCGAGAGAAGTTAGAGTGAAATGGGGGAGGGTGTGTCGAAGAACAGGAAAGGGGAGAAATATAAGAAAGGGTTGGAGGGCGGAAGGAGAGGAGAATGTAGAATGGAGAAGGGAAATGGGAAAGAATGGGGAACTGAACCTGAGGTGAACATGGCAATGGCGGTAATTATCCTTGATTTTCTCTGTAAGCCATATCACGCTGCCCCTGCATGAATTCTTCTTCCCGGCGTCACGCATACAAATAGTGCACACGACCATACACACGATAAACGCCGGGCATGAAATAGAACTTGATCTTCCCCTCAGAATGCTTCTAGGAATAAGCCACTTCGTAACTGAATTTGCACTTGAGCAGATTATTACTGGTAGAAAATGAACTCAGGTCAATTTCACTACTCACAGAGTAGAATGGGAATTCATTAGATAGTCGACCACATTGTAATCGATTATCGTGCAAATATGGCAACAGCTATTCAGCTCTGAGAAGGTAGTGAAAGAACATTCCACCATGTGCATCTGCTTCTATTTTTCCGGGGCACACTTTAACATGTCTTTACATCCATCATCCAACACAGCTTCATGAAAAGGTCTAGTAGTATTTATTCAGAGGATTGTCCGATCATGGTGTAATTACGAACTGGTCTACAGGTTTTGTCCATGAACTTGAAAAGAAAGGTAACCGAGAAAAAGGTTTAACAAAGAAAAAGTACAATCACCTTGTCCATTGCCTTATCACACATATGCTAGACCCACTGTAATTCAATAAAAGTCAAAGTCAAGTTAATTTTAACATTAATTATTACTAAGTATTAAAAAAGGATTAGAAAGTATAGGGCACATAATAATTAAACATGTCATAGATGCACAAAGCATGCAACATTATAAAATTTACGTTACTTGAAGGGCAAGTTTACCCATTAAACATATCAATTCGATGTTAAACTTCGTTCAAGATACTTAAAATGGCTCTAAAATGACAGATTTTGGTTGAGAAAGCATCATATGAAGCCCATCTTACTTTCCAGTTTCAGTCGCCAAGGCGTACGCTGAGAAAACATACGGGAGTCGCCATTTTCCGTGCCGTCATTCAAAACTGTGGCGTCACATACAGTTGTCCTCAAAATTATTCATACCCTTGTTAATTTTTATGATTTTTTATTTTTGTGATGAAATGAATGCATTTTGTCAAGTGTGTATATCAGTTATATGTGACCAACATGTGAAAGAATAACAACAATACACAATTCAAGAAATTCATCATTTCAGGGGTATTTTATTCATGGATTTTCAAAAAATGCCATGTTCAAAATTATTCATACCCTAGGTTTACTGAGTCCAATGTCTTTCTTTAATAGTCAATAGCATAGCCTTTGTTTCTTATGACTGCTTCTAGACGGTTCTTGTACGTGTCCACAAGCTTCCTGCATGTCTTCTGGGGGATGTTGGCCCACTCTTCCTTGGCAAAAGCCTCAAGCTGGGACAGGTTGGTCGGTTTCCTAGCCAACACTCTGGTCTTCAAGTCTCGCCACAAGTTCTCAATTGGATTCAGGTCAGGACTCTGACTTGGCCATTCGAGGACGTTGACATCATTGTCCTTGAACCATTTCTTCACTACCTTGGCGGTATGTTTTGGATCATTGTCCTGCTGGTACTTCCAATTAGGGCCAAGCTGGAGTTTCTCAGAGGATTCCTTCACGTTTTCATCAAGGATCGTGATGTAATCCTCCTTTCTCATGATTCCTTGGACCTTGACGAGGTTGCCTGTGCCACTGGAAGAGAAGCATCCCCATAGCATTATGTTTCCACCACCATGCTTGACGGTGGGCACAGTGTTCTTTGGAGTGTATGCTTCTCCTTTTTTCCTCCAGACGTATTCAACATCCATATGGCCAAATAACTCCAACTTTGTCTCATCAGACCACAGGATGGTTGACCAAGAGCTGGAATCTTGCTTTAGATGACCTTTAGCAAAGGCTAGGCGAGCCTCCAGATGCTTCTTCCTGAGCAGCGGGGTCTTCCGAGGCCTACGTCCATGGAGACCTCCTCTGTGCAAGACTCGCTCAATAGTGGACCGTGACACCTTCGTCCCTGCCTAGTCAAGCGTTCGAAGTAGGGCCTTGGTTGTGGTCCGGGGGTTGTTGTTGACCTCTCGGCAGATTTTCCTGGCAAGTTTGGGGGACACCTTTCTCTTCCTGCCACGCCCACAGAGGTTTTTAACAGTATTGAACTTCTTGTGCTTGTTGATAATGCTCTGCACGGTTGCCACAGGGACATCATATTGCTTCGAAATGGCCTTATAACCCTTTCCTTCAATGTGGGCATGCACAAGACGTTGCCGTAGGTCCTCACTGAGCTCCTTCTTCTTGGCCATGATGATCAGAAACTGAGAATGACCAGAACACGTTTCCTCTATTTAAAGTCTTATGGAAAGATGCTATGTGTTTGACAATAGTTTAACATTTGGTCAACAAAAAAGGTATTTAATCCATTGGAACATCTTGAAATAACTATAGGACAAAGATTAACACATTCTCAGGAAAGGAAAACAATGGATACTATGAAGAAAGAACATTTTTGTTGAGGTATTGTCAGGGGTATGAATAATTCTGAACATGAGGGAAAAATAACTTTTGGACTTATCTATTATTATGCAAATGAAGTTTAGCCAACTCATATGTGGATTTGTGCATGGCAACAAGTAGACAAAAGATACACAGGAAGTACCAACATAATAGCTTTTACAAAGGAAGAATCTAACAAAGACTGTTATTTTCAATGGGGTATGAATAATTTTGAGGACAACTGTACGAACAAATTAAACCTCTACCATGTCTACGCCCATTGGTTGCAATTTGTACTCTCTCGTGCCGTAATATTAATATAAATTCCACATTTCGATTCTCGCCAGACTGCTATTACAAAAAATAAATACATATTTAATCAAATATCTTTATCATTTGTTAAAAGCATTACATTTTTTTTGGCTTCAAAATATTGAATTATCTTTCCTTTGTAACGACAATCCAACAACAAATCGGAAGAATAGACCATTTTCGTTATGTATGCAAACTATATTCAAGTCGCTCAATCAAAACGTTTCTAATGGTAACCCCAAAGCTTGTCCGATGTTTGTCCGATGGTCCGAGTAGCAACAACTGATATATTCAGAGTGCGTTCCATCCATTGAAACTGAATCATGAAATACAGGTGAATGTAATAACGCGTCACGTTACGAAAATCGCTCATTCTCCAGCTGATTTTCTGAGCGCCAGACTTATCATTCAGACCATAATTTTGCTCTATACCTCCGTACCTTACTACGATCTAATTCGGGCAAATTATATTTCTGAGCACACTCAAAAGAGATTTATATTTGCAAATTTCTAAGAGGCACACTACCGTTAAGCTGGGCCTTGAGAACCCAGGTCCCCTCCACGTCCACCCCATCCCCCCCCCCCCATTCCAAAACACACACACACACACACACACACACACCTTCCCTCTCTTCAGAAATTCGTGTGGGTATAGGCTTCATGTGGAGTCAGGCCTTACCAGTCGTTGCTGCCATATTTCTGCCAGTGGACCTCGTATCTGATGATGTAGCCATTCGGTCGCGTGGGTTCACTCACGGCCAGGCTGATGTTCGTAGTGGTCGAGGTGTACCGAACGGTAGGGGGCTCCGGGTCTAGGGGTGCGTGGGTGGGTGGTGAAAACAATATTCAATCGTCACTGTATGGAACTTGGAAGGGGGCTCACCTACTCTTCATTAACCTGGGCCCCGTTTTATAAATAGATGCGATTGATCTAATATCGCGAGTCTCATCTCTTATTCCTATTGTACAAATCGATATAAAATGATAGCGATTAGTCTGAATAGATAGCAAGTCCAATATCCTATTTCTAATGTAAGCTATACATCGTGATAACAATCGCAAGTCAAGTTGCGATCAATTACAGCTCTATATAAGACAGGGCCAAAGGGTCGAATAAAGGGTCTCCTACTCACTCTACATGAAAGTGAGAACAATGGGCACCTTATATGACTTTCTTTATCACAATGTTATTTCCCTGGGAGGTCGATGAACATGTGGGAAATTGATGTCAGCAAAGGCATGGTTGTCTGCATGAAGGGTCGTAATCTATTTACCGTCAATAAGTCATTACGCTATTTATACAATAAGTATGCCATTGCAATAACACCTGCTAACTAGAATGATTGACACCGATGATTTGTAGCTCCAAACCACATTATATATACCGTACATACCGATATTGGCATAATAATTTTTCCTCTTTTTATTGTGTTCATTGTGCTCGTTATGCTTACATTATGCTGGAACTGTGAATGCCTTTGACCAGGAAGGTGTTACAACTGGAGTCAGCACGAAGAATCATTTATTCCTACACCAGTCGCGTTCATTGATAGCACAATAGAATATTTGACGCATTTGGTTCTTTGATCCAGTGACGACCGCCGCCAAATATGCAAAACGAATTTTGGATGCATTTAGAGGAATATGTATTCTGCATGCGCAGAAGATTTCAGAACCACTTCATGAACTGAAGTGCATGTGCAGTAGTATTACATCTTATAATGATACGATTATGTGTATTTCAGATTATATTGGTGCTTCGTTTTTGTGATAAAAGGAGAATGCTGTAGAAAACATGCCAGAGAAATGCCTCCATATCGCACATTGGGCAATCATATTTCCTTGAAAATTTCTTGTAAATCGTTCATTGAGTGTTTCACCTTCCATGGAAACAACCTCAATTTCGTGTCCGGAGGTGTCCGAAAAAGTTACGGACCAAATTCTTTCTCCAATTTTCCCAAAATTTCCATTCGCTCACCCCAAAACTAATTCACAGTGTGTGTAAAAAGACCAGATACGAGCTCCCAGCGAAGCCTGAACGGCTGATATATTTCTCTGACCAGATTTCTTTTGTTATTCAGAGGAAGGTACTGCCTAATTAGAAATACAGCGTATTGTTTAAAACACCTGAATGTTCTGAATTTTTATGAGGCGGTGGTCATCATAGATCAAAGGAAGTCTATCCGAGCACAGTCCATCCATGATAGGTCCATGCTTTGACAAATGACATTCATTCATTGAACGATGGTTATATCATTTCACTCTATGCGTCCTCTCTATATGATCATTTTGACATGTCGCTATCATTCATAGCATTGCTCGATTATGGTCAGATAAAGTGGAATCATAAAAACTAATATTTTTGTATACAAATGATAAATTAACGTACAAAAAGCCTCACGATAAGCGAAGCTACATAATAAAACTCCCTCTACAATAATACCAAAAAAAGAATATAATGCAATGGTCATATTAAGTATTCAAAAACCTCTGTCACAATGCAATATCGTCGACAAAATGTTCTTTTTGTAAAATAGCCAGGGAGATATTGTCCCGCACCTTTGTACATAAGACGTATTTTCCCGCAATAATCATGACATAAGGATGATCTGTTTCACAGTGAGTGGAATAAACATTGCTTCAAAACCTTCATTTTTTATTTGCAAATGCAACAGTACCCTACCCTATAAGATGCGGACTTCCACCCCAATATCAAATAGTCGATATATTTCCCTTAATCATCGGAACCTGTTCATGCCAATCGGCAAGATATTTTCCCCCTTTTGCCCGGGGAGGATTCTTATAATCTGAGCAGTGTGCGAGCGGATAGTACAAACCACACGATAATGAGAATGCATATTTGACATAAATGGTCAGTCCACATAATGCCCATACCATCAGTGACAACCCCCTCCCAATTGCTGCGTTGCGTGTTTAAACTTTCCATGACTGGGTGAGGTCACTCTCGGTTGCCTAGCAACGTTCGTTAGCAAATTAGGTATCATCTTCTAAATTTAAAATTCAATAGAGTGATTCAGTGGCTCATCCCTCTTATTTTATAATGGAACAAAACCATGATTAAGTTACAGTGCGTGAATGCCAAGCTTCATGGCATGTATACTGCGTGTACTTACCGCTGGTCAAATCCGGAATGGTGAAGATAGCGGACTGGGGGCCTGCCCCTGCAGAATTGAATGCTGACACTTGGACTTCATACGATGAAAACTGGTCCAAGTCTGAAAAATACACAGGAACGTTGAAATAGCAAGACCTTGCATTTGTGAGCGAAGGGTTGTTGACTGTGGGATAGACTTTAAAGTCATTCCCAACTCCCACTTAGTTACCTTCATTACATGTTTACCTTCGAACAGAATGATTAAGAGGCATCCCACTTCCCCGCCCCTTCATCCGTAACCACACTCACGGGACTGTTAAAAGTCATAATTGCTAGCAAGTGCCCGTCATTGTAAATCATTGCAGGTGGCGATCTGAAAGTCTTCAAGTTCCAGGCGAATAACCGCGCGCTCTATACGATTTGTGAGTGTTACTGATGACAAAATGCCCCAAATAACGCCCAAAGAGTAAAATAAAGCGCCATCCAGCCACTTCACCTGTGCGGGGAAAATCCCTGTGAAAGGCCCATTGCTTGTCGATACTACGCGGAGGCGTCAAGACGCTTCCGTTTAAACATAATGTGACCCTCTACTAGATATGGGAATCGAAAACACTATGAATACAATTGATGTCATATTAATTGAAGACTAAATAAAACAACGATTAACAGATGAGCACATATGGAAGGACAAATTTTGGGTAAAGTCGTATCAATACAATTGTTACAACCCTGCCATGGACGTGATTTGCCCGTTTGGCGATTACAAACACGGCTGTGAGAAATAAGGGCGCGACATAATCACGAAAATGTGATGGTAGTTACCTGGGATCACAATATGTGTGGCGTTTGTTGTGAAGTTGTGTAAATGAGGGGATAGGAGATGAACCGAATAGCCAAGAATCATTCCGCGGGCTTCTTGCGCAGAAAGTTCCTATTGGTTTAGATTGAGAAAGAAAATAGGACTATGAAAATATAAAGGAATGAAATGTTTGCAAAATGTAAATGTCTAACGATATGAAACCACACCCCAAAACATACGCGCTACACACACAATCACACACACAGACAGATATAGGCTTATTCCCCCCCCCCCCCCCCCAAAAGGGTACAAGTCAATTGTTCAAAATTCTGTTTTACTTTCTTTAGCTTGCAAAAGACAAAGAAAAAAAATTAGAAAATGGTACATGTATTATATTCACAGCTACTTACCATTCATATATTATGTTCCACTTAATCGTATACACACACACATGCACACATACGTACACGCATACACACATTTCTATACAAACGCTTACACGCACAGACTTTAAAAACACGTGCACAGATTATTTTGCACTGAGCTTACATAAAATATAGGTTCATACATCTTTCTATCAAATTAAGGCCATTACAAATTGAACATGTCTATAATCATTTCCATTAACCCGACTTAGATTTCCGACACACATACACAAATGCACGCACACACACACATACACATATAAACCGTTTCTGAACAGGGAAGGTACTGTTATGGTCCCCGAGTTCCCGGCCTTAATCCTCTGTCTATAGTAAGCCCACATTCTCCCAAACACCCTTTCTTTCTTCAGATGACCTCGGGTCTAACTCAGCATTTACAGTGACCAAGTTCTTGGACATTTTTAGCAAAGTCATCACTGACCTATATAAATACTTTTTATATAAATCCCTACCCTCTATTCTTAAATACATTAAACCGAGTCTGACCTCTTCTACGTCACATCTCTGTTCAAGCTTGGCCTTGGGTGTGGAGTACATTATGATACATCAATAAACCATTTTCTCTCTTCTTCCAACACTCTTCTGGCCGCTCAACTCTATTGGGATAGACATTTACGATTTGTTATGGGGGAATGACCAAGGAGATGTAATACTCGTTTCTTTTGAAACGATATGCTTTTGGAAAGTTCTTGTTTGTTGAAAGTTCAATAAAGAGAAAGTTAAGACTTGAAGGGGAAGACTGCGGTCACTACAATTAAATCTTTTCTGCTTAAAACTATGTCACCACAGGAACTGCATTATTTCCTCTGTGTTTAGAAATCTCTCGTGTAATTTATTTTCTCTATGCAAATTTAGTCATAAGGTACACCAACATGTATAAATAGAGGCAGTCTAGCTGGAGAGGAGCGCAGGAGAGAGGAGAGACTAGTTTGAGGTTTGCGTTCGACAACACTTAGTTGGACTTTTACTCTAAGCTACACATTGTTACCCTATGTTACGCCATCGAAATGACTGAGGAAATACGAATAAACTTCTGAAACCACAACCACCTGTCGATATCGTTTTATCATGTACTGGGATTACGTCCCAACGATGAAAACCCGTAACAGTACTTACCTCCCATGTGAGGTGGACGTTGCGGCGGTAGGGCCCATACCGTTGGCTCTCACAAGATATCCCTCGGACTCCCGCCGCAGGCACTGCAACACAACGTTGTTACATAACATTACATATTTCACAAACCCTTACATTACCGGGTCTTGAAACCCCCAATTTTCTTACTACACATCTCCATGCCAACAGCAGTAAGAGATACAAAGGAGAATGAAATTGTGATACTTCGTTGAACTGACAGCAGAAAGATCAGATGGACGGATTGGCAAAAATTGTGATGAAAAAATCATACGTTATTGTGAGGAAGATATTTGTGTTGAGCGCTAACATCGACAACTTGCTCTGTTAATCTGAGGTAGATGAGTTCTGGTCTGAGTAAAGTTTCTTTTCTGCATGGTACATAAGAAAGTTGAAAACAATGTACAGTACAGTACGTCATGTGGACTAATAAAGCTGCCCATGATGATTAGTCATGATGATCCAGTGTTAGTAATCATGAATTTCTACAAATTCACAACTCTCTTTGATATCATTTAATCTGATTTCTCTCAAAATGTTGCTTGCCCATTTATCTGTAGATATTTTTTGTTGCTTGTATTCAATTAATCTTCTCACCAGGGCTTTAATCTCCTTCAACCTTCGCAAATAACAAATGTAGTGTCGTTTGACAAAACAAACCTTGATTTACTTTCGCTTAGAGCGTTTGGCCATGGAAATTCAACATTGCGAAACATTAACTCTTTCTGAGGTGGCGATAATAAAGGAGGTGTCAAACAGTGGGTGAGCAAATCCAAAATGAATATTTGTGCTCTCAGCAAAACGATAATAATTCAAAAATTTCGAACATTGTCGAAGCACAAAACACACATACACCATCGCCACAATACCACCTATTGCATCCGCTCTACTTACGATTTTACGATTCAAGTATTGTTCGCACATATCATTATAAAGAGATCAAGCAAGATTTTTTTTCTCAAAACGCCAGGGTCATACGACTTCATAATTTATTAACATCGCCATCATAAAAATATTATATACTCATGCTTCAATTATCAGACTAACGATCCGAATCATTAGGCAATCAAAGGAAAGTTATCAATATTTCACAATGCTGAGTTCATCCAGCTACCCATTATCATAATACATATCATAATAATACATTATTAGGCCATACATCATTATGATGAGACAGACTAACATTATGAATACTAATCTCTGCGTCGTTTATGATTACGTTTGAGATAGACCTAATCAGCTACCGATGGATTTGCATTAATAAATGATGAATTAACGGTATGAGGGGCATTTTCAGTACAAATAACCCATCATCATAATACAATGAAATGAAATCAAACGTGTGCGTGTATATATATATATGTATATATAATATATATATATATATATATATATATATATGACCGTGATGATGCAGAGGAACATCATGAATATCACTGTGGTGTTTATGATTACGTCCAAGATAACCAGATTGTTTCGATCGGGTTTGCATTAGCTCTTTAGGTACCATTGATGCATTTTTGCATTAGTAGTACATACAAATCATACGAAGCTGTATTTTGAGTAGGAAACCATTTGTATTCCTACCTTCCTCACTAGTATGTGTCGTAACATTATCTGACCATGTACTCCAAGTAGTATCACTGTAGACACGCGTGCGCATGCGTATGACGTAAATGGTGAATGGTTCAAGTTGAATCAGGGTCAGTTCACGGGAGTAGCCGTAGCCGTTGGCGCCTTTTTCCAGAGAAGCTTCTGCAGGCTGGAGAAATGGAGGAAAGGAGAGGGAGAGAGAGAGAGAGAGAGAGAGAGAGAGAATGAGTGAGTGAGAGAGAGAAGAGGAAAGAAAGTGAAACATGTATTCATAGAGAGAGAAGAGGTAGAGAGAGAGAGAGAGAGAGAGAGAGAGAGAGAAGAGGAAAGAGAGAGGAAATGTATTCATATTTATAAGTATATATATATATATATATAAAGAGTGGGGTGGAGGGAGGAGACAGGGAGAGAGACAGAGAGACAGAGAGAGGGGGAGAAAGAGAGAGGGAGAGAGAGAGAGAGAGAGGGGGGGGGGGGTAAGAGGGGGTGAGGTAAGAGTGAGAGAGGGAAAGAAAGAATGGGTGGAGGGAGAAGGGGGAGGGGAGAGAGGGAACCGCGGTAGTAGAAAAGTAGAGAGATGAGAAGGGGGAGAAACGGGAACACATTGGAGCAGTCAGTGACCCAGCATATCTAACGCCATCGTCATTACATTTCGGACATGTACATCTTGCAGTTCTAACGCACTTTTTTGTTAATAATGAATAGCCAAGAAACAGGCAATCGAATATTCATTTCGTGTGACTCCTTCATTTCCTAAGTAGACAATAGAGTACAGCTGGAGACGTCAAGAGTTCATTTTAAACCGTTCTGTCACAATAAGTCACTAAATAATGTACGCGCTAAAGACGTGCATATACTTCTTGACTTCTCATGACTATACCTCCAACTGCACACGCATGCATCACAGTCAGGTTTGAAGATGATGCCAACTTCTAATTTCTTTTTTTGGCACGGCTGGGAATTTTTTTTGGCCAATCAACGATTATTCCAATGTGAAAGGCTGTGGGGTGGTATCGTGTGAATCTATGGGAAAGTACAGATTAAATGCGCAAAATGTTGTCCATTGTTCAGGTTTTTTTTTCCACTTATGATGATGATGATCCAAGATGGCCCCAGAATATGCATACATTTGAAGGCTACGACTACCTTAAAATGACCCAAAGTGTAAAATGCTTGCGATACTCATGTAAAAGAATGGCGTAGGCCTATACGACATGATGATGAATACAGATACCAATCTCTACAATATCTACTATTCAGATTACTTATACCGCATGCTTCTACCATGTCAATCTTAGTGTTGTACAAAAGGCAAGCCACAATCTAATTGTATAATCAATCACGTGATAATCACCAATCTATTTCCCCTTCATATTATTAATTTCATCTAAAATCTACAATGTTAGCCTGTAGCTACACAAATATGATTAATGGTGCATGTATAGATGATGATACTGGCGCATATATTTCTAGTGTTGTAATCAATCATGTATCATCACCAATCTTTTTTGCCTTTATAATTTCAATATTTAATATTTAATGTTTACCTGAAAAAAAATAGCACATCAAATGGGGGGTAAGACCACTAATATGTGTATGTTGACTAGAATACCGTGGTTTGGGGTATATGGTCTATGCCGCTGCCTGAGTAAAATATGTTTCATTGGAATCTCAGGGAAATGCAAGTCATATCCAAGGGACCAGCACATGATGGAGGCTCCCCAATAACGTGTGTATTATACGGTATCTAACGTGAATATTATGATGCATAGAAAACTGTCATGTGGCCCCGGTAACAAGTAGTACCCCTCACCTTTCCCCCGTAGATATGTTAGCCAATGGTGTGTATGTGTGTGTATGTGTATGTGCGTGTATGTATGTTTGTGTATGTGTATGTGTATGTGTGTGTATGTGTATGTGTATGTGTATGTGTGTGTGTATGTGTATGTGTGTTTGTGTGTTTGTGTGTGTGTGTGTGTTTGTGTGTGTGTGCGTGTGTGTGTGTGTGTTTGTGTGTGTGTACTTCTACATCGTTCATATTCTTAGATTGCAATATACTGGTACGTATTAGGAGTTTGTACGACGGGATCATTTTGTTCATAATTATCAGAAATTAATTTCACAACATGGGGGAAGTGGTGGGGTTTAAGACTTGATTAGTTACTCTCAATAAACTTGTGAATGATAATATCTAGGTTGTAGGTTCAAATCTTCCTGCCGATGTAACGTACCAGTGTGTATCAATATATCAGTATACAATAATGAAGGCCACTGAATATTTTAGTATTGTACCCGGGCTTATATATTAAAATTATATGAGTACAATGAAAAATGGATGAGTGATGCGAGCTACACGCTGTCTTCTCAGTAGAATATAATCGTCATTACCATACTGCGAAGCGTCGATTTTTTTTTCTTTGTTATATCAGGGATGTGTTAGGAAGGAGAAACAAGTCGAGCATAATATATTCAAACATCTGTATGGATAGTTGGATACTAAAGCGTGCTAATTAATTTCCAAAGCATTCCACAATCACTGCAATGCTTTGATGTCCCATGCGCGGCACCGACATTTAGCTGCTGTCAACTTGGAAAGAATATCTCTAATTCCCTGTTTTGTCTCTCTACGCTATGTTTCTTATCACATTTTTTTTTTGCAATTTTCAAGAAAGTTAAGGGAAACACCACTAAAATCCTGTTCTCGGTTTTCTTCTAATTAATTGTTGAATGATGCACAAACGGAGATTTAAGATTATATTCTTACTTACACAATTAACAATTTTCTTCACTTTCCGGAGATTTCTGGAAATGTGGGATTCAATGCATATCAAAATTATATCTCAAGCTGTTTATTTTCATTAACAGAACTGTGTGCATTTACGTGCAACTGAGATATTTTACTAGAAAAAAAACTGTTTACTTTTGTTCGCTGATATCCCTTTTCCTCACAAAAGTATTGATGCAATCCAACAGAACTGGACAAGCGAAATAAGACTCTACATCTCTTTTGTTCTCTCTGAGAAACCGTTGCTACGCAATCCTGTTCGTTATTGCTAAAACACCTGAAAAGCACATGCTGAGACCGCATAATTTTTCGGCGGTGCCACGCATGGGTTCAAAGAAAGAAAGTTGCTTCATATCATTCCATAACACATCCCTGGTTATATCTCCGAATAGATCTCGGCAAAATGAGGCAACTCGAATTAGTAATACTTCTATCCTCGTGTGTGTGAGGTTGCGTTCATGCGAAAATGACATTCCTGGGCGTAGCGCAATCGCACATACATCGTATTGTTAAGAGCAGCTGCCAGTCACACTCACAGTTATAATACATTTTGAACTGAAACTGGCAGTGCCATTCTCATTGGGCTTAAAAAATCACAAAGTTAGAAAAAATCTAGAAGCTAGGGGACAGGGAAAATTGGACCATTCGGCTTTAGATACGGTTGCTAGGCAACTTTCACCCTAACTTCAAGATTTTTCTAACTTTTTTTATTTTTTAAGCCCAATGAGAATGGCACTACAGTGTTTTTTTTTTGTCGAACATTCTTCTATGCTTGTTGGTTTGTGTTTCAAAGCCAAGCTTAATATCTTGTGGATGTGCATACATGAATAGAAGTTCAAAGCAATCAGCAAAATATGAGTTTGTAAAGTGATGTTTTAGCCTGCCGCCTCTCAGTGCCAACACACAAATTCGCACTTTTTTTTTTAGGGGGGGGGGGGGAGTATATTTACGTTATTTTATTAAATCCATTTGCCTGTCATTACCTCCGAAGCCTATAATCTAAATGATTAATATGTCAGTAAAGGCTATAAAGAATGCAAACTAACAAATCGTGTACCCTTAATATATTGCATAATTTTTCAAATTTCAGATTAATTCGGATTTACAGTGGAGCCTGAGATCAAATGCACAGTGATTGCAATCAAATCAGCAATCAATCAGCTCCATGCATTGACTGCAATCTGACTGCAATAGATTGCAATCAGCTGTGACGTTGTTCTCTGCCTTTTGGTGGAAATGTTGGATTCGGCGCTTTTTAACAAAACTGTTTTTTAAAGTATACATTAATTTTTTGTACAGCATTAGTAGTAAGTCATTTTATTGCAATCTAGACAATTACTAGAGTACTGTACAGTATGTCCCAGAAAAAAAGGAAACCCGTTTTTGGAGGTCGATAACGTAATCATTAAATATAATATTATTATAAAAATGACAGCAATATTGAGAGTAAAGAATCTTTTATCAATCTTTTATCAAATTCACGATGAATTGTTCACGCATGACTGATTTTAAGCAATTACAAATGCTCGATGTCAGAAACGTTTTGCGCAGAATAATGAATGTTGTTTGCACTGCGTTGATGCTTCCGTATAAATCTTGACCATTTGTCCTGCGGAACTTGATTTTGACAATTAGTTTTTAAACATCTGTTGTTCCTCAACGCATGACTCTTATCTATCATGTTAGGTGTCAAATGAAAGAAGAAACAATGTGCTTTCTAATGATGTGTATAATATTCCATGATTTTTTTTCAGTCAACTAGAGAAATAACACAGAATCTCGGTTTCCTTTTTTTTCTGGGACACACTGTACAGTGGGCTTTCACATCGCACTACCTCCCAACGTTCTCCTAGATTTTTTTTTTGCAAATACGCAAACACGAACGCTGGCATACACACACATACACACACACACACACACATGCATACACTCCCCCCCCACACACACACACCGTGGCACATGTGAGGTGTCGCCCCCCCCCCCCCCCCCCCCTAAGTACCCCCTCGATCAATTATTTTTTCCTTCCTTCTTTACCTGTATCCACTCGTCTGGGAGCCTTTCCGATGCGTACTGCAGCTGAACCTCCAGCGAGTCTGGCGCGCATGTGGCTTCAAAGTCTGCCGGACGAGACCACGTGACTAGAAGCTTCCGGTTGCTGGCGGGAACGGGTACCGCCGAGATGGCTGCCGGGGGCCCAGGTACAACTAGAGACCCGAGCAGAAGCGGGATACATTGTTTAGGTTTTTTTAATCATTGCTTTTACGATTTAAGGCCACCGCACACGATACGATCTGATCAGTCGTACGACTCTGCGACTGGCTGCATCGCAGTAATCGGTCAAAGAATTTTGTGTAAATATCGGTGACGTCAAATCAAGGGTGGTGGTGGCCTTTGTGCTACGTCATGGGGCCGAAAGGCGACGAATATCTCTCACTAGGCGTCACACTGAGTTTGCCTTCAGGTGAAGTGGTTCTTATTGTGTCAGAACAACAGACGGGTTGACTATTTCAGAACACAAGAAACAAACGCATATCGTATTTGTTCTCATGGAATGCGACAATTGAAACTCATTTACTTGTAACACAGCAAAAGTTGAGAGCATAATTGAATACCACCTCTTGCAATCAAATGAAATAGAGGACATGATTATGATATCTTAATGTATACAGGTGATCACAACAGGTACATAATCTATTTGGGAACAACTACCATTACTGTCCGCTAGTTGCTAGATGCCCAGTTAGACTCGACGTCATAAAGTGATACGCTCATATTCAAGAAAATTGCAATTTCATTTTAAGAGAAACCATCTGTTTTACGGTGTCGTATTAATACATATTCTAACAAACTAGCCCTACGCATCAATCAATATACAATACTCCGCAAGTTTTATATGGAAGCCCGTTTATATATTTTTTTATTGCAGTCGTTAAAATTGCTACAAACGTTTGTAATTATATATATTTCGTCCTTGTCCTCGAATATACATATTTTATCGGAATAGTGAAACACGGTAGGATTGAGTTGATAACTCTATTATGTAGAGTTTTGATGAAGTACACACCCAAAGTTACGTGTTTTATATAAAATAACGCATTACAGTGAATGAATAAAAACGATCAGAAAACTTAAAACCATAAACTTTGTAACTCACTTACGTATCCGATCTTGCTCAAAGTATCACTAACTGATTTAATAATTAATGCAGATTCAAGTGGGCATGGTGAGTGTGGCGTATCAGATTGACATAAGCATTGACATGAGTATCACATAAACCATGGTTAGACCAGAGAGAGAAAGGGTTATGTTCCCGATCTCCTATCTCCATAGCAACGCAAAATACTCATACAAACTAAACTAAGAACTAATATTTAGGTAGCTTCTTACTGTCGGTATAGTGGAATGTGACATTCTGGATCAGCGAGCCCGCGACTATCCGAATGCGGAGAGCGAAGCCACACCATTCACTGGTCTTTCCGACTGATAGCTTGCACACACCCGTCTCCGTTGTTGAGTTGACTGAGCAGCTGCTGTTAAACGGCAAGGAGCTGTCATAGCATGATGAAAAACAACACATCAAATAAATAACGTCATAGATGAGATTAGATTCACGCAGTCGGTATTGTGTTGATCTAGAACTTCTTCGTAAATTGTCTTTCCTCTCGAGATTTTAGGCAAAGATGTTATGATACTTGACGATCCGAGGATGTATCTCGCCGGAAGACACGTGTGCAATAGTGAAAAATGCAAATGGTATCTACTCGGTCAGTCCACTGTCAATCCACTAGTAACTGCCATCACAGTGTTATTAATAATGCATGACGCTTCTAGCAGAAAAGAAGTTGTGGGTTGACATGTGTGATGCACAATGGCCATTGTTGTGATCTGAATGAATTATGTTATCCACACAAATGACTTTTTTATCGAAATTTTAACAAAAATTGAAATTTTCATTAAATATTCCAAGAATTATTACAAAAATAATAATTGATACAATTTTCACGAAACCTGCTTGAAAAAAATTACATCCTTTGACTTTATGATGTGTCAATTACAGCTTGATTTGGGCACTAATCTATTTTTTATCATCTTTCAAAAGTGCCAACAGTTTTTTTGAGCACCTACAATACTGGATGTTAGGACGGGCATACTGCTCCTTGACTTTATACCCATGCTGTACACTGATATGGATCACACCTGTACCGTGGAATGTAGCAGTCAGTGCCCTCAAAGAGTAATAGAGCTATCATACCGGAAAATTATTTAAGTTATGAAATAAGAGCGTATATTGGCCAATGGGCTGAATACAACCACGCATATAATGCGTGTAACCAGACTCGACATTGGTAAAAAAAAAAAAAAAAAAAAAAAAGTACGAAAAAATACACTAGACGATGTAAAACTTAGGATTCTTTACAGGATTATGCAATTCTGACAATAATTTAAACTGATACCGGTAGAATAAAAACAAACATGGAAAGCATGTTTTGTTTTTGTAATTTAGACATATAAGTGCCATTCTCATTGGGCTTAAAATAATCTCGAAGTTAGAAAGATCTCGAAGTTAGGGGACAGGGACAATAGGACCATTCGGCTTTTGGTACGGTTGCTAGGCAACTTTCAACCAAACTTTGAGATTTGTCTAACTTCGCGATTTTATAGCCCAATGAGAATGGCACCATAGTAAAGAAGTGTATTTGAGTTTGAAAATCTGCAATCTTCTGCAAATTCAAGATAGATAAGTGACGCTCTGGGTAGTATCTTCCCAAGGTGCATGGTATAGAAAGATGCATGTACTAGTTAATACGTCTGATGCACACAACGAAAAATCCGTACAGTTTGCCATTGCGGATTTATGGAGTTGCCTGTGGAGGTTATCGGGAGCCAGATTCAAGAACGAATAGCTCTTTGAAAATAAGCATGCAAAGGGGAGGGGGGGTCAACCCCCCTTTTTTCGTTTCGTTTCCTTTCTTTTTTCCTTGCAAGGAGGTTGTTTTAGGGGTTGAACCCCCTTTTTCCCCTTTTTTCCCTAATAATGTATGACGCAAGAAATTTTGCAGCACTGAAAAAAAAACATCATGACCCCCCCCCCCCCTTTCAAAAATCCTGCATACGCGTCTGAAAGTAAGTCTGATTTTTCTCATATTTTTGATAACCTGCTGCTCTGATCAGGATTACCTTTTACTATAAATGTAGGTCTACTCATCCTATGACACAGCATCTGTACATCAAATTAAATAATAGATTGACCGATAGGTGCACCCCATGTAACATATTGACTCGTTTCGAACGAAACGTAATAAGTGCGGAGGAAATACACGCACAGTCGTGTCGCGTTAAAATGTCCACTTGGGACCACGGACTTGCACACTTGCGTTGGGCCTGTTCCAAGTACACCGTGGGTGGCTTTTGAAGACCAAATGCATATAAAAGAAAGTAAATTTGGTGTAGGCGAACTTTTCGCATGCCAAATGCCTATAAATGTAAACTAATTTAGGATTAAACGTAATGGTCATAGGGCGAGCAAGGGTTGGATGAAATGAGGTCTTGATTATCAGACGAACTGGATTACTGGTTGTTTCCACCAACGAAACGGATTTATGACGTATCAGTTAAAGGGTTACTAAATTAGAAAAATAAGTTCCCGCTAATCTGTGTAAAATTATCCAATAAAAACGAATTTCACATTTGTTTGCCCCAATAAAGTCTTATTTTGACGAAAATTTGAAGAAAAAAAAACCCGCACCCCTCCAGTAACGTATAAGAAGTCAAAATGCCAGAGATTGTACGGAAGTCAACAATAGACCATTTTCGTAATGTATTCACGACTTTCCCCCTCACAGCGTAATAACGCGTTATTGCATTCACCTGTATCTTGTCATTCAGATTCAATGGGTGGCATGCACTTTGAATCTATTAGTTGTTGCTATTCGGACAAATCTCGGACAAGCTTTGAGGTTCCCATTGGTAACGTATTGTTTGAACGGCGTGAATAAACTATTTTATTCACGCCATTGGCATTTATGGCATTTTGACTTCTCATACATCACTGAAGGCGTGCGGGGTTTTTTTTTCAAATTTTCGTCAAAATGAGACTTTATTGCGGCAAATGAACGTGAAATTCGTTTTAGTGGATAATTTTACATAGATTAATGGGAACTTATTTTTCTAATTTAGTAACCCTTTAACCACGATACTCGATGGGAAACAAAACCCTCTGTTCTCTGTTTGTACTGATAGGATGTGAGTGAACAGAAGAGACATTAGTGCCATTCTTATTGGGCTTAAAAAATCGAGAAGTTAGAAAAATCGAGAAGTTAGGTGACAGGGACAATAGGACCAGTCAGCTTATGGTACGGTTGCTAGGCAACTTCCACCCTAACTTCGAGATTTTTCTAACATCTCGATTTGTTAAGCCCAATGAGAATGGCACTATTGATGTAAAGGTACATCATTGTACCTGGTGCTGGAGTGTGCTGGCATGTGCTGACTTATGCTGGAATAATGTGAACAATCGGTGTCGACATGCACTGTACACAGTCCTCTCTGAAATATACTACCAATACGCACACAATCAAACGCACACACACACATACACACATACATACTAACACATACACATACACATACACACACACATAGTCAAAACTGTTTCATAACGCATTGTTAACATTTCCCCTTTTGTGATCAAGCCTTGATCTTAATCAAGATCGCTGAATTATCTGACAAATCTTTCCGATAACACATGAACTATCAACACTATCATTGTCGTCATCGTCGTCGTCGTCGTCGTCATCATCATCATCATCATCATCACCATCGTCATCATCGTCATCAAGTGCACCCGGGTCCAATGTGCTGTCCTAAAACATAGGTACTCGAAAATCAAAAATGTATCTCGTTGGGTTTTCTTTTACTTGTCTAAAAATGGTTCAACAAAAGTTATCAATGTTGAGCTCTGTTTAAGAAGCACAAGTATTGGCATTATAGTTCCTTCTCAGTTTGTGATTTTTTTTTCTGTGTGCACAAAATGTATAAATTATTTCGCATTTTGTTCATCCAGCCATCTTCATCCATCCATCTTCATCCAGCCACTTGGCGGAAGTCGGATTTTACAGTCTTCCGCAGATTGTCCCGTTGTTCAGTCATACGTGCAAAGAACCATATAAAATGGTACCGAAATATGCTGGGAGGATCACCCTACCAGGATATAATCATGAACTCATGATTAGATGTTCATACTTCAAACAAGGCAAATAATATTTGTAAACATCATCTCTATAAATACTTATGATGCTATTCGTATACAAAATGACGAAAATGTTATGAGCATAGACAAATCAAAATTTCTTTTCAAAATTTGGCTTCTGTCCTATTTTTTTATCACTACGATGTAAATTTCCCTCAAGGGCTAAATTAGACTCCAATACAGATTGGGGAGCAACTTCACGTTGTCATTTTGCATAAATGATGAATTAATCGCTCAAAGCGGAGAGAGAGGGCGGAGGAAGGGGGGGGGGGGCTCTCCACTCTGCGCGTGGTCTGAGGTGTAATGGCTATAAAGGTTGCCTCCTACTCTAGCTTTTAGCATAATATTGGCGTCAAATGCCGAGAGACCCGGCAGGGAATCAATCTATTGCACGCCTTCATAAGATGCTTAATGCATCAGATAATACGAATAACATAAGAATTTATAACTGAAAACGGAACAAAATATTGATTTGCGAAAATCATATTAATGGCAGAATATTTGATACTATGCGTATATAAACTGATAACTATATAAACAGACAGGATTGAAAGGCAATTCCCTTCAAATCTGTTACAGCTCTGTTTACTTTTATAAGAATACCAAATGGGATTGAGTGGCCAAAAAATGGCCATGAAACAACGGGTAAAACCAAGGCCCTGTCTTATAAAGGTTGCGATTGATCGCAACTTGACTTGCGATCAATATCAAGTCTGTGCATTACAGATCAAGGATTGGACTTGCAATCGATTCAGATCAATCGCAACTCTGTATAAGGCAGGGCCCAGGTATCGTTTGATTTCAACAAATCGAATTATTATTTTGAGACAATTCTTTTTCGCGATCCTAAAATATATATAAACAAATAACCATGATTGCATGATCCGCAATCAATGTAACTACCTTCCTTAGATAAGGGATGTATGGGTGAGGGGATGGGGAACTTCCATCACCGCAATAAACATGCTAACGAAGTAATGTCCCTCTTGTGGTTTACTTACACAGGGACTCCGTAGTTTAACCATTCGACTCTGGTGACGCTGGTCGCCGAGGCTGTCCGGTCCTGCTGGGCAGCATCGCGGGCAGAGAGGGGCCAGGAACACATGAAGTGGACCCCGTTGGAGCTGGAGCAAACTGGACTGAACGACGCGTAGGGCGAACCGGAGGAGGCTGAAACGAACACGAGGGGGATATTGATAGTAAGCAAATAATCAGCGTTGGTGAGGGTGATGGGACGAACTATCACTTCCGAGGCGATCTGGATGTAGCTATCTTTCCGAAGCGCAGCTGAGGAAAGATAGCGTATACATTCAGATCGCCGAGGAAGTGATAGCTCGTCTCATTGCTTGAAACCAAAAGTTGATTATTTGCTTTATATTCCACATCTGAAACCAACTATCTATACCAAAAAATGACAATTTGACGTAAAAAAAAGTAATGTTTACTTTTCTCCTTAGCCCCGAGCCGCTGCCATGGGGAACACGCGTTAGGACGCGTATTAGGACGCGTATTAGGACGCGCATTAGGACGCGCGTTAGGACGCGTTAGATGTCAAGTGATAGTCCGAGTGTAACGCACTTTTATTTCGCGCGTACTCAAAATATTAATCACGCATTAGGACTGTGAGGAGTGAAGAGATCAGCGAAACCAAAAAGTACTATCACCTAGAGTGTAACGAACTTTTATTCTCAGGTGATCTGATCTACTCCTCATCACGTGATCAACTCTTGACCAATCATATAGCAACATTCTTAGTATGTGGAATATAATAAGAAATGTAGCAATATATAATTAAACTTAAAAAGATGATTTTATTGTAATTACCAATATAAAACATACTACCACTAAGCTCAACCCCGTCTCCTATACCACTAGGCTACAACCGTTGCTACTGCTACCACTACCACTATTACTAAATGTACCATAAGTGCTACTTCTACTACTACCACTACTACTACTACCTCTACTACTACTACTACTACTACATCAACTACTACTACTACTACTACTACTACTGTACTACTTCTACTACCACTACTACTTCCACTACTACTACTACTACTACTACTACTACTACTACTGCTACTTCTACTAATACTACTCTTACTACTACTACTACTACTATTACTACTACTACTACTACTACTACTACTACTACTTCTACTACTACTACTACTACTACTGCTACGACTACTACAACTACTACGACAACGACTATTACTACTACTACTACTACTATACTACTACTACTACTACTACTATTAAGATATCAGTATTAACATAGAAATAATACATAAGCATTTAGTATGCAATTGCAGCCTTTTATTGGTGCACCTAAATCTTTAAATTACATGACAATACATTAAATATAATTACGGAAGAGCGTAAGGGAAATTTTGGGGGTTTATTTCGTAGGGTGAGGGAAATTTCAGGTATTTGCAAGTATGTCATCACTTAAAACTGTGGGGAATCACAGAAATATAACATCAGCTCCTTCTTCTGACGTCATACCCTTGCGTTACTCTTCTGAGTTGATATCGTTAACTCTTTATCTTCCACCGAGGAATTAGTTGCACTGGTAACACACACAGGGCAGTATGGAGTCTGACAGAGAAGGAGTTATACAATGTTTGGGTAACGATGCAGAAGGCACGATCTTTTGAGACGGCCACATCGCCACACAAAGCGGTTGATCGGGCAACTAATCCTAGACTCGCAATAATGGAGTGCCATACATCACACACACGAACACAACTGAATAAAATAGAAATTACAGCGTTATATTAATAGTACTACACGTTATGAATTTTATTGAAATGGGCTTTTTACTGAATACGTGTCGTGGGGCTTTGTGAAAATGTCACAAAATAATGGATGTGTTGTGGACACGAAGGGATATGAATAATTGAGTAATGCACAAGATTATATAGCCATGCGTGAATATGATGCGTAATGTCTCCATATCGATATGCTGAGGTGGACCCTGTGTAGATTACTTGAAACTAGTTTATGTCACGAGATGGCTATTGCATTGCGTGAATTGTAATTACGTTTTTAGAAAGATCAGCGTTTCTCGGTGGCATTTGCATATGTAGAAAAAGGATAGATGGCAATGATGATTACGACAGAGGCGAACGGTGGATCATTGGTGATTAAGATTAGTAAGGGGGGGGGGGTCACCTTTTCATCTCCATTCTTCTTAAAATGCATTTTATCACCATCATCATCATCATCTTACATGAATTGGTTTTCTACTAAGGTACGTATAGCGTGTTCCGGCTTCCGTCTCTCATGATACAAAACCATTTATAGCATTATATCAAGAAGAATTTTGACAAATCATTCACTTAAGGCAAGGAAAGTCGACGACTAATAACGAAATGTGATCAGGATATCATATTACATTATTCACAGTGACTATGATACTCCCAACGGAAAAATGGAAGCTTTGAAGTACGTCGGCCTATATTAAGTCGCCGTTGTGGGCAGACACCCCCCCCCCCCCCCCTCCCTTCCTCCACTCCACTCCCCTTCCGCTGGATAGCATATTAATACATTCATAATTACATTACTATGGTACTCACAAAGAAGAAATGTAAGTATCCGTGTTACTAGTATGTCTATCGCCATAGCGGGCTGACACTCCTGCCCCCCCCCCCCCCCCAGCTCCCTCAGCGGAAGTGTATTTAATCACAAGTATAGTACACACAACTCCCATTGAACGCTCTTCCATTTGACACGAGAAGGGTTAATCGTATGCAGACTTTCACGTTTTGCCTCGTCTCAGTGTGCAATATCATGAATGGGTCGTGCAGAATGTAATGTATGTTGTAGTTAGATACATGCACTTTGGTCCTTCATTTTCATATTAATGAAACATTGGACTTGACATACTGTTTGCCCACGATGTCATCTATGTAGACTTTGCCACATTATGCTAAATAATTGATTAATATTTAACCATCGAATTTTCATACGTGCACCGGCATGCATACTTGAAGGTCGCTGACATGTGTGACTAAGGAAATTACACCATATTGCACAAATTTCGGATCACGAGGTATCTCCTTGTGACAAAAGTAAGTAAATTCATTCTGTCAGTTTATCGAATATATCGATCATTCAAATCAAATACTTTCGTGATATCCCGTTGTGTCTTGATGCAGTTCGTTTGGGATACGACACGTGAATACCATTTATAAACCAATGTAAAGGTGTCAGTGTAACCGCGTTGGCCCACTGAATTCAATTTAAGATCAATCATATATATACGTAAATATTCGATGACTTCTTAAATAAGGTTCTTCCATTTTCTATTCTTAGTGCACAGATTTCCTCTCTTGATCTTTCCACCCCCTTTTTTCAATTACTTCCGTTTCAAATGGAATACAATTAAATTCCAATTTACCCTAAGGAAAAGTCATCAAAACTTTGCGATAACGGCCTGTTTATATAATTTGTCTGTACATTTATTTTCTGCGCGGTGTGTTTAATACAAACGTGATCTTCAGCTATTTTCGATCTTATTTCTGCGCAAAGGGTCTGTGGATCACGAGCATTAAGTTACCCCCACCAACCATATCAGTCATTGCGTATGCATCCAACTAATACTGATATGTGTCACTATACTGTTTTATAAAGAAAAATATAGAAAAGAAAATACAATTGTTATTACATATTTCTAAACGGAACAAGACAAAAATAAAACCGCGAACGTACACGCCATCAGCGCCGGTATGCCCTTTCTGTGATAGGTTTGAACAGTTTATATTTCACACAAAATATTATCGTGATAATTAGTTAGTAGGCTGTGACACATTCTTCAATAAAGACACCTTTTGAGAAATAATTTACCCCGCCTCGTGCAACCACGCCACTGTTCCTGGTTACAGAACATACTTATCGCATTTGAATATCAAAGTTCAACAACATTACCACATACAATGCATACACAGTGACCTATACCTTAACAGCACACGTGTCATAGTTTGCTAATGGCATCACTAGGCGAGGCAAATTTGGGCTTGTTTTTTCATGTGGTTTAATGCTACAAACCGTTATAGTATATTGAGATGAGTGATATTGTGTATCCTCAGAACCTTGATACAAAGCCTACTCTGCAATTGACCGTTTACCCTAATAGATATGAGTAAATAACAAACAAACATCGCCAAAATTATTTCCCGACACATCGACATTCACTATACGCAAACTCCGCAATTATCTAGATGCCCTCTTTGGAAGAAATACATAGTCAACAGGGAGACTGTTACGGGTAGAATGTGTGAAAGATTTCAATGTAAAATTAAAGCGTTCGTCTATTATGTCTGCTGAATGATCTTAGTAAAAATCTCTATGACATGCACGTGTGTGTGTGTGTATATATCGTATGTGTACGTGTGTGTGTGCGTGTTTGTGTGTGTGTAACGTATGTACCGCAATTATATATATGCCTTTGACTAAAATACTTTGTATACTTGAGGTGAAGACCATGCTTTATGTAATACCTTTGTTTGAATGAAATAAAAAAAACTATTAGAAAAATGTGTGCGCGCGCGCGCGCGTGTGTGTATAAATGTGATAAAGAAAGTGGGTGGTGTGAAGGGAAAGAGCTAAAGTGGGGATAGGAAGGGAGAAAGAAAGAGGGAGAGAGTTAAAGAGATGAGACAGAGAGAAATGCTGTATGTATTGGCTCTCGTGATGCTGACTATTCTAGACCCCAATCATGCCAATGTGTGCGTTCTTGACCTTGTGGAAATAATTAAGATCCATGATATAGCTACCCTTTACGGAGTACAACACTTTTGCAATTATGGAAAAAGTGAACCTGCTTCTATGGTGAAACTTCAATTTTTGGTGTGTAAAAGATACCAGTTAGAATATTACAGAAAACTACATAATAGTTATTTTTAAATAATCTATAATTCACCCTTAACTTAATAGAGGAAATTTACGTTTGTATTTTGGGCCTCTCGCCGCTCACCTAAGTATATGTGTATGAATTTGATAAAGAGACAGTGAGAGATAGAGAGAGGGGGGGGGGGGGGGTAGAGACAGAAGGACAGAGACGGAGAGAGAGTCAGGGGGGGGGGGGGTGAGTGAAAGAGAGGGGGAGGTAGATAAGCAGGTGGGAAGGGAGAGATAGAGACAGAGCAAGAGATAGAGAGAGAGACTAACAGACAGACAAACAGTGAGAAAGGGAGAGTGAGTGAGAGAGACGTGGAGAGAGAGAAAGAGAGAGAGAGAGAGAGAGAGAGAGAGAGAGAAGTAGAGAAGAGAGAGAGAGAGAGAGAGATAAGTAGAGAAGAGATCGAGAGAGAGAGAGAGGGGTAAGGGGGGTAGGTGGGTAGGTAGGGAAGAGGTTAAAAGGGTGGCTGATTATGACTCCATTAACCATGCAGACCTCGATTATTACGTATAGAACGTATCAATATTTCATGCGCCTTGTGGTGCGTAGGCCGCTGGTCTATTGGGCATTAGTAATCAGGCGTGAACTCGAGAATATCTAGTGAAGGAATCCGATTACGTTTGAAGTAAGCAAGCAGACAAGCAATCAAAACCTCAAAAGTACTGCTACCTTCACGAATGTTATCATGTATGAGCTTACCTGTATGATTGACACGGCGTGGGTCCGTGTGGTATATATGATGCCTCGTGATATATATTTCAAACAACATCCGTTATGACATACCATTCGAATTAGTAACACTTTAACCGTAAGAGGCAAACCAAGTGCAATTATTGAATTAATAATAGAGCAGCTATGATTATGTTTAAACCTAACCTATTTGTGATGAATAGCGATGTCAACCTTTATTTCCTCGAGGTCATCGACGATTGATTCAACGACTAAGATACAATTTGAACTATCGAAATCCATCTCAGTCTTTTCGGCTGTTTGGTATACAGATTAACACACGATCCACGCATTTATGTATACATCTATACATGTTTATGCATGCCCCTTTTCGCCTTGTGGGCAGAGAAGTATTGATGAACCCTTATCTCCACATAAAGTATGTATTCTCGCTTTAATATATAAGATTACAAGAATTCCAAGAAATTGAACAATCAAGCAAAGATTGGCCAAGTATAGAGAAAGACCAACCCGCATCTCCCGATATTCGATCCCATCTTATGTGCGCATTTATGCGCATCAATGTCGGTCCAGTAGGCGGAATAACCCTGGCTAATCTGGATTCGGCAGATTTCATAAGTCATAAGGGACCTATTTAACGAACAGGATCCATTTGTTAGCACCTATCTCAAGACGGAAGTCGTTGTGCCATCCATCTATTTGTATGCTTTCTTGCTAGAAGAAACTACGAAATTGAAGACGGGAGGAGTGTATACGCTTTGTAAAGTTGGAAATTTATGAGATGGAAGCTGTATTATCATTGAATGGATATCGAGGGGACCAGTATCTCGATGATTCAATTACAAAAAAAAAATAACCCGTGATCTTACGTCCATGCATCAACATCGATATTGACATAAAGTGTGTCACTAATCCGAGAGGGGTCATAAGCATAGCCGTACCATGTTGGGTACGTGCATCGATGTTTAACCCATAACATGCCATTTATGGATTATTTCACAATCAGTACAAACAGATCCCCAAAACATGATAGAGAAGCAGTTCATCTGGCACACAAAGGGTTAAATGGCGGATGAAATGGCGGGGGGGGGGGGGGGGGAGGGGAGGTTTGAAAGGGGGCGGGGTCTACGTGCTAGAGTGGGGGAATACGTGATACGGGAAGGAAAAGGGAGGAGAGAGGGAAGGGGAGAAGGAAAGTGGGAGGGGGAATTAAGGAGATGGAGAGAGACAGCAAGTTAGTAAAGGGAGCGGGGAAGGGAGCGCGATAGGGTGGGATAAACCGTATCCCTTTAGAAACACAGATTGGTTTTAAACCCAAATTCGTCGCTCAAAAAAAGGGATTTGTCGTCAAACTTCGCTTTCTGGAGCAGGGCCTCCAAGCATGATCGATACGATTGGAATCAGCTTGCTCGATTAATCGACATCCGATTTTAATTTTCAAGGGACGAGGCGGCCATGAGAATCACGAAAGACGAAGTTCAATGTCGCATGCTAAGCATGCACACATCTCACCTTTACATAATCACTTCATTGACGTTCTATAATCCACCCCTCCTGCCACTTTGTTGATTAAATTGTAAGAACGGTCCACAATGATGAAGCACAGGCCCTATTTCCCAACGGCCATATAACAGCGTTACGACAAGAAGGCAATGAATGTCACACGTCCCTCCTCTCTCTAATCAAGTTAATTCTTCTTGAGATGTAATACCTCGGAGTAAAGGGTGACATGAGAATGGCAAGTTACTTTATTCATCAAGTAGTAATGACCCACACGATCCCCGCATTGCAATCAGAGAGTACATGTGACTTGCTTAAAGGTGGCGCTTCCTTTTTAGGCCTAAATTAAAAGTATATTATATATTATTCAAAGACTGAGTAGCCCTTTTACAAAGGTCGTGAAAATCGACATTGGTCAACAATATACTCTAATCATATGATGTATAAAATCACCCAGTCAAAGCTTTACGGTGTTTTTTTTTTTAAGAAAAGCGTTCATTGTTTACATATGAAACACCCTATTTCGTAGCACTATACAGCCTACAATCATTTATTATACCGTATCGTCGCTGCCAGTGCGCTATGCGTGTAAAGCCTATCCGTTTGTATACAACCACAACGGCAGTTGAAACACCGCGCAACGTGTTTCGACCGCCTTCCGCGGTGTTTCGACTGCCTTCCGCAGTACGTGTTTCGACTGCCATCCCAGTTCCGCGGTGTTTCGACTGCCTTCCGCGGTACGTGTTTTGACCGCCTTCAGCGGTGTTTCGACTGCATTCCGCGGTGTAAGGACTGCCTTCCCCCGCGTTCCGCGGTGTTTCAAGTGCCGTCGTGTAGAAGCTGCCATACAGCGCGAGGCATATTGGATACGCTACTATGCGTGGGACAGTGCATGCACAGCCATGCGGGCAGCGGTCATCGGTCTCTTGAACTGATATCTAACGATCGCCAATTTCCAGTTCTAATATTGTGAAGGAAGTTCTTATACAGTATGTTTTTCCATTTTCCGTGGTATTTAAACGATTTCAATTTGTTTTATTTACCTGCAAAAGGGATACACTGTCTTTCATAAAGTCATAAATTTAGAAGAAATATCACGCGACATTAAATGGGTTCATATCGGCCATTACTTTATGAATTTTTTTGTCAGATTGTCTCAAATCAAATCTAGTAACGCATGCGCTGACAAAATAATTTTGAACAGAATATCATTATATGCGACGCAATCAAAACAATGTTGTCATCATGGGCATTTCTGGTCAACTTTGTGGCAAGATATGATTATATAGACAATTATGATAGATTGGATAGACATATCCAAGTTCACCTGAGATGTAATCTATCAGGAAGTATGTTTTCCATGCTTATATGATATATACGCCACTGCTAAGCTTCATATCTTGCAAACAAGACTTGTATGCAATGTTGCAATTGTTTGCAAAAGGGATAAACTACCTTTAAACGAAGCACAGGGACATTAAGTTTAATAGACGAGATTATCGTTTGCGTTCATTGCTCGCAAGGCAAATTATAAAGGTATTTATATACTCAAGTTCACGGTCAACGTATGACTCAATTTTTAAATGATGCTTTTGTTACGTTAGGTTGAACTTTAACGTACATGTATGTATATATTATTCATACTGTTACTAAACTGAGATTCTTTATATAGGAAGTAAATGAAAAAAAAATAATAAAAGAGAGATACGTGGACAAAGAAACAAGTGACAAGTGACAAAGAGACGGTTGACCACTGGAATATGTGTTGAATAAAACGATACTACAAGCAACTAATTTGCATTTATTTACAATATGTACATGATACAAGTTACGGGTTTTACATTTCACCTTTAACGCTACGAATGATGCCACAATCAAGAGCTACAGAATTAGTGTTTACTAACCCAAACTTGAACATTAAGTCCTCTTCTGTCCCAAACTCTCAGCTCCAACACAATGGCACGTCCACATCGCACAAAGGGTCAGCAACATATCTTTCACACCTCACGATCAAAACTTTGTGCTGACCAAGCACATAGTCATGGGTCTAGTCTGCCCCTGCCGACCCCCCCCCCCTCCTTTTCTTTTCTTTTTCAAACTCATAACATGGGGTTATCTCTGTAACAATACCTATTGTATACAAAGTCTGAATTTCAGTCTTGTTCTCTTAAATCTTTATAGAATTTCTCTCTTGGGTCTACCTTAGACTTTCCCCATCCTTCATAACTCCATTATACTAGAGGGGGCGATATGCTAACAGAACAGATACCCCCCCCCCCCTTCACACACAGAAACACACAGTTTCATCCACACATAAACACACATACACACACACATACACACGCACACACAATAACTGGAAAAAATATTCGTCAATGGGATATGCCCCTTCACGAGCTCCCCTTCAACACATATTCACAAAGAACATACGTACGACATAACATTTGTATCACTTGTTTTTATATCCAATGATAGAAGTTTACCAAAAACAATTTCAAACATGCTTGAGTGCGAAGGATTTTGCGGTTTGAGACCACAGATTGAAAACATGAAGTCCCAATTTGGCGGGGAAAATGATAAGGGATAGTGGCATTCCCGACTAATATTTTGTCAATTTTATTTCGTTCTCAAGGGCACGTATTCCTGGCACTAATATTGATCGAATCCACGGATCTTGTAGGACACTATTAACCAATAATGTCATTAGTTCATTACCCACCTTCAACCAATCAACACGACACTTATAACAGTCGTCCAGTACAAGATGTATGGACACAAACTACAGAGTCGTAGAACAAGACTATTATCTTCATATCCCGAGAAAAAAACGAGAGAAATTTTGTGCTTCCTATAGAGAGTGTGATACGAAAATTGATATACAAAGAGCAATAGCGTATCCCGAGACCATTATTGTCATATTCAGATGAAAAAGAGGAAGACTTTCGATTTAGATTTCCTTTATACAATGTAATATGGAAGTGATTATGTAAAATGATAAAAAGATATTGCGAGATCATCATTTTCATGTTCTCAGAAAAAAAATAAGAAAACTTTGGATTTGGGCTCTCTATTTACGATGTAATATGTAAACTCTTTATGCAAACAACAATACGATATTGCGAGACCATTCTTTTCATATTCAGAGAAAGAACGAGCAACTTTTGATTTGAGCTTCATATATAGTGTGATATGTCCACTCTTATGCAAAAGAAAATAACGAATCCCAAAACCATCATTTTCATATTCAGAGAAAGAACGAGAGAGCTTTTGATTTGGGCTTCCTAAATACAATATACTATGTAAACTATATAATCAAACAACAATATCATATTTCGAGACCATTCTTCCAATATTCAGAGAAAGAACGGGCAAGCCTTTTATGCGGGCTTCATATACAGTTTAATATGTCAACTATTATACAAACAACAATACGAATTCCGAGGCTTTTATGTTCATTTTCCGAGAAAGAGCACTTCAACTAGAAAGAAGCATTCTTTGATCATGCCCATCACGCAAATCTTCCCTGAGGCGAGGAGGCGTAACTCATTCATACTTGTACGACTTCTGAAAGAAAAGTATGGTAACGAGATTTATAAACAAATGAATTGTTTCGTATACTCCCATTCATACCAGTGATGCATAGTATTCATAGTGATATGACGGAGCTCGGCTACAGTCTAACCACAACTACATGAATTGGCATGAATGCCGGGGGGGGGGGGGGGGGGGGCTAACAGTACGTCAACTCACGATGGGGATGAATAATGAAGATACAAGAAGATGACTGTCATACTTGTCAGCACACGGTAATCATTATGAACAAGGAGCTATGCCTATAGTAAAGCAGTTCACGCACGCATGGGTATAGGATGCTGTAGCGACGATTTGTTTTAATGATTGTTGGCTGGTTTTTGAAAGCATTCCATAAATTCCAATTTTTTAAACAAGCATGGACATGAAATGTGAGCGTTGCATTTGTTCTTCTACTACCATGACTTCTACTTTTGCTACTACTACTACTACTACTACTACTACTACTACTACTGTTACTATTTCTACTTCTACTACTACTACTAGTACTACTACTACTACTACTACTACTACTACTACTACTACTGTTACTATTTCTACTTCTACTACTACTACTATTACTACTACTACTACTACTACTACTACTACTACTACTGTTACTATTTCTACTTCTACTACTACTACTAGTACTACTACTACTACTACTACTACTACTACTACTACTACTGCTGCTTCTACTACTACTACTACTCCTACTACTACTACTACTACTACTACTACTACTACTACTACTACTACTACTTCTACTCTACTACTACTACTACTTCTACTTCTACTTCTTCTACTACGATATAAACAGATATTATCATCATCAATATGGTTATTATAGTTAGCCGTTATAGGAATATTGATAGTAGTAATACCACCAATAGGCTATCAGTAGAGATAGAATGATAGTAGCAGTAGTTGAAGTAGTAGTAGTAGTAGTAGTAGAAGTAGTAGTAGTAGAAGTAGAGGAACTTGTGAGAGTAGTGATATTATCATCATTAGGAGTAATAGTGATAGTAGTAGTAGTATTAGAAGTACTAATAGTAACAGTCGAAGTAGTAGTTATGGTACATAAGTAGCAATAGCTGCATGAAGTGGTATTATTAGGCCTAGTAGTAGCAGCAACATCAATATGAGTTTAACATCAGTAGTAATAGTAGTGCTTAGTGCGACAAATAAGAAAACACAACAAATTGAAGAAAAGTAAGGCGTTCTTACATTGCCCGGTAACTGCCGATAACACCATGATGAGAGAAACGGTGGATGACGAGATGGATGGAAAGATGCCCATGTTCAGTTCTTTCATTTTTTCGTTCACCCGAAACATGCGAGAACTACAACGATGTAATCAAGACACCGTCCAGGAAATATTCTCGAGCGATGCCTGGTGAAGCCTGCTCGTGGCGAATCGGAAGTAGAATTACCGTTTCGTGATAAGGTTTTTCATTAATACGATGGCAAATACTGTTCGACGTCAGTTCGATAGGACGTTATCCAGAGTGGTTTTGGAAGCTCCAGATAAACACGGTGAACAACATTTAATGTTCTGACCATCATCACCAATTCAGAACACCAAATCGGTATATATGGCACGCGTAACCCCCAACTCAATGAAACATCCTAACTGCATGTAGCAGGTGCGTAATTGGAGGAGTTCCAAGACTTGGGATCATGAAATCAGCGAGAGAGTGCGAGCAGCCAGCATAAGCCAATGCTCCTCTCGTGCAACCTGTTGGCCGGGGAACACTTTGCTTCTGAACGTTACTCGCTCGGCTTGAGGAGAAAGAGAAGCATGTGCGTGTCAGTGTTTACCATCCGAAATGACGTCACGCGCACGCGGAATATTATATTATTCGCGGGTGGTATAATCTGCGCTCATGCACGCACACACAATAAAATAGAATCGCCTACGCAGTTGCATTCTCCATTACAAACGGTAGCGCCCTCCCATTGTCCTTCTCTTCAATTGATTCCTAGGAATTAGGTTCTTTCTTCATCACTACTGAAGGATGGAGAATGATTGGGATATCAAACCATAGCTTTGGGACAGCCTTCGCAGCTAAGTAAACAGTTTTTTTTTTTTCAGCTTTGGGTTTTAAAGGATTGTATTTGTTTCCATAGGGAGCTCGTTGAATAGACGGGTTTTACATCATGACCCATACTCGGCTTATAGCCTCACTGGTACTTCCAATCACTAAAATGGTCTTGCAAGCCTCCAGTGACTAAAAACCGTCACACTGGTTCAATTACCCTAAAATGTTTTGATTTCTTAATGGATATCAAATCCTTATTGATTTCGTAGGTAGTTTAGCAGCTTTGACATCATCCGCTGGCAATCTGTTTGACATTTGCTACACACAATATACTGCGGGGGTTGACGACGGTTGGCATTTACCACTGCATCCATTTGCCTACCGATTTGAATCATCATCATGTAAAACCATGCGCGTATAGTACGTGAAATAGAAACATAACAGTATCCCTCAATCACTAATGTGGGTGGCATATACCTCCCCCCCCCCTTCCCCGCACCCCTTCCCATTTGAACTTAATTTCATCCGAAATGGAGAGAGCGGTATAGGGCAAAATAATCCTCTTTTTTGTGGAGTAATGCTGAATTTGTAGGCGGCGAGTTGGCTTAACTGATTACTATTTTCCAAAATGTCTATGAAGCAACGACGAAAGTTTGGTGTATACGTTCATTATGATGTCATTGACGAAAGGGTCATACGTATATCAGTTATATGTTTGTCATTCATATGCGTTATTTGTTAAAAACATAACTTTTTCATGGTTGTTCATTCTCAATGTATTTTTATTCTATTGTTGTTATTCAACCATTCGTACATAATTACCTAGGACCCTAAAAATGCATTTGGTTGAACCTATTTATGTTCCCTCTCTGCGTTTGGAAATGAATGAAAAACAAGTAAACACAAATTCGAGGAAACGCAGATGGCGCGCGCTCATCCTTTCTAATGGAGCTTTGTATCACGTGTCATGCACGCATCAAGACGAACATAGCGAGGTTGGCAATCAACCATCCCCTTCCATCCCCACCCTCCTTCGCCCACACACGCACACTCACACGCACACACGCATATACTGCATATATTCATCTCACACACAACTCACACTCATACTGGAACACACACTCTCACCACAACACAGAAACATAATGCAGTTGAGTTACATAGCTGAGATTAGTACCAACAGCTAAAAAAAATGCATGTTTCGCATTGATTTAGCTGTGGGTTTAAAGGAGGGATATCGCATTGCTATAAAGCAGCAACATGTACAGTGAAGGGTTTAGATAATATTTGCATAAATCACCGTCTCATCTCAGCGGTATACTATATTACTCAACTTTTACTGTTAAAGGATACTCGGCACCAACCTCTTACAACTTCAGTATACAAGGAAAAGTGCAAGAATTAATGTTTAGCTACACACTTCCCATCCTCTTTCACTGGCAATAAACACCGTACTCTAAATGAAATATGCATGTGTAGAATACTTTTTAAACTGAATTCCTAAATGAATATTGTTGTGCTACCCAAACTAAAGTGTGCTTTTTGTAACAAGTATGATATCAAGTACCGAAATGATGTCGTTTTATGCACCGAGTAACATAAAGTCAAATGTAAAATAGTTACACGGTGGATACCGCATGAGGGCGCACTAGAGTACAGGGCCCTAGAGTCCCATAAAACATAAAGGGACTCTACAGAGCCCCAGAGCCAGATCTATATACAGAGTTTGGCCAACTCGGTTTAATTCGGTTACAACATGGCGCATATTCTTTTGTTCTTTGTTTGCCCAACAAAGCAACACGCACCATGCTGTTACCTATTGAAGTAGACTTGGCCAAACTCTGTTTATAGATGGCTTTGCTGAGCCCTCGAGTACCTTTATATAAAAATGTACTCTAATCCCCATATCGCACTATATATCCTCGATCCCTCTTAGTTCCTTGTATTTCTACATGATCTCACTGAGCGTAAACACGAATGATCGTGCAGCATATTGGGTGTTGATGTCGGAAGTTCTGTCACTCGAATATATTTGTGTAACTTCACATAGATGATATAGATGGGCGCTATTATTGTTAAACGTTATTTTACCATTTTGAGGGGGCTTAGTTGCATTTTAAAGACAGTGTGTCCCTTTTGCACGTTAAAACATATACACAGAAATTGTATTTAAAAATATGTTAACACAGGAGCAATACGAGTGTGAATGTAAACTATGGCCGCTTGGTTTCAAAGGTAAGCATCGATATGTTTTCTCTTTACCTGGAAAGGTTCTTGCGATATGACTGTGAGACTTCACACACGTTATCGTTATGGTATACGGCTGATTTCTGCCGAGTTTCATGACGTTTACAAATTTGACACTTTGTCTTTAACATGGATTGTTGCGTTCTCGAGTGTTCTCGAAGACCACTATCATTCTAAAAGCAGTACATTTACTCTGCGAGAGAGGCACGTCCTACACCCCCATCCCCTCACACACACACACACATACACACACCCCCATCCCCTCACACACACACACGTACACACACACACACACACACACACACAAACGCACACACAAATACACACACATACATGCACACACACACCACACACATACACACACATTCACACACACACACACACAAACACATACAAACAAACACACACACATACACATACACACACATACATACACACACACACACACACACACACACACACACACACACACACACACAAACACATAAACACATACAAACGCACACTTTCGGTTCTATCGCTCGCGATAGAGGGGCTGTTGCACCACAAATTGTCGTCCCTGCACAAATTGACGCCGGCGACAATTTGTGCAGGGGGCTGACACCACAAATTGTCGTCCCCCCTCGAAACACATTCAATATGATGTTGAAGCCTTCAAGGCCATTAGGGGCTTACATTTTTGGTAATATAATAATTCCTGACGAACATAATACATGAAAACCAACACATAACTCAAGTGTATGAATGCACACAAACTAAAATAAAAGGTCACGTTAAAGTTTGCAGAGTGTGTGTGTGTGTGTGTGTGTGTGTGTGTGTGTGCGTACGTGTGTGCGTGAGTGTGTGTGCTTGCGTGCGTGCATGGGTAAGTGTGTTCTCTCTCTCTGTAGTGATGGTACAAGGGATCACACTATTCACAGCCCGCATACCTCAAAAAGAAGAAAAAATTATTTCATTGCAAGACGGGCACTTTTATATTGAAATAAATGTTTTCCGTCTTGAAAGGGCATACATTAGGATATTGATATTCCCGAGAAGGGCACGAGTTTTTAAACGTGTTTTTTACCTTTTTAGACTGGGAACATTTGTATAAAAAACTTCAAGGGGGACCATTCATCTCTGCGAGAAGGACAACTGGCAAAGTCTGAGAGCGTTCGTGTACAGCAGCCGCACCCCCCCCCCCCCCCCCCGGAAAACCCGTTCACATATGCACTGGTGTTGTATATCGATGCGATAATTATTATGCACAGCGAATATTGTACCATCTTCATGAAACCTGCTTCAAAACATATAACATTCACTAGCTTTCAGCTTGAGTCGAATTGTATGATGTTTATCTATAATTGTTAACTATCACAATCATTGGGGGTGATTGAGGGCGCTCCACTTCTCATAGATGCAGGTAGTGGATATTTTGATTGTTCATTGGAGTACGCCCAACAGTTTCCATTGGGTCTACCGGGGTTACCGTTTGTGGGCCCCGTTGCACTAAACTTACCATTAATCGTAATTCTGTCATCAATGGTAAGTACCGTGGTAACCCCTCTCAAAAGCCAATCAAATTCAAGGTTTGGTTTCCGTCGAAGTTGCCATTTGTTGCAAAGTTACCATCAATGGTAAGTTTTATGCAACAGGGCCAAGGTCCTGGTCTATAACTACGTGCATCGCTGGAACTTATCTCAAAATCAATGTCATCACCTCAACTATAGCTTGCTTTGTTCATGGATAAGTCTTCTTGTAAACACCTTTCCCTTCCGCTATAAGTCTCTTTGTCCTACCACATGTCATTGCTATTTACTTTCCCAAACCAACGGATAACCACCCATTGTGCTGTAAATACTACTTGTAGTAGAAAGAGAAAGGGTCGTTTTCCCCAGAATGAATCTCACGATCCACGTTACTCCCGACCAAACAAGATGTGTACATATCGTAGTCTCTCTCAATGTGAAGGCAAATTATAATTAAAACTGAGCCCCGACAGTTGTACTACTGGCGAGTAGGTATATTGAATTCGTTGCATAATACATCAATAATCATGAAAATCTACCCGAAACGTCGAGTCTACCTCTCTACTCATCAGCTCTTCACGCTTTCTGGTTTACAGTCCTTTTCAGGACTACACTCATTTCAAAGGAATACTCTACTTTCAAATCTCCACTTTCTCGCCTTTCCATTTCCCCTTCAATTCGATCCCCGTTTTCTCATCTCAGTCCTCCCAGGACTTTACACATGGTGTACCGTAAACCTCTCTCGTGACATTAATAAAAATAGTATAATATATTTGTATTAGAAGAAATTCATGAATGATGCAATTGACGAATTATATTGCTTAATAAATAAACATCCCAAAGAAAAGAAAAGCATATGCTGCTACGCGTTTAACATATGTCATCAATTCAATAACATCTTTAATGAGTTTGTGTTGTGTGTATGGGGAAATATTGTACTTTCTACATACAACAACTTCATACCGGTGAACCGCGAAACGTATGGGTGCATTTTGACAATGAAAACACCGGTTGTGCTGTCTACTTAAAACTACACCGGTACACTAGTATATTGATTATTATAGGAGTTCCTATTTCGCTATTGTGTGTGTGTGTGTGTGTGTGTGTGTGTGTGTACGGCTCGATGCGCTAGAACACATATTTTACTATCTTATACTTTCTTCCCTGTCATGCAGGAGTTACATTCCTCTCTTAAATAATACTAACCTTGGATGTTTTTTCTGACTTTCCTTGAAAACATTGTTTGTGCGTGCTAGCACAGTTCTCCACCCACTACTTTCGACTAGGGTTTTCATGGGTACTATCCCTCCAGGTAAACACAGAAGCCACACCAGTGCTTCATGGTCCCGGTACCCCTGGGTTATTGATTTTTTTACAATTGTCCTAATAATCAATGCGCGTCCCCTATTTTGTACTACGGCGTTGTATCGGGGCTGTTTGAATACGGTAGGCCCTTTCATACCACGAGGGGGGCACGTTGTTGACGGGACGCCAACGAAACATACGTGACAGTTATCTGCTTGGTGGAATATTGCGTCCATCTCAGTATTTTACTCCTACTCCGTTCGGTCGCACTGATAGATCAAGCTGTGGTGCTGGTATCTCAGTCTGTCGATCTTCACAAGAGCTACTGGATCATTAAACATAAGTATGAAGCATTCTTTTAATATTTCTGATACAATTAGTGTCCTTACATTTCTGTAGATCGACAAGTCGGGTCGTATTCCTACTGATGTTCCTAACAACAATGTGTTCTAGAAATGTGTTGTTTTCCGTAATTGTTCGCATTTCTACTTTTTCTTTAAGCATCGGGGTGGCACTCTGAAATTTAGAAACATCCAAACCAGTCTCAGCTAATTCAATTGTTGGTGCATCTTTTGCCTTAAGTCAGTTTTCAGAATGCCAGTTATTGATAATCTGAAAACTGACATCAGGCAAAAGATGCGCCAATCGGCCAATCACAGTTGAGAAGCATAGGTAGAAACTTAGGTCAAAACTTAAGTTTCTTTTCGGAATGCCATCCCGGGGACGAGATTTAACTGCCTTTTGCTTCAATCAAGTGTCTTGTCTTTCTGACCCGGATGATATCCTGGTAAGGGGGAGGTCAGCCTGCTAGTCGTTGAAGAACAAACCTAATATAGCGTCCATGGTTAATCCACAGGCTAATAGGCAAACCTACAACACTTATAGACTAATCACCGACTTCAAAACCTTAGCTTGTCTTATACACTGCCTAATCTGACAAAAGGAAGCAACTAACAAAAGAGACTTTTCTTGTAAATGAGCAAAATATGTCTGTCACTTTCATTGGCATCAGTGTAAGACCGCATCATGTTAGATTGAATATCTTGCAGCAAGATGAATATTTCTTGTCCGGATTTTGGCATGTAAGGAATGCTGGGTACAATCTAAGAATACCAATAACCCGGATTTAAGTGATTTGTCACTTGCTTCCATTTGTCAGAGTAGGGCAGTATAGCTGTCTATCCATTTCTTCCTCTCTTTCCCTCCCACTTTCCATACACTCCTCTCTATCATTCAAAGCTTTTGCTCTCTTAGTTGAATACATGTATAAACGAAGATTGTTTCAGGTGCTACAGATAGTTCTTGCCTGTGGAAGATTGTTTCAAAGACCCACCACTCTGTTGCCAATTAAACAACTTATTACATCTAAACGGGTATGCAGTTTGTCGGTTGTCATTGAATTACATGTGATGTTATCCTGCTCTTAATTTCAAACATAACATTGTTGAAAACTATTACAAATCTAGTATGTCGCCCATGTCACACATATGAGCAAAGTAATGATAGTAGTATCATATTGTAAGACGTTCGTCGTATGACAAATTCGCAAATCATCGATTTATTTTTGTAGCACGCCTTCGTTCGCTTTTAACCTCTTCTGTTCTCAACGGTAATGAATTGTGATCATGCTGCTTGTCGATATTGTGATATTGGTCTAAAAATACATGTACACAAAAAACATGATTATCAAACGTTTGTGTATTGTTCACTTCAATTGTTGAAATCCGGTACAAAAGAGTATCATGCATACTTGCGTGCCATAAGACAAAGGAATGTCTGAACGAAATAGCATGTCAGTGGCAAATATCAACATGAAACGATATATAGCGATCATCATGACCATAAAAACATATTAAACTTGAAGCTGTTGAACTTGTTTGACAATATTACCATACCCTAAAAGAGCTAAAAAGCTAAAAGGGCAAAGAATACCATATCAAAAGGAGTTTGCAATACTAGACATACTCTCATGCAATATGCCCTATTTCTGTAAAGCTCTAAGATTGCATGGGTCAACTTGATATTAACAGAATATGCGGAAATAGGAACTATACAGTTTTTCGAAGATTGTGTATAAATAGTGAGCTATAAAGGCGACTCTACTAAACATATAGGAGCAGAGTTTGCCGGATCAAGAGTTATGCTAAGTTATTGCACGATTCTTGTTTCCTTTTTCCGAGCGATTGCATCTTACATTGTTTTCTACTTGTTGCAACCCCACCACCTCCTCCACCCCCTGCAGTGGGAAAACACTCGAATAATTAACGTTCTCGAATAGAACGTTAATTTGGGGGTCCCGTGTATAGGGGGGTCACACTCTGTGTGCTTCATTTCACTTATCGATTAAGAGAAAGGTTCAAACCCGATGAGCTGGACAGAAAGCCTATGCTGCAACACGGGTGAATGTTATGGACCCTTCGTGATTCACCTACAGAAAGCAGCTATAAGCCTACAAAGGCTATCACAGAGTACCATGTGAAATTAAAATATCAACCGCAATTGCTTAAAATGAGATTAAGAGGCTGTCATTTGGAGGGAAATTTGCAATTTCTATTAAGTCCGGAAGACCTTGGGACAGATTCCCATTTATCTGACCGCACGCTCTCTATCTACCCCCTATTTCCCCTTCTGTAAACCTTTTAAGTACCAATCATTGACAGATTCATATTAATGACAACTTAGTTTCTTGCCAATAGGACTGAGTGAATCAAAACACTTAATCCTATTTGTCTTTTTCATCGTCTTTTCCATCACAGTGAGCAGATTAATGAGATTGAACAGGAAGGTCGTTGCGGCCTGCTTAACAGCGACCGGAGTGGGTCTCGGCATCACATACCTGGCAGCCCCTCAGTGCGAGATGCAGGCAGCCGATACAAGTACGCTCAAGTCCAGCTTCCCGGCGTCGGCCAACTACCCGGATCTCTCGAAGCACAACAACGTGATGGCGTCGCACCTGACCCCTGGCATCTACGGTCGGCTGAGTAAGCTGACCACACCCAACGGCTTCACCCTGGACCAGTGCATCCAGACCGGTGTGGACAACCCGGGACATCCCTTCATCAAGACGGTCGGCATGACGGCAGGGGACGAGGAGTGCTATGAGGTACTCATATTTAAACTCTCTCATCAGAACCACCTAATCAAAAGTCCATTCACCTCGTACACACATCTGTTCCATTAGCAATGGCAGGGTTAAACTACTACTTTAGGTATTGGTGAGAGATGTTCTTGTGGGTTGTGAAAAACAAAGATACATAGGCTGTTCCATGTTAATAGTGTAAACAAATGTTACATTACTTCTAAAATCTGTATTAATTACAGAAAATACAATTACTTTGTTCTTAAAACCACCCAACTTAAGAAAACATCAATGAATTAAATAAAGCCTGGACTTCCAATGATGGAGTCCGTCCTGTTACCAACGTTATTTGCACAGGGTGATTCTCACTATACAGCTGGTTTAATGCTCTGTTTACAATCAAGCGTCTCTTGCCGTTGAAGCAAAACACGAATGATTGATATTTTGTACAGTACTGTGGCCATTTCTTTTCTGAAAAGTTGCTACTAACAAATCTGCTTCTTTTGGCACTGAAATCGACTTAACTGAACGAGAACAATGCAGTGCGTAGCCTCCAGTAGAAAAGCTGAAGCTAGCATATAGAAAACGGAGACAAAGACAAAGAATGTGAAGGTGAGGAATGAATTATTCTCGCTCAGTCAAGTATGACTTCACAGTATTCCTTGAGAAAGACAGGGAAAGACAAGTAAGAACTAAAAGCTAGTTCCCGCTCTTAGTTCTGAGCTAAAAACAGATACACAGCTGCCTAAAAGAAACAAGGTGAAAATAGAATGTTCATTGAGTTATTGAATTAAAACAGCGAGATATTGGAAGATAAGAAGTGGATGAAAAAAAGAGGAGAAACTTGAGCATAAATGTATGCAAACATCTGTATTAATACTAAAGCGTGCTAATGAATGTTAAAGCGCATACATCGAGCAATTTCCTGTTATTTCATTTTCTAAAAAAAAAAAGAAAGAAAGAAAGAAAGACTCCACCACATCACAGCTACGATCTAATAGACTATTTTCGACGTGTATTAAAAGTTTATGCACGTCGTAGCAGCAACTAATATATTCCTTCCCACTCCTATTCTTACAAATAAACACCGTTTTGATCGTCACTTGCGCACTGTCTTGTCTACAGGTCTTCAAGGAGCTTTTCGATCCGGTCATTGATGAGCGCCACAACGGCTACGGTCCCAACGACATCCATCCGACCGACCTCGACTCCTCTAAGGTCAGAGGCGGCGTGCTGGACTCCAAGTACGTGCTGTCATCCCGGGTGCGCACAGGCCGAAGCATCCGGGGCCTCAGCCTCCCTCCCACCTGTAACCGCGCGGAGAGGCGCATGGTGGAACAGGTGTGTGTTCAGCTTTTGATCGCCATTTAGACCCGAATCTGCCATCCGACACTTTAGCAAAGTGGATTTTTTTGTTCCTGTACCTTAAGCACCACATTCTTTTAGAATATACTACTTCGTTTACCACTAGTGATCCATACCACGTATAAGGAATGTCATTTTTTTTTGGGGGGGGGGGCGCCGCCCAGCGACATCCAGATTTTTGTTTGTAGTCATGCTCGCTTCCGGTCTCAAAATTAGTACACTATGTGCGGCATGGACAATTATAAGCTGAGCCATGTCATGTTGTTCGCGTGTTACCCATCGCTTTCTTCTCATCCATCATCTTTCATTCCTTTACTTCTTCTCGCCTTTCTCCGCCTCTTTCAGGTCGTAGTCGACGCCCTGAACGGTCTTGAGGGTGACCTGAAGGGGAAGTACTTCGCCCTGTCCAACATGACTGAGGCGCAGCAGCAGCAACTCATCGATGACCACTTCCTCTTCGACAAGCCCGTCTCTCCTCTGCTCACCTGCTCCGGCATGGCCCGGGACTGGCCCGACGCTAGGGGCATCTGGTAAGGATAGATTTATGGAAAGATGAATGGACGGGAACAAGAACAGGGGCGTGGTTTTGAAAACGAACTACGGTCTTTGACTTGAGTTTTGATTCAAGTCCCCTTTGACTGTCATTGATCTATTGGCGAGTTTTTGACTTCAGTCAGTTTTCAGAATAGAAACTGACTTAGCTGAGACAGTTTTGACTAAATTCCGTTCAGAATGCCACCTAAGGAGATTCATGTATGAATGGTGGAAGGAATGAATGGATGAACTAGCACAGAGAGTGATGGGTAGTAGATTAATAAATTACCATGGACAATGGGCGAAATATATTTTATGGGTCACCGGATAGAACCATAGAACGGAGGATAGATGAATGAAGGAGGGAAGTGTGTGAAGTAATGAATGAATTCGTGAAGGAAAGGATGAGTCAAAAACATATGTGAATGAATGGGTGGATAAAAAGATGGACGGGGTGACAAATAAAAGGCTGAATACACAAGGATTCGAAAATATCCCGACGTTGATGATGTGCTTGCTCAGACCCTAACCACCCCCCCCTCTCCTCTGCTCTGCCTCTCTTTCTCTCATGCACTTTTTCTCTTTCACTCTATTTCTCCTTCTCTCTGTCTGTCTGTCTCTCTAACTCTCTGTCTCCCTCTCTCTGTATCTCTTCCTGCCCCTGTGTGTCTCTCTCTCTACATGCAGGCACAACGACCAGAAGAACTTCTTGGTGTGGGTGAACGAGGAGGACCATACTCGTGTAATCTCTATGGAGAAAGGTGGCAACATGAAGAAAGTCTTCGAGAGGTTCTGTACCGGTCTCAAGCAGGTATGGGATGTCGATCGTTTTTGGTTAAGGTTTAAACTTAACACCCTCTTTTGAAGGATTCTTGCAAAGGTATTTTTTGCATTCTCGACTTCGGATTGAGGTTAGGATTTTTGATTTCCCATGAGCACACATTTAGATCGAGGCTTGAAAGGCTTGAGGCGTGTTGGAGGAAAGGTTGAGGCAGATCTTTCTTCGTTGAAGTTCAAGGTTGTGTCAACACGTTTGACATGGCAAGAGCACCAACATCTTTCACAATGAGAGACCATAATCTCTAAAACCGCACCGTCATCACCTTCTTCGTCATATGCTTCTTTTATAGCCATACGCCGATGAAGAATATTTGATCATGGAAGGGTTCACTATAAAATGACTTACGTGGTATACCCTTCCAATTAGATCTATACTTATACGCATACATGCATCTTCCTGTGCCCATGTTATAGGTGGAGGGACTGATCAAGGCGAAGGGGTGGGAGTTCATGTGGAACGAGCATCTCGGCTACATCCTGACCTGCCCGTCCAACCTCGGCACCGGTCTGCGCGCTGGAGTCCACCTCAAGATCCCACACCTCTCCAAGGTACGTTCGGCCGAGTTTAAACTCTTTCTCGGCCATGTTGCATATAGGCTTTCAATCATCGCAACCTACTATAAATGGTAACTACCATGGCAACAGGTGCAAATATGAGAGCTCATTTGTTGCCATGGTAGTTACCATTGAAGGTAAATTACAATAATTGGGGAAAATATATGCAATATGGCCCTGTGCCAGATGAATAAGATGTGTGTATTATAAGCCCCCCCCCCACCCCCCACCCCCCCCCCCCCGCAAGACAATAAGATTTGGTCACGATTCGACAGTTGTAAGGGCATACAACCGGCAATATGACGTCACCTACTCGCACAAATCCCATGACTGGATCCAGTGTATTAGCCAGTCGCAGAGTCGTAGGACTGGTCGAATCGTGTCGTGTGCGTCGGTTTTAATGGAAGAATGTCTCTCTGGCGAATAGAGGATGAATAAAGACTTCAGTCAGTTTTTGATATTTTCTCTTGAATAAAGTTCTTTGCGGGGTTTTTTGTAGGTTTTCTTGTTTATCGAAAACAATTTTACGCGATTTGATGACTTCGTTCCTTATGGGGAGAAGGGTTTGCAAAATGTTTGTTCCCAGGGTGTGCCTCTGTAAAAAAAAAAAAAAACCACAGATAGAATGGTAAGAATAAAGCTAGATGAGTAGATAGATATATCGAAGAATTGATGAATAACAACAAGTGTATTAATCTAACCCAACACACCCCTCCCCTCCCATCCTTCTCCCATACTCCCTCTCAGGACCCGCAACGGCTTGGCATGATCCTGGCTCGACTTCGCCTTCAGAAGCGCGGTACCGGAGGAGTGGATACCGCCGCCGTAGGCGATACCTTCGACATCTCCAACCTGGATCGACTCGGCAAATCTGAGGTTCGTACAAATTGGCGTAGTTACCACCATTTGGGGTTTTTATAGTTTTATAGTTTAAAGTTTCAGTCAGGATACAGGTCATTTCATAGTGTTGAGACTGCTCTCTTGAGAGTTACAAATGACATTCTGTTGTCACTTGATAGGGGTGAGGAGGTTATGCTTATCTTGCTTGATTTTTCCTCAGCTTTTGATACCATTGATCACGATATATTGCTTAAACGCTTATCACTAAGATTTGGCATATGTGGTGAAGCACTTAATTGGATGCAGTCATACTTATCAGGACGTACTCATAATGTAGTCATTGGAAATGATCGGTCTTCAGGACATGTACTCACCAAAGGAGTACCGCAAGGATCTGTATTGGGTCCAGTCCTGTTTACATTATACACCTCTCCTCTAGAATCTTTGATTGAAAGACATAACATTTTCAAGATGTTTTATGCTGATGACACTCAGTTGTATATTACATTCAAACAGTCACGGCTTGAAAATGTTTCTTCTCAGATAGCAAACTGTGTTCAAGCAATCAAAGAATGGTCTCACCAAAACTGTCTCAAGTTAAATTGCAGTAAGACAGAGTTCCTTCATGTTTCATCCCGTTTTAGAAATACTACTCCAGTAATTCACTTGGATCTAGCCGGAAAGCAAATTAAAGCTACCAAAACATGTAGAAATCTTGGGGTAATTTTCGACAATAAGCTTACATTTGACAATTTCATCACACAAAAATGCCGTTCAGCTTCGTTTGCACTCTACAAAATTGGTAAAATCCGTGATTTTATTGATAGAAGTACAACTGAACGTTTGGTTCACGCATTTGTTATGTGTCATTTTGACTTCTGCAATAGTCTCCTTTTTCAATTACCACTTCGCCAAATTCAAAGACTACAAACTATACAAAATTCAGCAGCGCGACTTGTTACACGTACGAGGAAACATGCTTCAATATCCCCTGTCTTACGTAATTTACATTGGTTACCAGTCCAGTCTCGCATTAAGTTCAAGATATTGTTATTAGCCTATGAATGTTTTCACGGATTAGCTCCTGCTTATCTAAATGACTTACTCACTGTATATAAACCAACACGAAATCTTCGATCATGTAAAAAGAATTTGTTTATTGTTCTTCCTATACTTACACGAACATATGGTGAACGCTCATTTGCCCATGCTGCTCCAGTTTTATGGAATAGCCTCCCTGACAGTCTTAGGAATATTAACACCCTAGATAGGTTTAAGTCTGCTCTTAAAACACACTTATTCCAAATGGCAAAATGATTTAAGGAACTCAGTAACCTCATTTCTCTTTTTCTTTGCTCCTTGAAGCGCATAGAGACTTTCTTATGTATATGTGTTATGCGCTATACAAACATGGTTTATTATTATTATTATTATATTGACGGGAGCCCCAACCCCCCCCCCCCCCTCGCCCCCATCCCCTCCTAAACAATACAACTACTAGTACCAGATAAAGAGAGCTACGTTATCCCATAATAAATCCAAACTCTCGTTTTCATTTTTATTCTTTCCCTCGGCATTCTACATGACAAAGTAAAATCACTGATGCACCATATACTAGAGACAGGATGCCGCCATGGTACTTTTCTCATATAAACAGCAATGCTAACATGAAAATACTTCTCCCGAAAAAAATGGATTGTCGCTGGTTCACCCACCCAACGCCTCCACGCCAATTCCATCAATGTTAAAGTTTGTTATTGTGTTTCTCAAAAGACCATGAGTAATTGTATTTCTGTAATTTGACCGTGATTTATTTTTCTTGTCTGCTTTCAGTACAAGCTTTATATTTTGATATTCATGGACGAGTATTACACAAATGATCACGTTCATCTTTATATCAACCCCTCTACCCCCCTTTCTTATACACCCTTAGGTACAGCTCGTGCAGGGCGTCATCGACGGTGTCGGCCTCCTGGTGGAAATGGAGAAGCGTCTAGAGAAGAATCAATCGATCGATCATCTCATCCCGAAACCATAACCGATATTTGATAACAAGATATCAATTAATGATCATTAGCAATCTATCAGAGGCCACTCCAATTGTTTTTTTCATTCTACTATAAATGTACTGTTATGTATCAATGATCTAATGTACTAATTATGATCACCAGAGTGCAAAAATACTTTACACAATATTTCCAGATATAGCCAATTGTGATAAATGACACATTTAAATATATATTGAAATTAATGACGTATTTATAGTTCTTTAAATTTTATTTTATGAGAATTAAGTCGAAATAAAATATTTATATGCTACTGCAACATACATGTTATTTATTGAAACTAGCATGATTGCTGCGACCAAAGATATTGTTCATGTTCATTGTATTTCTGACACACCTTGAAATTGTATTAAGTGAGTTTCAATGTTGCAATAATGTTACATCAATGTTACATCATATTATATTACATCTTTGCCTGGTTGTATAATTGAGGTAAACGATGTAGCTAATGTAGTTCAGGTACATTACAGCTTCTGAATAACACCACTGACCCGTACATAAGATTAACAATGAAATAAATCTGGAAATAGGAAAATTAGTGAAATATTAGTAGGAGTAGAGGTAATAGGGGTAGAAAAAAATATTACAGATCGAGGACATTGCTTACGAGATATAAAAATGAATTTACTTATAGATGTTGTGTTTACAGATCCCTGTATTCATAAATGATCTATATTTTTTCATCTTTGCCTCAAAAAGCTCTCTTTTGAATGTTATCATGTCAGTACTGTCATTATTTTCTCCTTTTTTTCTTTTCATTGTGGTCATTGCTGTGTTTTAAATTCTTTCTCGTTTCATGATGGAACTCGAGTTTGAGTACCGACCTGAGGTATCGCGCTGATGGTATCGTCCACCAAAATTCCAAGTTTGGTGAAATATAATCAGGGCCCCGTACCACAAAGAGGTACGATATATCGTACGATCGATGGATCAATGATATCGTTCGGCAAACTATATTGATTATGCCACTGATATCAATTGTAAATCCAAAGATGTTGCAATACAATTTGCTGGCAATTTGCAATATATTTATTTTGTATCTTGTTGATCTCTCGTAGCTATACGATTACATGTAATTGTAATAATGCACATTGGCTAGAACTTGAAAAAGAAAGCAGTAATAGTTCATGCATGTGATACGTAGAGATGTACAGATGCCAAATGCACTCTTTGTGATACGTGGTCCAGACCGAAGAGCGTGTGTGTAGTCAAATCTCCGAAACTAGATGTGTGCCACAGATGTATTGATCAACAGCGCGTTGACGAAATACACATGTGTGAGTGTATTATGATTATTGGGATAAACCTTGAGAATAAATGTGTTATAATGGGAAAATAATCACTTTTTCGTTGTTTTATTCATTTTTGTCTACGCCTACGCTGTATTTAATTTAATATAACTTTCCAAATCTAATTTTCCAATTAAAAAACAGCACAATATTAGCATTATAAAAGAAATCATTCAAAGTCAACACCTGTCTACTTACAGTGGCCTACTGGTCATTCCCTTTCATGAGTTCACATTCACAATTTCAATTGTATGTATTGGAATCCGAGTCATGAGAATATATTCATATGCTTTTGTTACGTTAACAGCGCGTGTCAGCTGTAAATGGCCTAGGGGCATTATGAAGGAGTTAGAAAAACTTTTATGCAACAAAAAGTTAAACGCACAAATTAGTTTTGCACGTGATTATTGTTGACTGCTCCGCTTAGGGCCAATGCCCTCGGCGGAGCAGTGTTATCTTTTTTCCTAATTTTGTTTCCCATGTGCGTTTCAGAATACCGATTTTGCTCATTGATTTTTAATAAAAGTTCGGTGTCTAAAGGCTCATTAATATAAATGTTTGCATCTCTAGATCATTGTGATAATTTTCCATCCTGTATTCTAGCTTGGCCTTTTCGGAGACAGGTAACCTGTGAAATACATTTTTTTTTCATAAGTTCATTTGAAGAATACCCCTACCCCTGCATGATTAGATTTTGAACGAAATGAATACACGGAGGTGTTTCACCAAGCTGTTCGTAAGCTACGAACGACTTTACGAACGACTGGTTACCCCTTCTTGTGCTAAATCAGATTCTCAATTATTCTGATTCCCATCAGCTTAAGTTCAAATATGATGTTTGTAAATGAAAATTCTTGTTGTTAACAAGTTTCTGAATACACAATTTCTCAAATTTGATTAGGATTGTTGGAAATTAACTCCCACTATGTTAAAACATGAACAAAGTGGGGTGTCGCATTTAGCACAAGAAGGGATCACCATTCACTCGTAGCTTACGAACAGCTTGGTGAAACACCCCCCCCCCCAAAAAAAAAAAAAGAAAAAAAAAAAGTAAAATATTAAGGTCAGAGGTACCATAACTCCAGTAAAATAAATGATTGAGATATTACTATTTTTGTAGTACGAAAAAAGAAAGCTTGATCAATTATCGAAGATTATCGAAGATTGGTGAAACACCCCCCCCCCAAAAAAAAGTAAAATATTAAGGTCAGAGGTACCATAACTCCAGTAAAATAAATGATTGAGATATTATTATTTTTGTAGTACGAAAAAAGAAAGCTTGATCAATTATCGAAGATTATCGAAGATTGGTGAAACACCCTGTTACACCCACAAATGTAATAACGCACACAAATGTAATAACGCCCACAAATGTAATAACACTTTATCCACAAATGTAATAACGCCCACAAATGTAATAACACTTTACCCACAAATGTAATAATTTCACCCACAAATGTAATAATGCACTATACCCACAAATGTAATAATTTTGAACCACCCACAAATGTAATAATCACTTTACCCACAAATGTAATAATTTTTAGAGGATATTTTTGTCGAAATTCTTCAAAACTGAAACCCTGTACTGATGCATCGGTATAGCGCGCAGTCTTTATTCCAGACCCAATTATAGGCCCGATCACCTTCTCTCTGTGGAATAACGTGAGAATGGAGCCTAGTCTTTCCTCCAGACCCGAAAATTTCAAAAATAAGGACGTAGTCTTTTTTCCAGACCCAAATATTTCATTTTTGGAATCTTCAAAACCAAGGCCCGATCGTCTAATTTTTGTGGCATAACATGAGAATCGAACCTAGTCTTTCCTCTAAACCCGATTATTTAAAAAAAAAATGAGAGCCTAGGCTTTTCTCCAGACCCGTTTCATTCATTTTTTTAAATCTTCCAAACCAAGGCCCCACCATCTCACTCCTGTAGAATAACATGAAAATTGAGTCTAGTCTTTCCTCCAGACCCGGTAATTTTAAAAGTAAGAGCGTAGTCTTTTCTGCAGACCCAATTAATTAACTTTCTAAATCTTCAAAACCAACACCTCTTCATCTTATTCCTGTGGAATAACATGAGAGTTTCTAGTCTTTCATCCAGACCTGGTTATTTGAAAATTTAGAGCGTAGTCTTTCCTCCAGACGCAATTATTTCAATTTTTCAAATGTTCAAAACCAAGGCCCCATTATATTTTTCTTGTGAAATAACATGGTAATCGAGCCTAGTCTTTCCTCCAGACCCGAGTAGTTCAAAAATAAGAGCATAGTCTTTTTACAGACCCAATTATTTCGGGGTTTTTTCAAAACTGCAAAACCAAGGCCCTATCATCTTATTCTTGTGGAATAACATGCGAATCAAGCCTAGTCTTTCCTCCAGACCGGGTTATTTCAAAAGTTAGAGCGTAGTCTTTTCTGAAGACCCAATTAATTAACTTTCTAAATCTTCAAAACCAAGACCCCATCATCTTATTCCTGTGGAAAAATATGAAAATTGATTATATTCTTTCCTCCAGACCCGGTAATTTTAAAAGTAAGAGCGTAGTCTTTTCTGCAGACCCAATTAATTAACTTTCTAAATCTTCAAAACCAAGACCCCATCATCTTATTCCTGTGGAAAAATATGAAAATTGGTTATATTCTTTCCTCCAGACCCGGTTATTTTAAAAGTTAGAGCGTAGTCTTTTATCCAGACCCATTTAATTCATTTTTGAAACCTTAAAAAATAAGACCATCATCATCTTATTCCTGTGGAATAATGTAAAAATCTTCCAAACTAAGACCCTGACAGTGATAAATCAAATAAAAAAATACAACTCAAAAAGTCAAGCACTTTGAGCATGTACATAATGTGTATATAGCTCATTATAAATACTCATCATTATCGTCATCTTTTCTTGGCGATGCATGGCATCGCCTTACATTGTTACATATGTGGATACAACACGTCTCAGTGGTCGGCGGTCACACAAACTGACGAATCAGTCAAAATAGTACATATATATACTTGTATATAACGCACTGATTCGTCAGTTTGTGTGACCGCCGACCACTGAGACGTGTTGTATCCACATATGTAACAATGTAAGGCGATGCCATGCATCGCCAAGAAAAGATGACGATAATGATGAGTATTTATAATGAGCTATATACACATTATGTACATGCTCAAAGTGCTTGACTTTTTGAGTTGTATTATTTTATTTAAAAAACGGAATAAGTTGATAGGATCTTAGTTTTGAAGATTTGTTTTTAAATTTCAATTACGAGGAAAGACCACGATCTAAACATTTAATTTATCACAGTCAGGGTCTTAGTTTGGAAGATGTTGACATTATTCCACAGGAATAAGATGATGATGGTCTTATTTTTTAAGGTTTCAAAAATGAATTAAATGGGTCTGGAGAAAAGACTACGCAATTATTGGTGAAATAACGGGGTGTTATTCCATGATAATCTGATGATGTGGTCTGAGTTTGTAAGGTTCAAAAATTAATTGAATGGGTCTGGATAAAAGACTACGCTCTAACTTTTAAAATAACCGGGTCTGGAGGAAAGACTAGAAAGTCACATGTTATTCCACAGGAATAAGATGAAGGGGTGTTGGTTTTGAAGATTTAGAAAGTTAATCAATTGGGTCTGCAGAAAAGACTACGCTCTAACTTTTAAACTAACTGGGTCTGGAGGAAAGACTAGAAATGATTCTTATCTTATTCCACAGGAATAAGATGATGGGGCCTTAGTTTTGAAGATTTAGAAAATTAAATAAATGGGTCTGCAGAAAAGACTATGCTCTTAATTTTGGAATAACCGGGTCTGGAGGAAAGACTAGGCTTGATTCTCATGTTATTCCACGAGAATAAGATGATAGGGCCTTGGTTTTGCAGATTTAAAAAAAACTAAATAATTGGGTCAAGAAAAAGACTATGCTCTTATTTTTGAACTACTCGGGTATTGAGGAAAGACTAAGCTCGATTACCATGTTATTCCACAAGAAAAATATAATGGGGCCTTGGTTTTGAACATTTGAAAAAATGAAATAATTGCGTCTGGAGAAAAGACTACGCTCCTAATTTTGAAATAATCGGGTCTGGAGGAAGGACTAGGCTTGATTCTCATGTTATTTCATAAGAATAAGATGACGGGGTCTTGATTTTGACAATTGAAAAAATGAAATAATTGGGTCTGGAGAAAAGACTACACTCTTACTTTTGAAATAACCAGGTCTGGAGGAAAGACTAGACTCAATTTTCATGTTATTCTACAGGAGTGAGATGATGGGGCCTTGGTTTTGAAGATTTAAAAAAAATGAATGAAACGGGTCTGGAGAAAAGCCTAGGCTCTCATTTTTTTTTTTAAATAATCGGGTTTAGAGGAAAGACTAGACTCGGTTCTCAGGTTATCCCTCAGAAATAAGATGATCGGCCCTTGGTTTTGAAGATTCAAAAAATGAAAAAAAAATGGGTCTGGAAAAAAGACTACGTTCTTATTTTTGAAATTTTCGGGTCTGGAGGAAAGACTAGGCTCCATTCTCACGTTATTCCACAGAGAGAAGGTGATCGGGCCTATAATTGGGTCTATAATAATGACTGCGTTCTATACCGATGCATCAGGACAGGGTTTCAGTTTTGAAGAAATTCGACAAAATATCCCCTAAAAATTATTACATTTGTGGGTAAAGTGATTATTACATTTGTGGGTGGTTCAAAATTATTACATTTGTGGGTAAAGTGCATTATTACATTTGTGGGTGAAATTATTACATTTGTGGGTAAAGTGTTATTACATTTGTGGGCGTTATTACATTTGTGGGTAAAGTGTTATTACATTTGTGGGCGTTATTACATTTGTGGGCGATTATTACATTTGTGGGTGTAACACCCCCCCCCCAAAAAAAAAAGTGAAATATTAAGGTCAGAGATACCATAACTCCAGTAAAATAAATGATTGAGATATTACTATTTTTGTAGTACGAAAAAAGAAAGCTTGATCAATTATCGAAGATTATTTCCTCAAAACCGAATATTACGCTTTGTCAATTCCAGGGAAAGGTTATATAGCCACTCTCTTTCAAAGAACACAGGGAACTTTCAGAATTAGGTCTGCAAAAGAGACGGGCTACCTCTAAAGGGGAGCACTCGTTATTCCGAAGGTTCGTTATTCCGAAAGTTCGAATACTCCGAAGGTTCGTTATTTCGAATAAAAGAAATAAGGCTCGTTATTCCGAAGGTTCGTTCGTCCGAAAAAGAAATAAGGTTCGTTTTACCGAAGGCTCGTTAATTCGAAAAAGAAATAAGGTTCAAACCTGATGAACGAACCTTTGGTGAAACGAACCTTCTTTCGTTTTCAGATTAACGAACCTTCGGAATAACGAACCTTATTTTATTTTCGGATAAACGAACCTTCGAAATAACGCCACAAATGCTTGGATTGACGAACTTTTTTTCGTTTTCGGACTAACGAGCATCGAGGTAGGGGCAATTTACGTGCTTCGGAATTACGAGCCTTCGGAATGAACGAACCTTCGGAATATCGAACTGTAACCCCTTTAAAGGCCCACTCAGAAAAGAGACGATTTGCCACTGCTGCTTGCCATGACGACTTTTCTATCAGTTCCTACAGGAGGTTTCTCCCCTCCGACGAAAATTTGGACCACCTCGACATAGACGCGAAGGGCAATTTAGCAAGTTTCTTGTTTTGCCGCGACGGGAAAACGCTGCCGTCAATCTGCCGACGGCTAGTGATAGCAGCAAATCGCTTCTGTGTTAATGAACGCTGGGAAAACTCTCATAATGTCCCCGGCGGAATCTCTCCGCATTTTCTTCTTACAATGAACATTTTACAATTTACGTGGAATTTCATTCCTTGTATGACTGGATTTAAGCTAAAACATTGTGGCTTAACGTATGATGGGTGGGCCATTCTCGCCGCACTTACGATTTGAGACGAAAACAAATACGTATTTCGATATACTCTTACACTAAATCACACTTTCTTTCATGCTTTATATTTTCAAAATCATATTACAGAGACATTTTGAGTAAACACTTACGAATAATTGTATTTTCAGTGCAAAACTGTGAGCCTGTCAATATTTGTCGACGATAAAGTTGTGGCCCTTAAACGCCGCACCGTTTACGTGCATTGTCAATGGGCTTTTCTTGATCGATTATGTGTTCGATTTCATGGTGACTTGGTGATTTGAATAAAAAAGAAAAAAAAAGAAATTTGTAGTTTGCTTGTTCATGTGATTTACGTTTGAAGTAGACTATTGATAGAAGAATTCTATTTTCTTTAAGGCTACCCTAGATGTTAAATGGAACGAGGTCCGAAAAAAAGAGACTGCAATAATACGAGAGTCTTCATTTCGATCGCATTTTCCCGGAACGTGCGGAAATAATTTTGACATTTACCGAATAATGTGATTTTTTGTAGCTTAAAATTTCAAAAGACGATAATTTGATGAAACTTGCATTTTTTGACTCGTAATTGCGTAGCTTGACAGAAACTGTTGTGCCGACGGAGATTCTATAGTCTCACGCGTGATACGCTTACCATTTCGTTCTAATACGCATTTTTGCTAGTGCGTCGATTAAGGGCCCCGCGGTGAGAATGGGCCACTAGCCATACCTAAACCAAACGAACAAAACAAACACAGACTCTTTTTGGATGACATCAGTTTAACGACATAAAAAGACGACAGGTTAATTTGCATTGCCACTGTCATCACACAGATTGCAGCATATTGCAGCACTTGCTGAGCGCTTAGCGCACACAAACTTTTGGCGCGCATTCATTTCTGAATGACGCAATTTCAGTCCACTGAACATGCGCAGTGGCCTGAAAAGCTAGTTACGCGTACATAGCTTCAAAACAAGCGTGTACTGTCATGGATATGAAAAAGATGCCATTGGCAGTTCCCAAGCAACATTGTTTCACATCGGTCGTGGGAGAAGAGAGAAGAAGAAGGGGTTAAGAAAGGGGAACTGCGCATAGAAAAGCAACAACTGCCTTTGGTGCATGGTGAGTGGACATTACATTGAGTGATAACATGAATGCATTTCTTTTCACAATTTTGACTAAAATGTTAAGTAAAGTGGTCCGTTGAAGTATAAAATAGCCAGCAGTCGTAATATCCCTGAAGTGATAATACCTCAATCCGTTACAGCACAACGCATACTCGAGGTCATGTCATACTCCACTGCCTTCTTCTTCTTCCTTTTCTTCTTCTTCTTCTTCTTCTTCTTCTTCTTCTTCTTCTTCTTCTTCTTCTTCTTCTTCTTCTTTTTCTTCTTCTTCTTCTTCTTCTTCTCCTTCTTCTTCTTCCTCCTCTTCCTCCTCTTCTCCTTCCTCTTCTTTTTTATCTTCCTCATCTCCTTCGATTTCGGATATGTATTTTCCTTTCTCTTCCTTTTCTTTGCATCTTCGAGGTTAGATATTTAGTCTGATATATTGCAAGTCGTTAAAAACAAACAACGACCCATTATCTTAAACCTCTCATCATAGTCACTGAGCTGTTTGTATGCCTGTATTTTGTGTAAGCACGAACACCATTATGGGCCTTGACCACAATATTTATTTAGACTCGAATTTCTGGACTTTGGTTTGGTCATGAAAACATGGTGATATCGATGTCAATGGCAATTTTCGTCTACATCGTCATCATCACCACCACCAACATCATCACTGATGGAACACGCATAATTATTATGAAAAGATGTGGTAATGTCATTAGTTTTGATTTCTAAATAAAATAGTTTGGGTAATTTATACTTCATCGGGCAGCGATATATATGTCTCATTTTTATGATGGTTTCTTCTCTTTTCTACCTCTTTTTTCCTTCTTCTCTATTTTCTTCGCGTATTTTATTTTTATACTTCATCGGACAGCGATATATATGTCTCATTTTTATGATGGTTTCTTCTCTTTTCTACCTCTTTTTTTTTCCTTCTTCTCTATTTTCTTCGCGTATTTTATGTTTATACTTCATCGGACAGCGATAGTTAACTTCTTCTTTGTTGTCTTTATTTCGTGTTCTCCTCCTCATTGTTCTTCTTCTTTCTTCTCCCGTTTCTTCTTCGCCTCATGTGTCTTTCATTTGTTCATCTTCTATTTCTCCTCGCACTTCCCCCTCCTCCGCCTCCTGCTTCTTCCTCCTTCTCATGCTGTTCTTCTCCATCCTTTTCCTCCTCACTCTCCCTTTTCTACACCTCTTTCTCCTCCTTATTCGCATCCTCTTCCTTCTCCCCTTCCTTCATCTTCTTTCTTCAAATGTTATCTTCCTTAGTGTCCTTACTACACAAATATTACACAATCATAAACTTGTTTTAATTGTATACCACAGCACACAGATTTCGTCGTGGATAAGATATCGGACATGGCTTCCGCAGTTTGGCAGAGACTTGGACCTCGTGGTTTGGCCGCTATGGCAGCCGCAGCCACCGGGGTGGGCATCGGGCTGACCTACCTGACGTCCGCTCAACGCGAGACGCAAGCAGCTGTCAACTGCGAAATGTGCACGGACGGCTCCTACACCCCGACCTTCGGCCAGAAGTCCAACTTCCCGCCGTCAGCCAACTTCCCGGATCTCTCGCAGCACAACAACGTGATGGCATCGCACCTGACACCCGGGATTTATGGTCGGCTGAGTCCGCTGAGCACACCAAACGGCTTCACCCTGGACCAGTGCATCCAGACCGGCGTGGACAACCCGGGACATCCCTTCATCAAGACGGTCGGCATGGTGGCTGGAGACGAGGAATGCTATGAGGTGTGTTACCATGGCTACTTCGTGTAGGCGGAGGATGACCAAGAGTCTATAAAATATCAGCTTTTATGCCTCCTTGAGAGGACAGACAAAACGGTTTTCAAAATACAACGCTAAAGTCAAGGTCCTGAAAAGTGTTAACTAACGACGTCCCTCGAATAATGGATGAGCGTTTCAGTCGCATTAACGTAGCCATTATTTTTTTAGCCAGGTTTGTAGGGACAAATAAAAATGAATGTTATAACAAAAATTAATCCTACTTGTGCCGATAAAATATTGATAACGGAATGATTTTGTTTACGTTTAATTGATTTTTTTTTAGAAGCATTCATATAAAAGGAAATCTTATTCATGCATATACTTTTTTTTTCAATAATCCCCTGATTTGTGAAGCCAAGACCTATTTACATTTTCATGATTAATGTCTGGCATATCATTAGGTCTTCAAGGAGCTCTTCGACCTCGTCATTGACGAGCGCCACAACGGCTACGGTCCCGACGACATCCACCCGACCGACCTGGACTCGTCAAAGGTGCAGGGCGGCGTGCTGGATTCCAAGTACGTGCTGTCTTCCCGGGTGCGCACGGGCCGAAGCATCCGGGGCCTCAGCCTCCCGCCCGCCTGCAACCGCGCTGAGAGGCGCATGGTGGAACAGGTATACGCGTATGCCTTTGTACTAAATTTTCCAAAGTTAATGAATGTATGATTATAATGTAACCGAGACACGTCAGCTTAAAGAGAGTCAGAAGTTGCACTAGGTAATCCAAAAACAATGATGTTCACTTCCCTGCAAATGTTGGGACCTTGTTATCATGTCATATACAAACGGGCGCAAATGTACCTTCGGCAAATTATGGGCGTCGCCCCTCCCTCCTCGCTCCTTATAGTTGGCACCAGTATGCACAGTCATCATGATATAAAGTGTTTGTAACTCGTTTACAACATTTTCAAAATCATGTTCTTCTTCATTCCTCCCACGTTATTTCAAAGCAAATACAAAAATCGTTAATAATGTATGTACCCGATAACGCTGATGACAATTGCTTTTCTATGTAGACACTTTATGACATGCGCACGTGATCCCTTTTCTTATGTTCAATAATCCATTTCGAACGTGCTGTCATCGCCATGTCTCCGTGCTTCCACCTTCTTAAGGCCTCTTCAGACGACACTAGCCAATCAGACATACGACTGTGCGACTGGCCGACTGGATTAATCACAGGACTCGGTTATTGGAGTTGTACAAGAAGGTGACGTCACATTTCAAGACATGGGCATTACGACGGCAGAATCGTGGCAAAATCTGCGATGGCCTTTATAATGAGGACACTGCTCTACAATAATTACAATTCTCTACTCTCATCCTCCTCTCATTCTTGTTCCACCTCTACCATCTCACCCCCCCCCCCCCCTTCCTTCAGGTCGCGGTCGACGCCCTCAATGGACTGCGGGGTGATCTCCGAGGGAAGTACTATGCCCTCTCCAACATGAGTGAGGAGGAGCAGCAGCAGCTGATCGATGACCACTTCCTCTTCGACAAGCCCGTCTCTCCTCTGCTCACCTGCGCCGGCATGGCCCGGGACTGGCCCGACGGCAGGGGCATCTGGTAAGAACACAGAGACGGATGTATGTTTGACGAGGTCGGGATACAGAGACGGGTAAATGAATATTTATATGGATGAGTGGACAGAGGGCTAGAAAGACATTAAAGAAGTTTGCCTTCCCTCTCCTCACCTAGCTGCCCGTGATTAAGATGAAGAGACAGATGAAAGGAACGGTGGATGTCTCGATAGGAAGGCGTTAAAATGGATGAAGGGTTGGATAAATTAATGGGCAGCATAATTCATATGGGCGGGGTAAAGGGGGGGGGGGGGGGGTTGGGGTGGGGGTGTATAGATGGATGGACTGGTGAGAAAAAAATGGAATGCATAAATGGGATGAACACGTGGGCGGATAGGTGGATAGTTGAACATGAAGAAAGGATAAGTAGATACGCCGGAGAGAAGTGTGAGTATAGATGGTTTCGTGGATAAAACGACGGCTAGATGGATGAAGCAGGGAAGGGTGCGTGAAGGAATGAACGGATGAGTGAAGGGAGATAGATAGATGGGATTCAAGTTGTCGACCTCCCCGTGGTGAATCCTGTCAACTGGCACAAGTCAGGCGAACGACAACAACCAGAGTTAGTAGAACTAGAACTAACATCAACGAAGATAGATAGATGGCTGCATGGGTGGAAAGGTGGACGAGATGATACATTTGAAGGAAAGAAGGGTAGGGATTAGTACACAAAGATTCGACAATCCCAACTTCGATGTGGTGCTCACTCAGGCTCTAATCCCCCTCCCTTCTCTCTCTCTCTCTCTCTCTCTCTCTCTCTCTCTCTCTCTGTCTCTCTGTCTGTCTCTCTCTACATGCAGGCACAACGACCAGAAGAACTTCTTGGTGTGGATCAACGAGGAGGACCACACCCGCGTTATCTCCATGGAGAAGGGCGGCAACATGAGGAGAGTCTTCGATAGGTTCTGCCGTGGTCTCAACCAGGTAAATACGTTAACACCTTACCAACACCAACACCACCAACACCACCACCACCACCATACCACCACCACCACCACCACCACCACAGCCGCCACGATCATCACCACCAACACTACCACCACCTTCACCACCACCACCACCACCATCATCATCATTACCAACACTACCCCCACCCGCTGCAAACACTAGGCCTATAGGTCTACAATTGACTTATCGTAGTTACAACATCATCAAAACCTCGATCGTTGGCATCATTACCACCATCACCATTACCCTCGTTGTCGTCATCCTCCTCCCCCTCCTCCTTCTCCTCCTTCTCCTCCTCCTCCTCCTCCTCCTCCTCATCATCATCATCATCATCATCACTCTCATCATCATCATCATCATCTTCATCATCATCATCATCATCGTCATCATCGTCATCACACCTTCTATTTCAAGGACAAAGCGAAAAAAACATCGTATTTTTCTCCTCTTTCTTTACCCCTTCCTCATTTTTCTTCTCCTTTTTGTCTCGCCTGAACGAAGTGCGGCACAGACCTATTAATCACTATACCTGTTGGTCTGCTACAAAATGTTTTTTTTTTTCACTTGCTCTCATTTCTTTATTTCTGTATCAATTGTAATCACAATTGGTACAAGTGATCCTTGGGTCATACCACGTGTGTCTTCGTGAGGATGATGGGGTCAAGGGTCATCTAGGGGTCAAAAGGTCAAATGATATGAGGCCGTGTGCATCATTTTTCTCAAAGTTTTTGTTTGATTTGCACTCATTTCTTTATTTCTGCATCAATTGTGATCACACTTGGTACAAATGAAATGATCCTTGGGTAATACCACATATGTCTTCATGAGAATGATGGTGTCAAAGGTCATCTAAGGGTCAAAAGGTCGAATAATATGAGGCCATGTCCATCATTTTTTAAAGTTTTTCTCGTAACTAAAAGACGTTTCTTCATTTCAGGTCGGATCAAACTTCTTCTTGTTTTTAAAGTTTTGATTTAACTTGCTTTCACTTATTTTTCATTTCTGCATTAATTGTGTTCATACTTGGTCCAAATGATCATTGGGTAAATACCGCATGTGTGTTGATGAGGATGATGAGGTCAAAGGTCATCTAGGCACCATTGTAAATATTTAAAAAAAAACTTAGCACTGTTTATTGATTGCGAAATCAGGCGAGACTCGTGATTCGCGAACCACCTTGTCTTACCATTCTTCCTTTTCTTCATCATCGTTGCCATTATCATCGTCAATATCGTCACCATCATCATCGGTGTCATCATCCGTATCAATAATTATTTTCTGTTGCATCCTCGTTATAGGTGGAGGAGCTGATCAAGGCCAAGGGGTGGGAGTTCATGTGGAACGAGCATCTCGGCTACATCCTGACCTGCCCGTCCAACCTCGGCACCGGTCTGCGCGCTGGAGTCCACCTCAAGATCCCACACCTCTCCAAGGTAGGTACCAACAGATTTTTAGATTCAGACAACAATCAACGCCGACAGAAAAGAAACATCTTTAGAGCTGGAGGGAAAGAGTTTGTTACTACAATGCTGGTCATGGAATTATGCAAAAATACTACCACCGGATTATTCAACTCTATTTTCATTGTCTATTGGTAATCATTCTTTAAAATGATAATTCAAAAAGTTGAAATCTTATATTGTGTTGTGGTATATGTGTACCTTGCAAAGTATGCCAATATTTCAGGACTGTGGATATTTAAAAGCAGATGGGTGACGAAATAAACAAATGAGCCAAGTTGATGATGAACCTGACTAATCCTTCCTCATGCCAATAATGACTAGGACCCGCAACGCCTGGACACGATCCTGGAGCGACTCCGTCTGCAGAAGCGCGGTACCGGAGGAGTGGATACCGCCACCGTAGGAGATACCTTCGACATCTCCAACAATGACCGCTTGGGCCAGTCTGAGGTGCGTACACATTCACGTTTATCCCGCAGCTTTGGGCTTTTCTTGAACTACAAGTACACTGGACATTTGAGAGTTTGTGCAAAGTCAATTGTTGCTTTTTTTCATGATGATCTCTTGCCAACAAGTTGACAACACCGACATAATTAATTAAAGCACGTGGCACTGCCTTCTGTTTCCCGTTCCCAAAATATATATCCCTGTATTCAATATTTGTTTCCGACCAGACGCTCATAGGCTGAGCGTATCCATATTGTCTGACTTCTGGTAGCGTTTAATTCATATTAACAATTGGTTCCATTATGCAAAGGTGAAGACCGGACAGTGAAGATGAACGATGTGGCCGTATGTGCGTGTGAATATCACTTGCTTCTCCGGAACACAAGTAAAATTCGCCATGACTCTATCTCGTGCCTATAAAATTAAAAGTGTGATTTGGCAAGGTATTTCAGGCTCCAATTTTGTTCATGTGAATGCATAAAAATAACCATTTTTATTTGTTCTTTCTCCATGATATGTAGGTCCAGCTCGTGCAGCGCGTCATTGACGGAGTCGATCTTCTGGTCAAAATGGAGAAACAGCTAGAGAAGAACAAGTCCATCGAGCACCTCATGCCGAAGTAAACAGCAATCAACAAATAATGCATAAAATATTTCAAGTCAGCTACCAAAAAAACAAAACAAAACTAGGCTAGTATCAAGAATGCTACACTTATAATAGATCATTGAAGTCATGCTGATTTGTTTTTTCGCAAAGGAGACATCCAAAAGTAGATTATTAGAATATATCTTACGATTATGTAATATATGTATCAAATATGTTGTTACGAAAGATATATATTATTAACACATTTATCTTATGAATTTCCCAATATCATGTAATTCATTCGAAACATATTTTTAATGTGAGCTTAGAAAGGCACCAGCTGCAACCAAAGGTGTTGAGGTTTGTAATTATGAGAAATCTTGACATTTTATTATATCGATATACCATCGGAGCAGAATTAAGCAAGTGACATAAATGTGAGGAGAAATCAATGATGTGATGATATTTGCGCTCAATCATGGCATTGTAATGCAAATACATGGAATAAAGAAACTGAAATATTATGTCAAATGATACGAGAACATTTCCCCGTGTTGTTTATCAAAATGTCTGTAACTTCTCCCGGTTAACCCTACATGTGCAATTGGGGCATTTTGGCACTGGTAATTCACATCACATGGAGGCTGGCAGGGAAGGGGTTAAAGTGAATGTGTAATATTAAGGAAAGATGGGGAGGGCAATAATCATCGAACCGCTCAGGATATCAGATAACGACTATGATTGTAATTTCCATGCGATTCCTTGATTTGGTCCTGATATAAAACAAGAACGGAGACCCATGGTTGGTAGCTGCATACAATCTTTCCATTATTGCACACAATCTTTCCATTTTTGCACACAATCTTTCCATTATTGCACAAGTTTTTGCACACAATCTTTTCATTATTGCACATTTCCTTTAAGTAAAATTCGATATGATTATTAGTATAATGGGTATGTATATTATGTGTGTCAGTTTGTGTGCCTGTGTGTGTATGCTTATGTGTTTGTGTTTGTGTGTGCGTAAGTGTGTGTGTTTATGTGTGTGTTCCTGTTTACTTTTATTGTGACATTCCATGATTCAACAAAGCTTGCATACCTTAAACAAGTTTTTGATGTATGGGCACGTGGATATGATTATTTTTCAACGTAAACCTATTTAAAAGAGATAGGGCCCATTTTGCCAAAACCCCTCCTTTTGAGATGTTCCAGTAGCGTCACAAAACAATGGAATTGATGGTCACATGTTCATATCTATGAAATTATGGAAATGATAAAACAAACCGCATTGAAATGTCATGGTATGCTCTATTAGTTCTCTACAACATGTCGGTTCATAAATCAAATCTAATTTGGAAAGGGATGAAGAAAGGGGAATACATGGGGATAAAATTTATGTTACAGCACCTCTCTCTTGCTATCCCAAAACACTAAGCGGATATAGAAATGGCCACGGCCAGTGACAACCAAATTCCCTTGATTCATATAACGGGCCTCATGCGTGCACTCCTTTCCATCCCTCATCCAACCTCATTTCATGTCAACCACGTTGCTTCCACCCTATTTTTTCCCTCAAACCCTCCGAACGCCATTAGAAAATTAAGAGTGGCCGTTGAAAAGAAGAAGCAAATTAAACAACAGATGAAATGACATGTTCGTTTTCCCTCACTATGGAAGCCTTCCAGTGCTCGCACTCGTTGTGCCTGTAATGAATTATATCTGTTATTTACACTCACATCATTCATCGTTCATTTTTGGTCGACTGTTTTCCAAATTTGCATGTCACTATGATATTTCAACTGCGAACAAAAAAGGGTACTAGAATATTGAGCTAGTGAACATCAACCAAGAGATGGCGCTGTTCACCTAAAGATTCAGATTCTATTAATCACCATGACTGCATCTGCTATAAATAGATCCTGATTGATGAGGGAAACATTCGCGATAAGACAAAGAGACAGAGAGTTGGAGAGAGAGAGAGAGAGAGAGAGAGAGAGAGAGAGAGAGAGAGAGAGAGAGAGAGGGGGGGGGGGGAGAAAGATTTGAAATCGATGTTACGAAATCGATGTTGACACAACCTGTGAACTGTTTCTATAGTTATGCTGTCATTCAGCAACCCATTTATGGAAGTCACTCGGGTTGCAGATCTATTTGGAACTTATGACCAAATAAGGGCATCGCATTTCCGAGCCTAGCCAAAACGATTACACAGGCTCTCATTTAGAATGTAGAAGTAAGAGTTTTTTTTCGTGCCTAGCTTGTTTTACATGCAAAGAACTTTGTCGGTGAGTAAATGACTTTGATTAGCTGCAAATAAATGAGTGCCATGATTTTTTACATGTTCGCCAATGCTACTTGGACTAAAATAAAAACACCTAAAACATTATTTAGACTGATTATCTAGTATGATAATTACAGACTCATGTTTTGTACGTGTATCTAATCGGATTTGATTTAAAATATGCCAGGGAACTGCGACAGCAACTAAAACACACACACACACACACACACACACACACACACACACACACACACGCACACACACACACACACACACACACACATATTATATATGTTGTTTTTTTTTTTTGGGGGGGGGGGGCGGGGAAGTACTTTTGCATGTGTATTTTTTAGGCCTAAATGCAAATATAACTTGCACAAAAGGATATATCATTAAGTCATTATCTATGCAAACAATGAAAAATAGCATTAATTTTATTTTTTATTGAATCGCATATGGATCGCAATTCATATCACAAGTTAGGAATAGGCATATTTTTCTAAATTCTTTTTAAACAGTGCAAAACAAAGAGGTCCCACCGAGACTTGAACTCGGATCGCTGGATTCAAAGTCCAGAGTGCTAACCATTACACCATGGGACCACTGATGGCATTACGAGAGACATAATACGATATGATCTTTAGATTACAGGACGCTACATATTTTGGTGTATATCTTTTGTTTGTCTCTTGTAACAAATGTTTTTTGGTAGCACATTTTACGTGAAATTATATTCTCACTATCGATAGCAGATCATCCATCGACCAAACTATATTTTCCACCATTTTTCGATATATCTATGGCGCTATAGTATCTCAAAACTCATCACACGCAAACACGGAAGAATCTGCGTGAATGCAGCTTGTGTGTCCGTACGTAGGTCATCAGCTGCTACGTAAAAAAAAATCGGTACGGGTGCAAATGGATCCCATCCATTGTGCACGCGTATGCAATGTATTTGTACGTGCACGCTACATGCCTGCGCCTAGCTGTACCGGAGCTGTCCGCCGCCGTTGTATGGTACGATAGACTATCTGTGTCGACATTGTCATAACATCTATCCACCAATAAATATAATTAGATATTTTGAGATTGTTGTGAACGTGTAATTTTGAATATGAACACAGACGCCTAAATATTATATTTCATCATCAGGAGCCAGCCTGTTTTCTGAGGGCAAAGGGACTCTAGAAGTCGGTGGTAAGTCTCAATCTGTCTCACTCTCGATAACAAACCTCAATCGTGACTGACAAATCGCAATTATCACCCGGCCAGCATAGGCAAAGCACAGTAACTCGGCCAACTTACATTGTAACTTGTTCTTAGTTCAATTTAGATCTAACGTTACAAGATCGTTGACTTAGTACTCTGTCACATTCACAGCCAGAGCACAGTAACCCGTAGCCAGGCGGAGAAGTATTTGCCAGCTAATTCAATCAAGTTCATTAATTGACATTGTAACTATTGTGGAAAACATTGCCGCTGGAGGAAACATCACAGAATGATCATACAGAGGGGATTTGCACTGCGCTGAACTGAAGTGATGGAATGTAAATAAGTCACGAGCCAAAGGTGAAGGACTTATTTGTTCCTGAAGCAGCAGCACAAACCCCCAAGATTTAAACATTTTTACGACAACAAAGCCAACATCTGATATATTATTCAGGTTAGTCTTCCGAACATTTAGCCTAACATAAAAAATTAAAATGTGTCAGAATAAAGTCACTCCAATGCTTTCACTTTTCAGTCTCCACTTCGCGTCGGTAGGCCAACTGCATGTAGCTGTGACTGTGCGGGTAAAACACGGTCGCACGCAACGTATCAAATACACACACAGGCTAGGCTGGTAGTGTATGCCCGGTACAATGCATAACAAGGGGGATGAACACACCGCATCTAGTATCAGCGCATTTATCAGCGCGTTCACTTGCATGCAAAATGTTTCCCTTCGCTAGGGAAACATAACACTAGTATCTGCGTTGACTGCCAAAATGACGTCAGCGGGCAACATACTGATTTGTCTTGCTGACATGTGACCGCATACAACCAATTGGTAATCAATACTAGACTAACCTGAATAATATAAAGACTTATCTGGTCAACATGTCATTGGTCTAGACTGCTCCTGGCACCGCATGAGGCATGACCAAGTCAAGTCTGTGTTGCCAGACCAAGTCCAAGAGCAAGACCAAGTTGCACCACAACAAAGTCCACCACATTTGGGATGAGGTGAAAATCAAATTACCCATTTGAAACACTGAAAAATATATTGCAAAGTAGACCTAGACTAGCACATCGACAAGTTGTGTACAACAGATAGCGGAGCGCGGTCGCTAGCGGTCGTGTACATTTTTGCTTATTACATGACGTCATCCAGCCACTGCGGAGAGCCAATTTATGAATGAAAATATAGTAAGCATGCGCAGTGCAAGCCTTCTATGTCCCCACACAGTATTCCACCAAAACAAGTGTGACATTCTCTATCACCTCGTACCAAAATCGACCTAGAATTTCACTTTCCTATATGAATTTTGAAAGGTATTCTCAGAGGATCTATTTTCTCACCCATACCGCACAGGTAAGCGAATTTCGATTGCTTCTTGCTTTTCCGTCAAAATCGTACAAATTAGCGTCACCCCCACATCGTGTTTGTTGGAATTTGTAGAGTCTATCTCAAAGTGTACAAAGTCAATTGGCTTCCGGGTTTTAAGACCGTCAGTCAATATGCATGAAATTGCAGTTTCGATAATTTTCGATCGATACTGGAGCGATCCGATCACGAACCAAGACCATTTCCTGCGTACACAATGTGACCGGATATCGTTATCGCTATCGATACTTCCACACGCAGTCCGAAGGCAACCACGTGGTCATGACGTGATCTGCGCGATTGCCCAATCAGCGGTCTCCGAATCGCTGTGCGCAGACGATCTATCCGTTGTACACAGTCTATGGACAATAGTTCGTTGTGACTAGAATCTACAGATGTAGCAAAAATTTAGAGTTGCACTTCTGGGCTAGTTTAAATTACACTGGCGTAATACTTAAAGAGATTTATTCGCTGTATCAGCTGACACAGAAATTCAGTGCAATTATATTTTTGGTCTAGAGATAGTGTACTTGTAGAGCCGATGATGGCTATTCCTCATCTGAACCTTTCCTATTGCATACATGCTCAACTTTGAATATGGAATCATGGCAAATAATTGGGTCAGGTATTACAAGTCTCGATTGTTTTATTCCTATGGAAATCGCAAATAGAATTTTAATGAATGAAAAGTATGCCTGTTAATCATTGTGTGTTGTTCTTTGGCTGCAAGCCTTAAAAGTTTTGTCCTGTTTTGTGCCATTGGGTAGCATATCATTTCGAACATTTCTTTATGTTAATTGCTTTTTAAACAAATTTGAGCTTCAGGGTAGCCCTTTTGCAGGTCTATTTTTTATTCTAAAAGCCAAGGACAGTGGAAGAAAATACTGTATTAGAACTTCCCTCACAATATAAGATCTGAAAACTGACTCTGAGTAGAATTCAATTGATTGCTAGATATGAGTACAGTTTGGATGGGTGGTCCGAAACCTGTAGCCTAGAGACCGGAGACCGCAATACGCATTCTAAGCGCACATCAGGGCTTTCACAACGCACAATGATGCGTTAAGCCTGAGGCATTAGCGCACCCTGAGCGAGCATTGCAATACAGTACAGCGTATGTGAATGTAGATCATGGTGTATTTCAAATGGAGAAAGGGATAGTGTTTCACTTCTCCTGAAAAGGTTATTGGAGCTATGGCTGGTATAGTTAGGGTATGCTGCTGATTCCTGCCAAGTTCCATGACTTTTGCAAATGTCCCACCCTGTCTTTAAATGAATCATTTGGTTGTAATTTTTTCATTTGTCATTTAAAGTTTAAACCAAACAAATGATATTACATGATTGATGAGGTTTTGAAATATTTTCTTGACTCATATTTTTTCTTCTTCATTTTACAGAAAACATGCCTTCAGATCCCTACAACTCTGACAGTTCAAGTGTATGAGTGGAGGACGGATGTCATAGACAACTTCTTCATCTCTGCCTCCATCTTATCAGACACTTTGCCAGTGGTTTCTGTCAGGAGCTTTCTAAATCACCTCATCAATTGATGACATTCTGCAAGCATCGTATTGAGTGAAGCTGCAATAGCTGCTTTGCCAGGTATCGGCTTTCATTGGCCTGTGAGGCCTGGTTTTCACTGTAGCGCGAATTGATGAGCATTTAAGCACCATCCAAGAACGCATACTGAACAGGAACAATGTCTCGAGGAACAAACAAGAGTCAAAACCCTCACGGGTTGAAACTCACAAGCTTAGACCAAATTTGGGACGATCTACGAGCAGGAATTCAACAGGTGTACTCGAGTCAGGCCATGGCTAAGAAGCGATATATGGAACTCTACTCGTATCCTTTTTTATACTCACAACGTTTAACTTAGGTTGTTGTCATTGTCTGGGATTTTAATCAGTTCCTTAATACACATGTATCTGTATTGATCTTAGTTTCTAACTCTGGTGAGGTCTACGAATAGGCCCACCAAAGTCTTGTAAGTTATCAGTTGTTTTTAAATATGACACCAGGATTAAGAAACAGACTATGACGTTAAACATTGATTTGAACTGATCACGCAAGGTAAAGTGAGCATTCATCTGCACATGTATTTGTGCACTCATTATTCAAAGTGAACAAAGTCAAGCAAGTGCTGTGTGACAGTAGAGCATGATTTGAGGAGATCTGTCATCCATCCATCCGTTCCCATGTCTGTTTTTGGCTCGCCTTGACACTAGTACAATGTTCAGTAACGGGGATGCAATTCAGTCCGTAGTAATTTATCAAAAGTAAATGAATTTGATAAGGAGGGTAACCATTTAAAATTTAAGAAATGTATCACTCATCATGCAGGAAACATTTTCTTCTTCATATCATTTAAGCCTATAGAGGTGATATTAATCACATATCATTCTTATTTTAATCAAGGCAATTAAAACCCCTGCCAGCTTAAAAATGCATATTTTTGCATGGGTGTCTGGGGATTTTAGACAAAAAAATGTGCAAATATTGAACCCTATACTGTAGGAACAATGACTGCATGTTGCTGTGGTTTACATTGCACTGTTTCTGTACATACATGTAGCCTAGGTGTGCCACTGTATCTCTGCTACAATGGAATTTGTTCAATATCAGAAATGTATCTCTTAAAACTATAAACGAACATATATTCAATGCTGTACTATGTGAATGTACAAATTGCATGATGAAGCAGAAGATGACTCTTTACTAGCATGCATGTATGAACTAGCCTGGCTTCCTAGCTGTTGGATATTTCTAAAGCAAACTGTTCGAGAGATGTGACTAGCTTCAGTAGACTTCCAATAATCACTCTCAATTTCTTCTCTTGCTCGGACTAAGAAAAGAGGAGAATAACCAAGTGACTTGTGGTATTATTATTAGCACTAGACTCTAATTTTCTTTTTGGATTAGAAATGTTAACAGCCTGGATGTCAGGCTATGTCAAACCTGCAAGTAATGTGGACATATCTCTGTACTATAAAGATTCATGTGTGTATTCAGCATGTAGGGACTGTTGTGCATGTAAGTTAGTCTGTATACACAGTACTATGCAGAAGTTTGGCTCATGGAAGTCATGCATGATGTAACTTTAGAGTTCACATAACAGTGCACAAAATAGAATAATGGGCCATCTGCAGATTATGGCACAATGTTATTGTTCCTAAATGTGCAGTGTACAATATGCTAGAAGTATTTGTTTGGCGTAATGTTTATTGTACATGCTCAGTATTGCTTGTTGAGCTTATTGTCATTCAAACTTTTACCAAATATAATGTTTAATAATGCAGTGGCAAAAAATGGATCCAATGGCAAAGAGTAGCATAGTTACTCCTTTACTTTAATTTAGTTTTTAAAGGAGCAATAAATCACCTTATTAAAAAAATGGGTTTGTGATGCACATTATATGGACATACAAATATTCTTTCCATCAATATGACATTGTACATTCTACAAGCAACATGGACAATCTTGGATGTAGTTTTCTAGAGCTATTCAGTTATTCATTGATCAACAAGGGTAGAGACAAAAGTGAACATCGTTTGCAAAGAAAGATTGTACATATATGATGTCATGGGCTCTGGCTTGAGATTTGCCTTGTGTGATTGGTATGATCATGTTGATGATCCCGAGACTACATTTTTATATATCTCCTTATTTTTCTTTCTTTCTGTTTTTTTTTTGCATTTTTTTTTGTCTTTTCCTTCTGTCGTTCATGTCATTTTGGTAGAGATTATTTGGATTTATTATTTTTGTTCATCATGGTATGGCATTTTGAAAACTTTCCTTAGCCGGCTTTCTTTCCCGCAGCTATGTGTATAACTACTGTACAAATGTGAACCAGCTTCAGCAGGCTCGAACGTCATCGGCAAAAAGCAAGAAGGGCTCTGTGCAAGGTGGTGCGCAATTTGTGGGGCTAGAACTCTACAAGAGATTGCGGGACTTTCTTCGGGACTACCTTGTCAGCCTTAGACAGGTATGTATAAATGAGAAGTGTTTGAGCTGGAATCAATGGAATTAAATTGTGTCACTTTTCACTGACTCTCTAGTAATAGTGGTGTAAGATACATATTATATGGTTGTGTTCCAGGTCTACTTTAAATTTCCTTTTTTTGTGTTTGCCTAGACAGGGGCAAAATATGAATTAGATCAAGGTAGAAGGAACTTCACTTCAGTTACCAGACAGTACACACGTGCAGTGCTACCATGATCAATACACATTTGAAACACTTGGGTAGTCTACAGTGGAAATCAAAACATATGTGATGCATCGTACACATACAGTTTGATGTACACTTAATTTGAAAAAGGTGTTTCACTTACTGTAGGTTTGTTACTTCCTCATGGTGTTTGTAATGAGTACCCGGTACACAGAACTTACTATGTTTAAAGCAGGGTGGTCCCCAGTGTATGAAATATACAGTCTACATATACACGTCTACAGAAGCCCCCCCTCCCCCCTCCCCCCACTGTAAAGAGTTAACACATACTGCACTTAACGACAAGGGAGACCTTTTGCATGTCAAAAAATACAATTTTGGAAGAAAATACTTCTTTCCCAATAATAGAATTAGAAATTGATTTCAAGTTGAATTATAGGGAGCACAAGATTTCGATGAGGTTGGTGGGGTCATCCAAAACCTCCCCGTTCTGATAGCTTAGAGACCAGATACTGCTGTACGCTGTGGTCCCTACCACAGTACACACGTTCAGTGTGCTGAGCTACATACGCATGGCACACTGACAGAGGCAGTATGACTATGAATGTAGACTATGTCTGCTACAAGATAGGGCATTTCAAACATAAACAAGGTTAGTCTTTCACTTTTCCTGATAAGGTGAATGATGCTTTTTCATACGGTATTGTTAGGGGAATACATGTGATTCCTACCGAGTCTCATGTCTTGCAAATATGCGCTACCCTCTCTTTGATGCGTGCATTCTTTATTATGCAGGATGTTGTTGACAATTTTCTGTGTGTGGTATTAAGGCAGGAAGTATACATCAGGAAAACGCTAGCTTAACCCTCGAGTGAGGAAAATCACAGTCTTTATAAAGTCCATTGTTCCTTTAACTCTCCTTGTGCCGTACAAAATGCTGCTCTATGGAATTTATGTGCATTACTGGTGAAGATAATCCATACATGACACACAGATGGTTAAAGCACTCCATAATAAAGCTTAAGTACATGTAATATGTTATGATGAACTTGCCTGTGTGTTGTGTGTGAGATCCTGGACATGGAGCACCTGAAGAGTGTTACCGTGTTCTTCATTGAGCGAGCATTTTGTCATCAGTAAGTGTCACTGTCACATGTCCCGGCCAACGGTTTCAGCCCCAGGTCAATGTCAACTTCTTGCCATTGACACCTTGGTGAATGAATGTGTTTTACTCTGTCTTTAGCTTGGTGTAGGAAGGGTGGCCAGCCTGCTCATACAGTACCAGGGGAAGGGTATGGGATGGGAGAGGGTGTGTTTGTGTGTGTGTGTGGGGGGGGGGGGGGGGGGAGAGGGGGGTATTGTGATTGTGGCTCTGTGAAAGATCACCCTAATTAGCTGAAGCCAGGAAGTAAGCCAATGCTGTCTTTATTCCCAAGCATAGATGCATATACATGTAATTGTGCTATAAATAGACTGTTTTAGAACATTTTGTTTCTATTTTTAAAGTTGATTGTTCGTGAACACTCACAGTTTGCAGATTAAGCATGTAGGAGGGCCCCCTTCAAAGGTACATGTGTTTAGAACATAGAAGTGCTGTACATAAACTGACTGTGTAGCACATTACCTCTTTTGGTTATCAGAATGATATTCCATTTCAAAGAATTAACTTCTTGAAGCTGAAATAAACTGGCATAAAAAGGAATAAATCAAGGAGACTGAGAAAGAATTAATTTATATAAGTGGTCTTGTAAATGATGCATCTGAGTATGCATTTTGATCTAAAACTTGTCCTTTTAGATGAAAATTTATTCCATCCCTCCATCATATGCCATTAGCAAATATCTAAGGACTCGGGTCGGATGTTCAATCTATTCTGAGATTCAAGGAGTGAATCCTTGCCTTCCCTGCTAGGAAAATCAATTAAAGAAATATCTGAGGTTATACTTGCTTTACATGTACATGAACAGTACAGTGCAGTACTAGTTGAGTACAGGAAGAAGAATATGGTCAGTATGTGCATGTACATTATGATCTCTATTGATATTGTACACGTCTCAAATCTATACTTGATGTACACATGTATGGCATTGCTCTTTCCTACATACATGTACACCAATTACCCTACCATTTATGCACAAATATCGGTAGTATGTGTACATACATGTAAGTAAACTTTTACAGATGTGTATGTATAGTAAAGCATCATAGGAGCCCTTTTGGTTTTGAGATGTGATGGTGTAATTCAATCCAATCAAGGATGAATCATGTTATGATATGAGCATGAATCCAAGAATGTGTCCATACATACTGGCAATGCAGTTTTTGCATTGTTCTTGCAAAGAAGGTATACCTACAATGTACATATTCTTTGCTGCACAGTACATGTAGCGATGACACTATGGCAAAAAACATCTTGAATATACAGGTATCTATACCAGCTCAGAGAAGCAGAACTTTGCATTTACTACATGCACATGTACATGCAGTACTTGTATATACATGACTACATAAACTGTTCAAAATGTGCACATGTGCATGTGCATTGCACTTTTCACTACATGTTGAATATCACTACCAGTGGAGATAGGGAAAAGATGAATTAAAAATTTGGGGGGGCTACTATGTGAGCTTATTGGCCATTTGGCTACATTTTGGGGGCTCTTTTAAGTATTTCGGGGGCAAAATCGCCCAGAGCCCCTGTGTATTGTTTTCCCTGAATGGAGAATACAAGGAAGGAATACACTGATGGAACATTGTAATTTTCAGTCCATTTTTCACACAAGTAAGCCACTACAACATGTCTGTGTTTGTGTGACGTGTACAAAGTGATTGATGGTATAGTGAATACGTTTTCTTGTCAAAATCCCAAGTGATATGTTAAGTTGACCACTGTCGATGCACGTTTCTAAAAGGAGCAAATTATCTTTAATACGAATTTAACCGTAGCATTAAACTACTATGCAAGAAATCATGAAGAAATATTTGAGTGCCTTGTGATAAAGAGATAATTGGACATGAAGGTATATTGTTAAATTTATGAGGCTCCTCACATTTTCTGTTCTTTTGTAATTGTCCCGCTCCAGGATGGGTCTGATCTGATGGACGAGAGCGTGCTGACCTACTACACCAAGCAATGGGAAGACTACCAATTCTCTAGCAAGGTGCTGGATGGGATGTGCTCCTACCTCAACCGACACTGGGTGCGGAGGGAGTGCGACGAGGGGCGCAAAGGCATCTACGAAATCTACTCTGTAAGTACTCACTCATTCACTCACCTACTCAATCAATCAAGACAGACAGACAGATAGACCAAAGATCAAAGACCATAGATCAAAGACAGTTACAAAATCTACTCTTAGTAGTTGACTCACTCACTCAGCTAGTCACTCACTCAACCAATCAATAAAAAAAAGAAAGATACATGCAGACAGACAGACAGCATAGGAATCTACAAATCTACTCTGCAAATCATCAACTCACACTCGCTCAATCACTCTCTCAAATAATCAGTAAAGAAAGAAAGAAAGGAAAAAAAATAGAAAAAATACAAAATCTACTCTATTACTACTCCACTCACACTCAGTCAATTGTTCATGCAAAACAATCAATAAAGAGGGAAAGAAAGACAGACGGACAGACATTAAAGGGTGTTGGTAAAGATTTGCTTCGGGCATGAAGCAGTCTTTGCAAATGTTATGTCTGATGTTGATTGTCACCATGCAGGAACATGAACTCTACATGTACAGAAAATAGCCTTTTCCCCAGACTTTAAGGATTATGCCGCTTTCTTGAATTCAGTGACCTTAACAACTCCTCCCTAATAATATGATTAAAAACTTGGCATCTGTGATTTTATTGTCAGACTCTGTCTGTTGGAAGATTAGAATGACAATTCAAAGAGATAAGTAAACATCGTTTTGTATATTATTTACTCCAAAAGACTGTTCGTCAGGGCATATTGAATACAACTCTATTAGTATTGATTCTAACGACAAGGCAACACCAACATTGCACATTGGTCATTGGCTGTTCACAGTAGTCACAAAAATGGAGTTACATTCGCTATGGTGAGACTTTGAAACGCGACATTTTGTGTCATTTCATTTGAAATGAATAGACACCTCTAACTGTTATATCTTTTGCCTCAATTGATCAACTATGGATTCTTTTTAAGTGATTGTGTGAATGTGCATGTGTCCTTGATATTTTTTTGTCATATTCCTTGCAGCTTGCCCTAGTGACGTGGAGAGAACACTTGTTCAAGCCTCTCAATAAACAGGTCAGTTCACATGACAAACCGAACAAATAACAAGTCTTACCTGTGTACATATAAACCACACAAGTGCTGTGTGCAGGATTAAAATATGTTGTACCAGCCTGTACCCTCCCATCAGACCCGTACTATTCCTCACTGGTATGCTTTTTAGGATAATTCTTACAAAGCATACCTGTTTGGTACACTATCAAGCAGCTGTTCATGTATGGTACTGTATGGTATGATGGGGTACACTCATTATATTACATGCACTTAAAAATATTGAATAAGGAAGCAGTTATTTGGGGGGTAAGATGAAGCCCTTTCATGCCTTTACCGCAATGTGGTCAGAGAGATGTTTTGCTAGATATGAATGCCTTGCTTTAAACATGGTTCTGTATGGAACTGTCAACTATGGGTCAAATCTGTCCAAGGTCCAATGTTTAAGGTAGCCCATCCCTTTTGCAGATCTAATTCTGAAAGTTCCTGATTTTGTTATCATTTGAGAGAAGTGGCTATAACCTTTCCCTGGAATCGACAAAGCGTAATATTCAGTTTTAAGGAAAAAATCTTTGATAATTGATTGAGCGTTCTTTTTTTGTACTACAAAAATAGTTGAATCTCAGTGAAAGCTAGACTTTCATTTATTCTACGGGAGTTATATAGTACCTCTGATCTCAAAATTTCACAGTTGGTATCCCAAAGATATGTGCTAAATATGTGCAAACTTTCATGAAGTTTGCAGATGTTTATAAAAGGGACGGACCATCTTTAAAGGTCAATGAACTAATATTATGGCAAAAGTATATTTGTTACAATAACTACAAATTCAATGATTGAATGAAATGAAATGTGATGGAAAGATAGTTTACCAGATGATGGAGAAAAAATAATAAGATTTGAGGTCAAATCTAACAGAGGTCAAAGATCAACAAATTTGTCAAAATTGTTGAATTGTTGTACATGTAGGAAGTGTATTGATGTGAAAGTAAGGTGCAATTTCATTGCAAATATGAGTGTAAATGTATTTCTGAAATCCAACATTGTGCTTTTAACTGTCTGTTGCAGGTCACAAATGCTGTCCTGAAGTTAATAGAGAGGGAAAGACACGGTGAACCCATCAACACACGTCTAGTTAGTGGTGTAATACAGTGCTATGGTGAGTCATGTCTTGTCTCCTGTTTTTCTTACACCGATTTACTTGTTTTTCCCCACTCCGTATGACCTGTGAGCTATTATGTTATCAGTATGTTGTCATATGATTTCCAAGATATTGTTTTTTTGTTTGTCCTGTTGTAGTATAAACCACTTACTAATGGCTCTCAGTGATTTTCCAGACACCTTAAGCATGCCTTAAATATGTCAAATCTGGCATCGATAGTCCAACTGAAACACCTCTTTACACCACAATAGGTACTCTCCGGCCCCATTGTGAGAGAAGTAATACATTTCTACTTCTACACCTTGCCATTTGAGAGAATTTAGTAAATACTATATCAAGATCGTCTCCAAACGCTCATCATTCACATGTACATGATCAAGATCGTTGTCACCAGAAACATCACTGTTGCTAATATTTTTGTTAAATGTATTGATTGATTTATTTTAAATGATATATGCAGTTGTGTGTAATGAGAGTTGTTGTTGTCCTCCCTTCAGTTGAGCTCGGTCTGAATGAAGACGAACCCACGGCCAAGGGTCCTACGCTGAGCGTGTACAAGGAATCGTTTGAGAGCCAGTTCCTGGCGGAGACAGAGAGGTTCTACACTGCCGAGAGCACAGAGTTTCTCAGACAGAACCCAGTCACAGAGTACATGAAAAAGGTCAGAAGTGCTTTTATTACACTTAACCTTTTTTTTGTCACAGATAAATTTGCTGTTCTAGGGGTTTTATGTGCATTATGTGCGATAAATGGTACATGTGGCCCACAAATAGTTAGTGCCAATGTGATTAAACTCCTCAGGGTCTCATAGCACAGACTTTCACCAGATGTTACAATAGATATCAATCATAACTTGCAAGGAATAGTGCTGGTAACTTGATAATGATCTATCATACTTTGTCAAATGATTACAAATATGCACATTGGTCAGGACTATCAATGGATAGCAGTTATGGGCAATGGATTTTTAGTTGCAACTTACTGATTTATTGCAAATAAGTAATGAAAGGTTGTGACATTTCTATGGAGCGTCAAATGGGATTGCCAAAGTTCATATTTGAATGGAGTATGGATTGAAATAAGTGTTACTATATATCTAAGAGCAATATCGTGTTATGAAATACCTCAAATAGCCAGGGAAGCCATGATGAGTCTGGAAAGTTATGAGAGGTCTAAAAATATTTGTGTTGAAAAAGTTCTCAGATTTGGTGGCGTAGTACTGTAAAGCTTCTTTCACACATACACAGTTAGTCACTGCTGCTTATCATCTGCATTCTGAAGATAGTGCCTTCCTGCCCTGGCAAAGCCAGCAGCTCAGCCACTTGGTAGCGTATGAATGCGAAGGGGGTTTATCACTGTAAGGCAAGAAATTTGTGAAAGTGTTAAAGACAGAGTGTCCCATTTGCAAAAGTCATGAAACTCGGCAGAAATCAGCAGTATACCCTAACATTTATGTGTATGAAATTTCATTTTCATAGCTTCATGAACATTTTCAGGATCAGTGAAAAACTATCCTTGTTTATGTTTGAACCGTAGTGAGTATAATCTACATTCATAATGGTATAGTCCCTTTCAGCGCATTACGTGCATTACCCTCATTGAACGCACGCACCGTTTAGCGGACAGATGCGAACCATAGCGCTCAGCTGTCTCAGGTTTCTAGGCTATAGGTTTCAGACGACCCGCCCAAAACCTCAAAATTTACTGATCGCTATTAGTTCGCTTTAAGTCAGTTTCCAGTTCTATTATTGGAAGGGAAGTTCTGACACAGAATCTTCTTCCATTTTCTGTGGTTTTTACAAAATTTAGTTTTTTGGCCTGCAAAAGGGACATCATGCTGTCTTGAAAAGAAGTGACACACAGTATTGGCAAAATGCCTCTGTGTGAACATACCATAAGCCAGCAGTCCACTGATTGTTCCTTCCTACCTCACAGGCTGAGACGAGGTTACTGGAGGAGAGACGGCGAGTCCAGGTCTACCTACACGAGAGCACCCAGGACGACCTGGCCAAGAGGTGTGAGCGAGTCCTCATCAAGAAACACCTCGACATCTTCTACTCAGAGTTCCAGAACCTTCTGGATGCGGATAAAAATGAAGGTATGGCATCAGGGTGTCTCATACTGGCATCTACACCTGACTAAGTGGGGGGGGGGGGGTGTGTGATTTGAAGAAGAAGCCGAAAAACATAATACGTATTACGTATGTCTTCCCAGGTCTTTCCAGACCTTTCACATATGACCTACCTAGGGTCACAGATACCGAACGATATACGCACATGTTTGTGTGCACAGTTATTTTCTACCTTTGGAATATTGCTCTCGATTAGGTGGATTCCAAATATGGTGCGCCACCTATCATTTGCAGTGGACAGGCCAATTTCCAACTTCAGGGTTGACATCATAGCCTAGCACCACTTCGCTGTATACATGTGTCAGTGCCTAGTCCAAAAATATGCAACTGACATTCTGATGCTTCGTAAATGAAAGCAAAAGTGGAGAAAGAATTCAACAAAAACAGTCTAAATATCACAAGGAAATATGTGGCACATATTGCTTATTCTAATTTAACTTGCTAAGCACAATGTTAAGTACACGGTCACCATCAAGCCGTGCGCACCACGGCCTTATGTTTCCATGTCAACCATTACTCATGAGGCATTGCGGATTTTGGCCTGCCCCCTGCAACCGATAGGTGGCGCACCGCATTGTGAATCCACCAGATTCAGTCTCTGATCTGCGAAATGGGACCAACAAAATGTGTACATGTTCCTCTTCCCCTGCCAGACCTTGCACGCATGTACAGCCTGGTGTCTAGGATACCAGACGGCCTGGGCCAGCTGATGACGCTGCTGGAGACACACATCTGTAACCAGGGACTGGCGGCCATCGAGAAGTGTGGGGAGACAGCTGTCAATGTAAGCAAGCCAGTGGGCTCCCACTCTTCAAAAAGAATATGATAGCAAGCATTGGAAGTGTCAGGACTTCAAATTTTGTGAAAGTCTTACCTTTTGGAGGTCATATTGTCAGCGATTTTACGAACCATCCAATTCGTACATTGCACAGCACACAGATACGATGATTTGTAAAAACACTGATACGTCATAATGTTATGATCAGGCTACAATTTTAATAACGCATTTATTTATTCCAAACCCATGCAATACAAGAGTCCAACATATTGTCCATCTATATGTTATTGATATTGTTGTTTGAGTTTGATTTTATTTTTAAACAAATTCTAAAAATCAACAACCCTGAAATAGGTAACCATTCTAAAATGTCAACATTTATATCCCAATCTACGGCAATTGATATACAAGTGTCTAATTCTGTCGTGTTATCTGCTGATTTTGTATTTGAAAATGACCAGCTCTCATGACTTTTTAGCTTAGACATACTGAATAATCATCGGCTTTTCTCTCCTGATTTGATTTCTAGGACCCGAAACTTTATGTCCAGACCATCCTAGATGTGCACAAGAAGTACAATGCTTTGGTCCTCACAGCTTTCAACAATGACTCTGGCTTTGTGGCGTCACTAGACAAGGTAAGGCCTAGTCCCTTTTCCTCACAATCAATCTATGTCATGACATCAAAAAGTCACTTTGCATGTTTCTGATTGTATCGTATTCTTCGTAGCTATTCAGATAAGGATTGTGATGAGCACCAACAGATGAGCGACTGACTCTGAAAAATAATGAGAGTGGTAATGACCTAAGTCTTGTATAGAGTATTTTCTTTAAATTGTTCTAATTAAGTTGGATCATTTACATGGCAATCGAATACATGGGGTGAGCAAACTACTTGGAAAATGAGGACGATCTTGTGGTATTGAGTTTAAAAAAACATTGTGAATAAGTTTGATCATTTACAGGGCAATCAAGTACAGTCCATATTGTCAGGAATAAGTTGAGTTCACCAAGTTTGCCAACTCGTCCAGTAAAATCCATGATAATGAGGATAATGATGGATCTTTTGTTCGTATAAAGTAACAAAACAACATTGCGTTCTAAATAAGTTAGATTGATATCATTTATACATTTCCCCTTAACAGGCTTGTGGTAGGTTCATCAACAGCAATGCGGTCACCAAGGTGGCCAACTCGTCTAGTAAGTCGCCTGAGCTCCTGGCCAAGTACTGCGACTCCCTGCTCAAGAAGAGCTCCAAGAATCCAGAGGAAGCTGAGCTGGAGGATACCCTCAACCAAGTGGTAAGCCAGTTCACAAAAAGCTGCTCAGGACACTAAACTCACCTTCAACTTGAAAATCAAGGCAAATTTAATTCATACTTCTGTAAATACTGACATGATACATATACATAGTTTATGCAGCAGTAACCTGTGACGTTAAGCATTCAAATTATAGTTTCAAATTGAAAATGCGCTACCAAGGACCTTCGTTCCTTCATTTTGAAGATCCAAATTTTCAGTTTGTTTTTAATGCCCTAGTATGTTAATGTTCATGTCAACTATATATGTTACTCTTGAAGCCTTTCCAATCCTTGGGGGATGCTCTCATGAGATTCATCAATAATTACTGAGTAGGTTGTGGGCATGATGACACAGTAAGCCAGTTCTCATCACATTTTGTTTTTCGTTATCAGATGGTGGTCTTCAAGTACATAGATGACAAAGACGTGTTCCAGAAGTTCTACTCCAAAATGCTTGCCAAGAGGCTAGTGCACCACAACTCGGCCAGCGACGACGCAGAGGCTAGCATGATCTCAAAACTAAAGGTACTGTAGTCCACCTTGGCTGACACTAATCCATATTAGTATTTTCCTCTACCTGTTTTATTGTACTGCTTTCCACTTTAAGATATATTTCAAGTTGGGTATACATGATAGAGGTATAACCTTAGATTACAAAAGATGAACAATTCATACAAATCAGTACTTCTGATGTTTTTTTTTTAATATTTATAAAAAAATATATTGTGGATGTAGTCCCTTTTGGAATGAAACATGATTTTGTACCTTAACATTTTCAAACTTTCGTCTGGAATTTGAAAATGGGATATCATGTATATTATTTCCATTTTTGAAATCAGTATTTCATCAACATAAAGCATTTTATGAAATAAGGATTTAATACCTTTGGGAATGAACTCTTCATATTATGATAACAGTGATGGTGACATCTTCAGCAGTACCAGTTCTTGTCTAATGACAATGTGGTGTGTTATAATGCCAACAGCAAGCGTGTGGGTTTGAGTACACGTCCAAGCTGCAGCGGATGTTCCAGGACATCGGACTGAGCAAGGACCTGAACGAGCAGTTCAAGACCCACCTGGCCAGCAGCGAGGCCCTGGATATTGACTTCAGCATCCAGGTGCTGTGCTCTGGCTCCTGGCCCTTCCAGCAGGGCTGTACCTTCAATCTACCTAGTGAGGTGAGTCCCCCCCTCCCCCATCCTCCAGACTCCTCCCTCATGTGGCACCCTGACTCCCGCCCTTCTCGGTCATCATCTATCATCTAAGCCCTGTTGCATAAAACTTACCATTGATGGTAAGTTTGCTACCAATGGCAACTTCTATGGATACCTTGAATTTGATTGCCTGTCAAGCGGTGCTACCACGGTATTTACCATTTATGGTCAGTTTTATGCAACGAGGCCCAGAAGTCCTATTCCAGCAGGCCTGCATCTGCAGTCTGCCCAGTCCTTCCTCATCCACCACCCTGATTTAATGACTCCCCAAGATCTATCCTCTATACTAGTGCTGAGTCATAACATATGTCTATCCTTTATAATTATAACCCCTCCTCATGTGGTTCGTAAACCCAGAGAAGAAATCAAAAGGGAAATAGTAATTGAACATTATTCAACTTTTGTTGTGTGTTATTGTCTGGCACTGAGACATAAAATGTTCTTATAGACATCATGTTATAACTCCCATTAGCTGGCTTTTTGGTGACATTTTGTCTTGCGTATTTGTGTATTGTAACATGTTTCCCTGTGTTCATTGTTCTTGATCAGTTGGAGCGGAGCTACCAGAGGTTCACCACATTTTACGGCAGCCAGCACAGCGGCAGGAAGCTCATGTGGATCTTCCAGATGTCAAAGGGAGAGCTAGTGACCAGCTGCTTCAAGAACAGATACACATTACAGGTAGACCTACAGTCACTAGCTCTATGGGTACAGGAGGGATATTTGTGTGTTTGGAATCTGGAACAATCAAGATAGGGTCTATTTTGAGTTCTCAATCTCATTATCTTGCGGGTGGATGTTGATGTACCACAATGAGCGAGTGAACAGTTATTAGGAAACTGAAATTAATGAACTATGAATAGTAGCCCTTACCTGTCAATCACTTTCATTTTGGATTCAGAATTTCTTCTGTTTGATCTCCTAACCCCAATTAAGTTCCTCTTGTTTCCATAAAGTTAATGCAAAATTATACAAAATACAGTCATAATCTGAGTGTAACAGAACAAAAATCTGAATGCCTGACTTGAAAGTTTTGCAGCTCTGGTAATTTAGAATAGAAAATGGAGGTTCAGTATTTCTACTCAAGGTGCAGAAATTTTACATTATTCTGTTTCAGGTATGGCTACATTTAATGTACATGTACAAATTGATGGATGTGCTGTATCTCCTTGTTATGCTTATGTGTCACGGCAGGCGTCAACGTTTCAGATGGCTGTATTGTTGCAGTTCAACGTGTCTGACTCCTACACGATACAACAACTGCATGAAAGCACCCAAATCAAAATGGTAAGTACATTGATCACATGGACTTGTGGAGCCCCATCAAAGAACTGATGAGATGAGGATTATCCAAAGAATGATAAAGAGGGAGTAATGGGAGAAGACGAATGAGAATGTATGATGTTAATGTCTAATATATTGATATTTGTATGCTGCTCTGACAGTAAGTAAGTCAATACTTCCTGAAATTATTTCTTCATGGTTTTGATGTGCCTTTTCTAATCCCCACCCAGGACATCCTGACTCAAGTCATTCAAATTCTGCTGAAGTGCAAACTGTTAGTTGGGGTAAGTCTTCACAATAGCATGATAATATCAAGTGCCTCGTTATACATTGAAGGTCTGCTTAGATTTTACATAGTTTACAAATTCACCTTAATGGTAGAATATGTGATAGTGTATGCTAATCTATTATTTAGTCATGTAAATATATTGCATTCTTTGTTTAACAAATGAAAGACATGGTTTTGATTTGTTTTGCTTAGCTTTTCCTCAAGAAATACAGTAGTTTTCTTTCTATATAAATTAAATTGTTTTCCTATTATAACAAAACAATAGATTTAATTCAAATTAAAATACTTACAAACAAATTATTTGAATACAAAAATAATACAACATTTGAATCCATTAAGGGCCTTGGTGAAGAGTTTACAAATTGCTAATTATTTACATTCAAAGTACTAGCACACAGACACCCATACATAATGAAAAGGAGAAAAGAAGAAAGAAACTCAGTTTTATTGAAGATGATTAAATAACTCTTCTCACAAAAGCTTACTCAAGACTACTGCAGTTATATGGGCTTTATAAAATTCTCAATGATTTGTCTTTTTCCCATTTAGGATGGCGACGACGGTGAAGATGAGCTGAAGCCAACGACTGAAGTCAAACTGTTTTTGGGCTACAAAAAGTAAGTTGCTAATGAAAGAGTTTGATATGTATTAAGATAGAGAAAGGTGGATTAAACATACAAGGAAGGATTTAGTGAAGTTGTAAGTTCTCATCATAAAAAAATGCAGTTTATGAATAGAAATAGAAACTGTGTCTATTGATGAAGAAAATGATAATCGAAAGATGTGTTTTTCATGAAGTAAAGATTACTGGCCGATTTGCCATGTCTACAGGTCCCATTCACATTTTATTTCATGTAAAGCAATCATCTCAAAATGATAGAGTGGTTGAATTCAAACAAGACTGAGTATGTGATGAAGCATAATAGTTCTGCTTTGATTTCAGTTTCCGCAGCTTTTGACACTGATATCTCTGCTAAGAAACTTCCCTGTATGTATTTACTTTGCATCATAGATACCAAAATGATGAAGGCTTCTTTGATATATTTCGCCTGATTGTAGGGAATGCGGAATATACAATTCCAAAACATACAAAATCCAAATTTAAGTGATTTAGCACTAGCTACCTTTTGTCAAAGTCAGGCAGTATAATGAGTCTAGTGCTGTTTTAGCTCCTTGCATGACATTGATACGTTTGCTTTTCCACCAGCAAAAAGTACCGTGTGAACATCAACGTCCCGATGAAGACGGAGCAGAAGCAGGAGCAGGAGACCACGCACAAGCACATTGAGGAGGACAGGAAGCTACTTATACAGGTTGGTAAAAGCGTCTCCAAGTATTCAGCAAATATGGGAGCATGGGGCTTGATTTGGTGCAACTCTTCTTAGGTGAGGCACCAGAATTCAGTCTTACTCAAATTCTTGCCAAAGCCGAGCTGGCATAGGGCTTAGTTTGGTTGACAGTGCAACTCTGTAGGTGAGACACCAGCATTGTTGTACGTAAACCCTTGCTAAAGCCTGAGGTGGCTGATAGGCATGCACTCCTTGTTACCTAATGCACATATAGGTTTATTGGAATATGCACTTTTTGTCTGATAGGACAATACATGTGCAAGTTCCTTTTATAGGGGAGCCATAACCTATGCGCCACAATACATTGAATAGAAATGAGATGGTATTGATGTAATTTCAGAGTTCCCTATGAGATTAGTATAGGATTAGAGAGTAGATCATTGACGTATAAGGCTTTCCCGTGTTTACAAGCAAGGAGGCTTTTGTGGTATCACGTGTGTTTAAGTTTCAGGAAGTGTACTGCTTTGAAAGAGCCCTTGAACATCCTCCCTATTGTAATGGAGGCTGAGGATTTCTTAGCCCTTTAGAAACCTTGTGGAGCTTCTAGACCATCACTCCATGTATTGTCTGTACACAATGTATTCTTTAAGAGACTTCCTAAGAGATTTCCTAAAGCTCTGATAAGAGAAGAAATCAGAATTTAAAAAAGCAAATACTCTAGCTGCCTCAAATTTAATGCATTAGACAAATGCAATTAGAAGCAGAAGTATTCATTATTTTCCAATTGCGTTCAAGGTAAAGAGTCACAAGTATATCCCCCCTTTTTTTCTCTCCCTCCAGGCTGCAATAGTTCGGATCATGAAGATGCGTAAGGCCCTGAGGCACCAGCAGCTCTTGAGCGAGGTCCTAACACAGCTCTCCAGCCGCTTCAAGCCTCGTGTGCCCGTCATCAAGGTAACAAATACCCCTCCGTCCTGTTTTATGGACCATTCATTTAATCAATTTAAAAAGAAAATAAGGGGCAAAATGTTACTGTGACTTCAGCTCTACAAAGGCAATAAAAGAACATTCTTCCATATGCTTTACCTTGTTATATTAAGGCAGTGTATGAAATGCTTTACAACCATCTGTTAACATGGTTATAGGAATCAATTACCATATAAAAATTCCAGTGTTACAGCAGCTTGTAGTTAAATTGACATTCTTCTGACCATGGTGAAACTGACCTAATGGATGAGTCACATCCATGAACTCCCTGAACAGATGATTTCGTAGAAAAGTAGAAGGATGATCTTCGTATCAGATGTTTTAATTATATTCTTAGAAGCTATTAGAGAAAATATCACAATTTGTTTGTATAGTGACCACATTCTCCCAGATCACATCTTGATTGTTATCTTCTGTATTTATGCATCTATATTAACATATATTTAGTTTGTTATTACGTATACAATGTGTATGATTATTCTCTATATTATAGTCTTACATTGTAAAGTGCACAATGATAAGTTTATGATATGAGCTATACCAAATTGATCAATTGTTATTCAAAAATGAATATCTTCTAATAATGTTTCTCTGTGTTTGTTTTTCTGATAGAAATGCATCGACATCTTGATTGAGAAGGAGTACTTGGAGCGAGTGGACGGGGAGAAGGACATGTACAGCTACCTAGCGTAGTAGTAGTCGCAACACCGCCCTCAACGCCACGGCTCAAACAGTGCGACGACTACAGGGAGACACTGCGGGTCTGGTTGCAACGAGCTCTGATCTCAAGGCTTCTATAAAAGCTTGTACTGTGATTAACGGCAGTATCTATACACTAGAAACCTGAGAGGGACTCATGATATTAAGTAGTTGCATGTCATTGGCATGCGTGATTGATGTACAAAGAGACAGGCGCTATACGGCTCAGCGAAAAATCTTGATTTATCTGCGTGATGGAATATCAGTAGTGAATTAATCAGATGATTCTTCACGAATGTAAGTCGGGAATATAATCAGAATGGAAAGGATAGTAATTGACACATATTCCCCTCTTGTTAGGGAATATCTTAATTTTGGAGGCCAAATTTTCTGTGATTTTGCTTCTATCCCCCCACCCCCTAAGTTCTTTCACAGCAAGCAAACTGCATTTTAGCACAGAGTTGTCATTGCAGAGTCAGAGTTGATTTGATCTTTGAAATGAGAGCGCAGTGACTTTCTGCCTGTATTCCTGTGGACTCGTGATAATGGGGAGCATGATAATGGGTCCATATAGCATCATTCTGCCAGCTCGTCTACATAAACAGAGCTCTGAAAGGCTGACTTGTAAATCATTTTTGCTGCACCCAGAGCATCCAATCTTTTTATCCTGTATTGCCACCTGTGACAACACTGGGCTGCCGGATGCGAAGCTCAGATGTACCTAGGTTGCAAGGCAACAGACTACCTTCATTGAAAAGCACATGTATGCGACATGCAACATGTAGCTTTTGACTATGGTCAACACTTTGATTCCTTATACAGAATGCAGAGTTTGCAGCAATAGACTATTTTCGTAATGTGCATGGTATTTACAACTGGTAACGCATTATTGCATTCACATTTATCTAGTCATTCAGATCCAATGGATGGAATGCTCTTTAAATCTGTTTGTTGTTGCTACTCGGATAAATCTCGAACGAGCTTTGGGGTTTCCATGGATAATGTATTGTTTGGAGAATTCTGATATGACAAGTAAATCTTCCATCTTTAAATTGATTTTTCAACAGGTTTTTCTGTAAAAGCTCCTGCGACTTATTTTGATCACAGAACAATTTGTTAGGAGGTATCTGTTTTTGATGATGTTTACATTTCTTTGACTGTATGTTGGGAACTTGATTGGGCAAGAGTGAGGTCACAAAATTGAAATGTGTAGAGAAAGTTGTTCAAGGACTGGCAGTGAGTGGGAAAGTTTGTTTTTGTGCATGATTAGGCCTTTTTATTTTTAAACGTTGACAAATGGACGTCCACTCATATTACATAACACTTTAAGATTTGCCCTCGATTCTGCAAAATACTCTGCTCCATAGCATCAACAGTTTAGACCAAGCAAATGTTATCTTCCACATCATGAATTTCTATCATGATTTTTGAAAAAATACTTGATGGGTTGCCACTTTTAAATATGTTGTTCAATGTGCTGCATATATGAAAAGTTTGTGAGTGATGTTTAAAATGTATGGTGGTCAGCATTCATGATCATTATTCTTTAAATGACAGGTGATGTACACTGCCTTTTCATGATGTGCAGATCTATGACAGAAGAGGCATCATTTGCTTGTTAAAACAAGCAAGATATACCAGGATACATAGTCATTTCCAAGTTGGTGCATGTGATCAGTTTTCTGCATTTAGTTATGAGCACATTTGAGGGCATTCTTTAAGGGAAACAAGACCAAAAGAGAGTCAAATGTTAAAGTATTTCTGGTGAACAAGTCTCACTACATTTTCCCTTTAATTATGGTGTTAATGTATTTTTGCCACCTGTTTGGCTGTAAAATGCTTTAAATGTCAAAATATGAGATGAATTCATTGTGCAGACAGGGGATTACTTTATTGTAAATGGTTTGATTGGCTCAAAAAAGCGTGTGAAGAACGTGAAGAATGCCAAGACTTCTGCAGAGTGCACTGAAGCTCAGTGATTTCTTTTGCAGTTGGTTGGTTAATACCAGCAGTGGCTCTTACATTGTAGTTATATCACACATAGCAGCTCAGAATTGCAGGATGTGTGATTTTATTGATCTGTATGTTTTAAACCAATGACTGAATATTTTGAATAGTTCAGATAAACATGCATACTATGCATGTAGATGTCACAAATTGTCTCATTTATTTCCCCCCTTCGCTGTTCTCTTTTATGCCAAATCACAACTCTTTACAGGAGTTCTTCATCATGTATTAAGCTCCCATGCCATAACATGTGTGTGCAAGGTGATCCATTAGTTTTTATCCACCTTGATCAGGGTTTATTCTGCAATGCTGGGATGAACTTAGCCATTAAATGGCAACAAACGTACAGCATATTCAATAGATACCTGTATAGTTATTTTTAAATGTATCTATTGAGAAGTCCAATATAAATCACTTATGTTAGTAAAATATGTGGATGTGTTTATTTTCATTAACCTGTTCTCTGAGCAGGGGAGACAAATGCTGTTTTTTTTTTTAAAGGATGGGGTTTTGTGATACCAAATGGAACATCTGTCTATTATGAAACAACAGTTAGATTTTGGTTTAAAGGAAGTGATGTGCATGCCAACCATTTTCCTGTCCGTGAGAGGGTTATTCAAGCCGGCATTATTACGAGAGCTTATGCCAAATTTGCAATAGACGCCTATCACTTGCAAGTGGATGACACGAGAGGGAATATTTGTTATCATGCTGTAATAATGTTGGGATTCTGAAATGAGTACGTTAACGTTGTTTGTAATTAGCACTGGGTGGTGAAGTGTAGCTGTACAGACATGAGTAATTTTCTTACACGATATATGTTCTCAGAAAACTGGGGGCGCCCACAGATATTTTGTATGAATGAAATTTGAGCCAATAAAAAGCAGTATGTTGAAAGTTTGTAAATGTTTGAAAGGAGACATATTTAACAGATACCTATATGTGATTTGAAATTTGATGAATAGTGACAAGGGGTATCGAATAGCACAACCATCATCTATCAATTTTGTTGTATTTATTGCAAGGAATTTTGTGTAGGTCTCTAATTTCTTTAATTGTATTTCAGATATATGCAGATCTTTGTATTTGCAGTCGCCTGTGCTTATAACTCTGCAGTAACATGTATCCGAGTTTGTAATAGGCTATGAGAGAAATACAATTGTTACATACTTTCTGTGTCAGCGAAAAATATGATATACACATACTTGTCCTGTACATGTACATTCATGATTCAGAGTCTTACATGTTTCTGTAAGTGAAGTAGATTTTGGATCAACAATTTGCATTTTGTACGCATAACGATACCAATTTCCTACAAGGACATTAACAATCTTCCTTTTGAATGAGAGAAACTACTGATGATTTATGTGGAGTACAGGTACAATGTTTAAGCACTTTCAACAATGTGCACTAAGAATGCAGCACATATTAACCTGTACAAAGCATTCAAGTTCTGTTGATTACATTTCTCTGCAACATTGGACGTTGATATGTTACCCATCCTGTTTTTTCTCTGTCCTCCTCCCCCTCCTGTTTTTATAATGAGAGTTCATTTGTCAGATTTAAACAACCATATATGATACCCTTTTGCCACAGAACTGAGAGAATGAGAGAGAGAGAGAGAGAGAGAGAGAGAGAGAGAGAGAGAGAGAGAGGGGGGAGGGAAGTGGTCGAGAGAGAGGGGGGCGGTAGAGAGAGAAAGATAGATGGGGTGGAGAGAGAAGGGGGGGGGGGGAGAGAAAAAGTGGTTGTCTGGGATGTATGTCTGGAAATGGGAGTTGCGAGAGGGAGAAACCAAAGTTGCTCTACAACAGACCCTTCCGATCATATCAATGTTAAAGAACTGCTTGCTTTGTGTGATGTAGAAATGTATTGTACTCTGGACAACACATTGTAATATTTTGAAAATTGTTATTAACATGTATTACAAAAAAAAAGTATTTGTCCTAATTGTGATGTTTTTGTCTTCACTTTTGTGTTTTGGCTTCATGACGGTGTAGACTTGAGTGGGAAAGTGATATGAATTGCAGTTTGGGAGTATCATATACAGTGGCAAGAATGGATGGGAACTATGGAGGAAGTGAAGGCTCTCGAATGAATGAAAGGCGAATGGCGGAGAAAGCACATGTGGAATAGAGAACCACTTACGGGGTAACGAGCCTGGAGTATTCAGCAAATTTGGTAATTTCCATGGCCCCCTAAATGAAGGTACATGTATTATGAATGCTAGGAGTGCTATGCTATGAGTACTAGGAGTTAAAAAAAAATAAATGTTTAACAATGACGTTACCACACAATTTATGCTGAAATCACAAAGTTGACGGACTGTGAATGGGGGGGGGGGGGGGGGGGTGACATTTTTAAATTGATATTGCTATTATAATCCTTTGAATTGTTTAATTTCAGTTGTACTCATTTTTTCCTTTCTTTTCTGACAAATGAGGTTCAAAATGGCTGTGCAGCAGATTAACATAACAATGTCCATTGTACATTACATCTGTCGGATCACTACCAACGTCCCTTCTTTTAGTGTCTTTGATGATTAAAATGCATGGTGTTTCTGGGAGAAAAGACCTCATGGATTCACATGTGATGCACATTGGGCATCGTTATGTTCCGAATTATTTGATATATAATTGTTTTGGTCCTGATTTTATTTTATGATGTTTAGATTTCAACTTTGCCTCTTTATGAACCATATCAAAAATGTTTTTTTTTATTTTTTTTTTTAATATGCCTAGTATAGGGAACATATATGTTTATAATATATTCTCTAGATCAAATGTTCAGGTAGATCTACATTTAAATTTGACCAGCAAATTCCTCCTGTGATTCATTCGGACAGTGACGGTGTATTTAAACATTCGTCCACCGATAGATACAGGAGAAGCCATTTCCCTCATCATCGGCGTATGCATCATGGAGCTCTCTATGGCATGCATTTTAACTATTCTTTGTTAAAGGGTTTCAGAATTCCCAATGCATACACCGATTCCTAAACACAATTTTCATATTTTATGGATGAAACTGTTTCACCAATATTATTTTAATTTTTAATTATGATTCTTTTTTAATAAAATTTCTGTTGATTTATTTTGGGGAAAAGTACGAGTATTAAACTTAGGACATAATAAATAAACATTTACGACTGAAATTAGAATAACATAAACATCAAAACCTTTCTCACGTCGCCGTACCGTTCGATTGTAGGTGCAGAGGGAAACCCCATTTAGCCAGGGTATTTGCATCACGATTACTTTTTTTTATGAGGAAGAAAAGCATATGCTACTGCACGGAAGTGAACTGATGATTTATTCACACAACTCTCAGATTTATTAACGCGAATGCAAGGCAAGGGAGCCGAGAGTGACCTCCTTTGATTTCATCGAGTGACAGGTTTTGTACGTTCCGGACGCCAACAAACTATACTTCTGACACATTCGTGCTTCGTCGGCGCAGCTCGGCTCAGTCTCGCTGTGCAACTGTGGGAAAACCTGGAAGAAGTATGTTGAGTATTGCGCAATAATCAAATCCGCTATGGTGTAGGTTTGCACAAATGTGAATCTATCTTCCAAGCAAGTTTTACCTACCTATATCATCAGACTCCGCTGAACGAACAGTAAATTAGATGTTGTAATTTCACGAACATAATTAGCATCAAACCAGAATTGCTTCATCACGACCCTGGACTCTTTGTTTTGAACATTGATTTTGCATTATCAAAACATTCTAACAATATCCTGACAACTTTTCTGTTGTATAGATTTGATTGAATATATCCAGAGTGGTGGTGCATCGTGGTTGCTGGATCTAGATTCTTGCAGAAGAAGAAGTTACACAAGGACACAACAAGTGAGGATCTCTCGACTTGTACGTGCTTCAATTTGCATTCATCAAGCCAAAATTGCAAGTTGCCGCGGTGTTCTTCTGTTTCACTTGTCGAACAACGTTGGAGAGAGATGTCGGACGAAGGAGAGGATGGAGTGGAGGAAAACTTTGCTGCGGCAACCTCGTTTGCTGCCGCGCTAGTTCAACCCCAGCTCAGCCCATGGGACCCGCTCCGATGCAAGGATTGGGAGAACCAGAAGCCGAGTCAACAGTGTCTGCTGCGCATCAAACGGTTTGTGATATAAATTTAGCATCAAGAATGCATGGGTATTGACAGGTAGCACCTTGCCTCAATAATGATCAGATGCTACCTGTCATAAATAGAGACGGATGTTACAGGAACCATATTTCTTGTGTTGCGCAATGCATTTCCAAGCCTTCATGTATTACTCTGCAACTAGAGTTGTCCAAATGTGTCATCCCAATTTCAGATGAAAACTAAGACTCACTTATGCCTGGTAACTGTAGTTGCAATTGATATATAGCGATACTGCATAGTAAAAGAATGAGCATTAAATTGCAAGAGATATTTAACCCAAAATATCTATTTTTACTTCTGAAAAATGTGTGAGACAAAAAGTATGATACCTGTATCTCTAGAATTAGGACATAAGGGAGATGAACTATCTTTGGTTCAGGGTGGGTATGGAAGTGGGGATGTTGATAGAGACTGGAGTGATATGAGATGGGGTTGTCTGGGTGAGAAGAGAAGATGAGGGAGCACATGTGCCTTCATGTATTACTCTGCAACTAGAGTTGTCCAAATGTGTCATCCCAATTTCAGATGAAAACTAAGACTCACTTATGCCTGGTAACTGTAGTTGCAATTGATATATAGCGATACTGCATAGTAAAAGAATGAGCATTAAATTGCAAGAGATATTTAACCCAAAATATCTATTTTTACTTCTGAAAAATGTGTGAGACAAAAAGTATGATACCTGTATCTCTAGAATTAGGACATAAGGGAGATGAACTATCTTTGGTTCAGGGTGGGTATGGAAGTGGGGATGTTGATAGAGACTGGAGTGATATGAGATGGGGTTGTCTGGGTGAGAAGAGAAGATGAGGGAGCACATGTGCTAGTTCTAGTTTTCTTGCTCTATCTACTTTGCAATTGAATTGCATATCTATAATTATTTTCAACAGAAGGTTGTTAATTTTGTAAATATAGATACTATGGAATTATCCTATGTGACAACTATACCTTTGAGGGTATGGTTACAAAAATCCAAAAGAAGTATCAGTGTAGAATAAATACCTGTTTCTCAGATGCCTAGTTTTGGAAGGAGGCCTGACATGACATTTAAATATCAATGAAACTAATGAACTCCATTATTACCTAAAACTGTGGGAAACAGACTACCTTTTGCAACAGTCACCCAAATTAAAAAGTGCTAAACTACACACCAGGACACTTTTGAGTAGATTCACTAAGTTTGCTTATTCTTGACCATCCTTGCTTTATTGAAAGCAGGGAATACAATACACAGGGACTTCTGGCGATTTTGCCCTCTAAACGTTTAAAAGAACCCTGGAAAATGTTAAAAGTGCCCCCCAAATATAGACTGTATATTGTAGACAAAGTGACCAATGTGCTCAAAAAATATAGCCCCTGAAAATTTTGAATTAATTTTTCCCCAATTGAAAGGAAACTTTCCATCTATATATTGCAACAAAATCAACCTGACTGCATGACAAAGTCTTGCAAAACAGTGGAAACATGTACATCATTGGTATCCTTCTAATAATTTATTATCATGGAAAATATAGTGGATAAAACCAAGCACCATATTCCACAAGGTACTACCACATAATCTACATGAAATAGCCAGATGAGATGTGGAGAGTAAAAGTCTTTACATTGTATAGGGGCCTACATGTCGCTTGCCTGAATTGACTTGGACTTCTCCATCTTTGTTACTGATATTTAATATGACAGCTTATATTGAAGAACAGACTCATTTTAATGCAAAAATATCATATTTACAGAAATGAATGTACATTGCATGGTAGATGTTTTTTTCTTGATTTGTTATCCTGTATTGTTTGTGTATCATTTGTTTCAGGGATATCATGAATATCTACTCAGAGCCACCACTGGGAATGTGCATTGTGCCAGAGGAAGACATCACACGGGTAAAGAATCACTACAGAAACAACTCATTTCCTTAGAATAGACAAATATATGAGTATGAAACAAGCTGAAGTTCTGTGAGATGAGTGTGTAAATTTTTTTTTTTTTTCACAAAGCGTCAGATGATAAATGAGGTAATTTAAAATACTTCCCCAATTTGTAATGAATAGGGTCATAAAAAATAGAGAAATAAGAATTATGCCTTTTAACAAAACCTAGCCAATCTGATGTCAGGTAAGAATACCTGTATATGTAGATAGTTTTCCTTTTCTACATGAGTTATTCAATTCTTTTGAGTGGAAGGGAAACTTACGGGTAACTTTGGAATAACCCAGATGTTTGTCTTAAACTTTATTTATTTTTCATTATGTCTCTGCTCTTTGTACAGGTTTATGCCTCAATCACAAACCTGTTCACAATGTGGATTCTTTGACTTCTATGTGGATTTCTAGGGATCTGTCCAATTCTAAAAGAAAACAAGGGATAACTGGGGGGGGGGGGACTTAAATGACATCACAAGGAAATTCACTTTTCCATTTCCAATCTTGGCCAGGTGCACGCCGTGATCACAGGCCCGTTTGACACCCCTTATGAAGGCGGCTTCTTCCACTTCTATGTGAGGTTCCCCCCGGACTATCCGATCCGCCCACCCCGCATCAAGCTCCTGACCACGGGAGACGGGAGTGTGCGCTTCAACCCCAATCTGTATCGGAGCGGCAAGGTCTGCCTCAGCATTCTCGGGTAAGGCACTGGAATGAGTGTAGAATGAGTGGCATTCAGTTTTACACCTGTGCATTGTTGTGCAGGATGCATAACTATGCTCAACGTGTGGCTAAAAGAAAGTAACAGCAATTGGAATGATAATTACTTTCTTTGTATAGATAATGTGTTTCAGTAAAGAAGCCAGGGGATGAGACATTGGCAAAAGCTTTACTGGAATGTGAAGTCTGTAGAGAAAATGTTTTTTGAAAATGTTTCTGCGCTAACAACACAAACATGTCATCTCCTGTTGGCGAGTGCAGTTGTGTGTTCTCTCTCTCCCTTTCTCTTTTAATCCCATCACTTGCCACATGCTGTCTGTGTGTGATGGTGTACCGATGCCATATACATTTCTTTGGCATATGTCGCAAAGCAAATTCCACCGCTCATAAGCAGACTTGCTTCTGATGGGTCCTCATTTTTTTATGTATTCATGTATGTTGTTTTTTTTGTTAAATGGTCAAAATAAAATCAGGTGAAACAATTTTGATGCATTATTTTATGCTAAAGCATCATGTTTCATGCTGAACTGGACAAAATATACCGAGGTTTAAATCTGCATCTGCTTCCCTTTCTTTCCTTTCCCTTTCCCTATGCCAATTCCTTTGAGCTGGAGTGTATATTTGTATACATGTATCCATTATTCAAACACATGCATGGAGGGTGGTCCCCAGTGTAGTAAACATGCGATGATTGTGAGCCACAGGTAAATTTGCTGCACCGCCCGTAAAATCAGAATCAGTTGATCATCCTTATTGTTTTTGCTTTCTTTGAGCCACACGTTCCATAGTTGTTTACCGTACCATGCTTCCAGCACAGATATCTGACAAAAAGTGACATTTTGCCCTTTTGAGCCGTGCGTAAAAGATTTTTCTGGTGACCACCATGAACACATGTTATAAAGAAGTCATGTCGCATGTTGAGCGCAGGCTGTCGGAGAGTTGTTTTCTTCCTTTATGACCTAAGATCAAGATCACAACCTGATTGTTTCCTGGACAGCTGTGAGAAGCCAGGATATCGAAAGTGACTCAGCCTCAGCCTCAACAATACCTCGCTGTCTGATCCCAGAGGATTGGTGGTAGCACATACCTCATGCAGGATGTTGTAGTCAAGACTGTGACTACAACGTAGTAATTCATGAAATATCACTGTCACTATCTACTGTAGTATCAACATGCACATGAGAGCTACCAACTATTATACAGATTGGCTGGATTTTGTCCTGAACATGAACAGAACTTGAATACTGAAGATGTTTATAGTGAAGATACTGCAAGCAATTCTTTGCGTAGTTAAAGGGGACCTCCGGGCATTACAAAACCAATGGTTTGTTGTTTTGGTACAAGAATTGAAAATAAATCAGCTTGTTGTGGGGTCTCATATGTTTCTGCAATCAGAGAAAAATGCAATTAATTTATACATCACATAGAACATCGGCTATCTCGATGTTCGGCGCATCTATTTGTTTTGCGCGTCTGCCAAATCAAAACGTGTATGTTACTTTTTGTCAGACTTTGTAATGAAGATTAGACCGAGACTACTTGGCCCGGATGCATAACAGTATTTTCATTTGAACTGCATACTAAATATTGACTAACTTTATGGGGCGCAAAATAAATCATCTGATGCTGTCACAAAATCATTGATTTGCATCACAGAATCATAACAGTGGGTGATTTCAGTTATTGGCTGTACTTATTATGTGGATAAAACTAATATACCATCGTGATTCAGAGGAAAAAATCATTTATACTGAATCAATAGTAATGTTTTATGTTGCTCTATTAGGTGTCCCATAATACACTGTTTATATTAAGCCTTTTTTATGAATGCGGGCCCTTGACCATATCTAGTGTTATTGTTGTTGTTTCTTTGTAGGACTTGGCGAGGACCAGCCTGGAGCCCAGCTCAGAGCTTGTCCAGTGTTCTCATGTCCATCCAGTCCCTGATGAATGAGAAGCCCTATCACAATGAGCCAGGCTTTGAACAGGTAAACCCACTTCTGGGAGAGAGTGGTACAGGACACGTTTATTTGATATAGTTTGTTCACCATTGCAGAAATGCAACTTTACCTTCATCGTGGAATGTGTATGTATGGTTGAAAAATGTTAACTAAAAGACTATGATCCGCAGACCTCCTGCCCCAAACCTAGGCTGAAATGCCATTAACCTGTTCTTTACTGAGCCTCCATATTTTCTCCTCTCAGATACTGAGCAGTGTGACTCCTGTGTAATCTGCTGTACAGACAATAGACAACAGGCTATGAATAAACTTCAAATTCCTTCTAGGGTGCAATTAAGCCACACCCTTTTAGTCACTGCAGATCCATGACAAATTTTCATGTGTTTTTCACCAGGAGCGACACCCAGGAGATTGCCAGAGATACAATGAGTGCATCCGACACGAAACCATCCGCGTGGCCGTATGTGACATGGTCGAACATCCCAGTAAGCATCTACCAGATGCACTCAAGTAAGACATTTGTTTATTTATGATTGTTTATGCATCGTGTTCATTCCTAGGTGATTTATTTAATAAACCGTTTTCGTACTGTATTCACAACTTTCCCCCTAAATGCGTAGTAACAGGTTATGACTTCCGCCAACATTTCAGGATTCAGCTTGAATGGGTAGAATGCATTCTGAATCTTTTAGTTGTTGCTACACAGACAAACCTTGGACCAGCTTTGGGCATACTTTTAGAAATGTATTGTTTGAACAACAACATGAATACAATTTTCATAATGAAAATGGTCTATAATGTGTTTTTTGTGTGTTTTTTTATTGTTGTTACTCATTTCTGTGTGTTTTATTCAAATACATGTTCCTGTTTAACTATTTGTTGCTTTCATTTCAAGGTTTTTTGTGAAGTTTGTTCTTACTTCTTGTACTGTTCAATTCAATTTCATTTCCACATATCTTACAAGATGAATATTATTCTATATTCTTTTGTCATCATATAATAGTGTGGATGAAATTATAAAATGCAAGTTTCTTGTCATAGAGGAATTCCCTTTAGTTACAAAAATAAACAGTGACAATGTAACAAAACATTTTCTTCCAGATATTTAAAGAAAAGTACAAAATTACTTTCAAAATGAGTGTTAACGATGAACTAGATCCCCTCTAGATATATCCAGGAGTGGAGAGGAACTCACTATATGAAGCAAAGCCTTATCTCTATAGCAATAACACTCACGTTATGAATAATTGAAAAAAACAGTTATGACTGTCACATATTTCTTTGTTTCTTCTGGTGATTATTGTTTGCAGGCAAGTGCATAGAACCTCATTCCCAGACTTCTATGAGTACTACGTAACCACGGTGAAGGAGCGATTACATCTCACTGGACAGGCCATGCAGGTAATGAGAGGATGAGCAAATAACCAAGCTCCATGAAAGATTTTTTTGGAGGGGTTTTTATCTAGTCAAAGTATAAGTCCCAATATGCTTGATTCTCTAAAGAGAGGAGCTCGATTTGGAAGTCATGTGAAATACTTGTAGTAGCACTAATACACTAATCAATACTCTATCTTCATATCTGCGTGATAACCTGATGAGCTGCAGATCGAAAAGCTTCGTTATCTAACATGCTACTTTTCAAAGCAATTTGGAAATACTCTGTCAATACAAAAACTACTTTACATGAGATATCAGTGCAATAGAGATGTAAGAATGTGTGGTAAATACAATAATCTATTGAAAAAAGGGTTTTGGAGAACAAAACTAAAAGTCAATCATTAGGCATGTTATTGCAGTTGAATAAAATTATCAGAGATAATATAAAAAGAGATGATTATAAAATTTATCTATTTTTCTGACACTGTTCATTTTAATTAAGATATGTATATATCTTACATGTAAGACATGTACATTGTGATACAGTATGCATCTCAATCCTGCTCTGAAGTAGATACCAGCAACAAGAAAAAGGACATGCATGTTTTTCATAAGTCTGCCGACAAATGAAATAGACATACTACCTACTGGTGACAAAACTTCAGAAGGTGAAGGTAGATTATTCCCAGAGGATTGATTAAGCAGATATTATTGAAAGTACATGTTTGTTTCCGTCCTCCTCTTTAACACCTCCTTGAAAATGATTTTCCCCCAGGACCCATTTGGGGAGAAGCGTGGCAGGTATGACTATGCTAGCCTCCTCCAAAGGCTCCAGGCCATTAAAGTCCACCTGGAGGAGACGTCTCGGATGGACGTCGGCGTGGACTCTGACAGCAGCGCTGGCTCCGAGATGGACAACGAGCCCCTAGGACCTGACATGAGCAGTTGATACGCGGTCACACCTTAGATGACAGAGCTGTGGCGGAAAGAATAGAAAGCTAACCTTCTTGATAATTTTGAGTCATTGTTTGAAGAGTAGCAATCTGTATTTAACAAAGATGGTGTATGTCCTCATGTTCATGTTGCTAGATGAATGGATAGCAGGATAGATGGACAAGGCCTAGGATCTGATATGAGCAGTTGATACAAGGTCATAGATGACATCACAATGCTGTGGGAGAAAGAATAGAAAGCTGAACTTCTTTATAGTATTGAGTCATGCTCTTAAAAATAAAAGGAATTTTTGGTTGGTGTATGTCCTCATGTTTATGTCGCTAGTGCAAAGAAATAGGTAGATTTCTGTTCAAAGGTTTTTTGTTTTATCCACTAAGAAAGCGGGACTGCTCTTGATTTTGAGCCACCCTGTAACAAGAATAATGAGCAGGACCAACTCGGGTATCGACAGCACAAGATATCCCAACATTGCTTAAAATGTTCTTTGACATTAAATGACTGTGGAATCGTGTTGTTCAGCTGGCCTACTAATCCATCATTCTGTCTCTTCACCAACCACATACTCATCCAACAAGTGTTGCTCTTGTATAGATACTTAAAGGCAGATCTGTTTTTGTAAAAAAAAAAAAAAAAACAGAAAAATGGAAGAAAATACTGTATAAGAACTTCCATCCACAAAATAAAACTGGAAACTGAGTGGTTTGATTGATTGTCATATTTTTAGTAGGATGTTGGCAGGTCGTCCAAAACCTCAAACTCTCGTAGCCTAGAGACCATAGACTGCTCTCTGCAATACAGTGCATGCGTTCAATGCGAGCAATACCCGCTGCCTGATGTATCGCCCACTGATAGGGGTCATATGATTATGAATGTAGACTAAGGTCGCTGCGATTCAATGTAAACAAGGATGGTTTTTCAAATTTAATGACAAGGCTTGTGATGCTATGAATGAGATTTCAAATCTTTTGCAAATGGGCAACCCAGTCATTTAAAAAAGGTAATTGTGTGCCTTTTATGCAGAGGGTGGGAAACGCCTGTGCAAGGCTTATATTTGGTTGCATGAAATATACACGCATCACACCAATACTAAGAAACCTACAAAGCACTTCCTGGTTACCAATACGGCAGAGAATAGTATTCAAGGTCTTACTTATTGTATACAAAGCACTTCTTGGTCAAGCTCCTGGCTACATTACAGAATTATTGAGGTATAAAACCAGTAATCATGGTGGCAACTTGCGCAGTTCAACAGATCCTCTGCTTTTATAGATTCCATCCATAAAAACAAAAGTAACGCTAGATGATCAAGCATTTGCTTGTACAGCACCTAAGCTCTGGAATAGCTTACCCCTGGAAGTTAGGAAAGCACCATCCATAAACAACTTTAAATCAAAGCTCAAAACACATCTATGTAATAAATAACAAGCATTTTAGGAGTCCTATAAAGTGCAGTAGAATATAAACTTTATGAAATAGTTTCTGCGCTCTATAAATGATAAGTGCTCCTGTTCAGTTTAAAATCCTCACTCTTGTAGTCAAATGCCTATGTGGAAATGCTCCTGTCTATCTTACTGAACTCATCAAACGATACCAGCCTAGTCGTAATCTTTGCTCTCTATCAAAAAAATCTTCTCTCTCAAATTTGTGTAAAATCTAAGACATTCAGTGACATTAGGTGAACATGCAAATACGGCACCCAAGTTATGGAATAACCTCCCCCAAGGCATTAGATCATTGACTAACTTTGATCAATTCAAATCAAGACTAAATACGCATCTCTTTGATGATTATTAATTATTTTCAAATTCTCACATAATCAACTTTTACTTTCACGTGCATAGAGACTATTTGAATGGAATTATGCGTCTCTAAAAATTGAATATTATTATTATTGTTATTATTATCATCTTGTTATTAATATTGCAACTGATTGCATGAGAAATCTATTTTTTAATAGTTTTTGCTTATAAAGCTGTTCTGTGTCTTGTGTACAAGAATATATGTATAACCTAATCTTAGTTATGTTGGGACCAGTATTGCAAGTTCACAAGTACTTTGATATGTTTTCAGTGAAGCTGGTCATTCTCATGAAGTGTTGTAGACATACAAGTGGTCATGTGACATTTCTTTTTACCCTCCTGTACAAAACAGGAAGATGCGGTACAAAACAAATGATTGCTTGTCTTTTCCATAGGATGATTCATGTGCTTTTAATTGCATATCAATTTTTACTATCTAATGAAATAACTTTCATTAACTTTCAACTCAGTTGAAACAAACTTAATGTTTTTCTTTCAGTCCTTGAAGTATTTGATATTGATTTGTCCTCTATGTTATATATGTATTGTTGTTGATAGTGCATGTTTTAAATGTCTCTTCTTGTAGTAGTAAACTGCAATGTCTTCCCCATTGTGCCATCAAAATGTGTATGCCCAGTTTAAGTTACTGCTTATATTGCAGTTGAGTGCTCCTGTTCATCAATAAATTTGTGCAGTACCAGTATTGTACCTTTATCTTTAAAGACATGGCTTTTATTTCATCCAAGCCCTGGTGCGAGATAGAAATAGGACCAAATGTATGTTATTTCGTAGAGGCTAGAGTGAAACTCCAAGTACCCACGGTACATGTGTGCTTCATTGCCTATTCTCACCATGGTCTCATTAATCTGCACACTAGCAGTAATGCGTATTAGAACAAATTGGTTATGTATGTATGTGTGGGACTACAGAATCATAGATGGCACAAAAGATCTTTGTACTATCAATCAAAATAAAACAAATTATCAAATAAACTTCTTGGGGAAATTTTAAGAAAGTCTGTTTTCTTTGAGGTTTTTGCTGTGCGCCTACTTGGTGACTGTGTTGCTCGCCAACTGAACTGGGCAAGTTAGGACGCAGTACACATGCCTTCGGCACTACGTCCTGTGCACTTTGCATAAATGTGATTGAATTGAAGACCTAGTTCTATTCAACATTGAGGGTAGCCTTAAAGATACTACAATTCTTTAATATGAGTCTACATCAAATGTGGAACACATATACTAACAAACATCATCCTCTTTTTTTCCAATCACCAAGTCACCATAAATCAAGCACAGATTTGATCAGGTAAAGCTTGAGCATGGGTTTTATTAGGAAAAGCACATATAAACACTGCAGTATATAAGGAGACACACCTTTACGGTGACAAATATTGACAGGCTGATGGTTTTCCCTGAATGTACAACTACATGTATTTGCATATTGAAATGCATATTTGTTTTTTGTCGCAATTTATATGTGCGGTAAAAATGGCCTTCCCATCATACAACTACAAGGCTAGAGTGAAAGTCCAATCTTAACTCACTTCCCATTTTTGTGCTTGGCATTGATTAAAATGCATATTATACAGATGTATTTGTGTGTATGTGTGTGTGTGTATTATTTCTAAATGGAAAACAAGTTGCCAATTTGAAAACCAAAATGATAATTATGTTTGCTCTTAAAAGGTCCTGGTTATGCACAAGTTAAACACAAAATGAGGGATATGTATTAATGTGAATTTGAATAGTAAAAAAATTGAAGTTCTACTAGCAGTGTCAATTCTCCCCCACATGGTACCACAGCACAGAGTACTGTACATGTACTGGTATACTGTTTTATTTATGCTTTTGCAATTTAAAATACGGTCCTTGTTACAATGACTTTCAAAAAAAGTTACCAATTTGAAAGCCAGAACTTACATGATATTGCACGTTATCATTCCAATGAGTGTTTTGCCTTGTGACTGTACTCCTTAATTCTCATGTAGATACAGTATGTGTTGTTGACCTTGAGTGGAGCTTTGTTATGTATGACCTTTTCTAAACATGTTGGCCAATCCAGAAGTTTTGGTTTTCCATCTTTTCTTTAGGACAATGTGCTATACTCATGGCTTCAAAAGTAGCTCTAAACATGATTGATATCTTACTTACAGTCCAGGGGTGCAAGGTACAAGCAGTTTTGATATTTGATATTGCCCAATGGCAAAAAAAGATTAGAAATGGACTAGTGGAGAGGGAAAAATATATGTACTTACAAAAAATTACTCCTGTATTTTGGACTTTCAGGGGCTTCTTATAAACCTACGCAGCTATGTTGATTTCTACAGACAAGTGTTTTTTTGTGGCTTATCTTCACATTGAAACTGCCTTTGTTGCCCATGTAAACATGTATATTCATATTATTGTATATTTGATTGTGCATATAAATCATGTAGGCCTGTATTTTTTATTTAGAAAATTGATTTATGAAAATGGAAAAGAAAGTGCTGTAAATTGCTTTCAAGTACTTGACATCTAATACCTGATAGATATAATTATACGATTTCCAAATCAGTCATGTTCGTTTTTAGTCTCATTAATTTTAGGTTTCTATGCATTTGGTGTATGTCCATTAGGGACGTTGAGAGAGAGAGGCCAACAGAGACAGAGAGAGAGAGGGGGGAAAAGTAATTGAGTCTGAACAAAAGTGTAAGGCAATTTAGTGGGAAGGAATTTTAAATTATTCCCAAATATGCCCAGAGAGTATCCATCCATTAATGTCGGTTTTCAGGCCAGGATTGAGTATAAAATTGGCCTATCTGGACCAAATTCGTTCCACTGTGATTTGGTTCCCAATCTCGGTGGTGAGTGGCATATGCGTATAGGGATCGATCATCTTTTAATCGGGTTAGATCGAGATACAATGGCATCTTACTTTATGTCTCATTCTGCTACAATACTGGGAAAGACCTTACTACACTCAAAGCGCTGTGTTAAAGCCATCGTTCTGTCCTCGCTTGCTTAAGATTCATTTTGAGAGGGAAGATTAGGATGAAGTTTTTAACATGTTCAAATTTACTTGCCGGTCGGAAAACTACCCAATTATTCCCCATTGTCACCACGCTGCTACAGTATGCTGCTGCCCATTAATACAATCCCCGTACGATTATGCCATTTTCCACCATTTGATAGATCGGGACAGATCGGGGTCCAAATCGTGATAGTGGAACTTGGCCGTAAGCTATGTTTGTGGAGAGCCATAAATAAATAGCCCACCATGCTTCAAATTATTACGGACCATAATCATCATTGTACATAGCAATGCCAATATCTCATTTTGAGAAGATTCTTTAACGTGACAAGAGATCTAGAGCAATGAAGAAGTGACTAGAAGTCTCTTGAACCAGGTTTTGTGTTGACTTCTACTTCCCTCTATCTTTAAGATGCAAATTGGTACTGTTTCATTCTTTGGGGAAATGCATATGCATATCAAACAAACACACACACACACACACACACACACACACACACACACACACACACACACACACACACACACACACACACACACACAGACACACAAACACATATTTCAATGATATCATAGGCTTGAGCATATTTCAAGAAGAGCTTCGAAAATAGTCTTTAATTCAAGAGTAAATTGTGATAAAACATGTCTACAAAACACTGTGACTGTGAGTACCAGTATGCAAGCTTGCTTATACTCTGTATGTTCTAAGCCAGGAAAACCCCATTGGCTTAGTACACATTTTATGCATTTATGGTACCGAGAGTCTTAACATAGTGACATCGACTATCATTGCATGTCAACTTCACATGGAACTTGTGATACAGGTTTGTGCATAGAGATATTAAATCTATTCAGGATCAAGCATCACAAATATCAGGTATTTGAAAAAAAATAAAAGACACATGAAAGCATGAATTTCTCCACAACATGTTGTTAATGATACCTATCGTGTTTGATCTTCAATGGACACAGTCATTGCTCTAAGTTGCTATTTTGATGTTCAAAGAAATGTGTTATTTTTCAATCAGTGTTGCCCTTATGAAAGCCAAAATACTGATTAATTTTGCTTTATTTCTGGCTTTATTCCTGGGCTAGGTTCCATCGAAGAGGTGTGCTCTGAGCCAATGACGGCACCCTTTATTCTAAGGGATGTTTTCAAACATTTTTATTACTCAAACTTTTTCTGTAAATCTGCAAAATTCAGGATACAATATACCTACGTGGATACATATGGAATGTTTAAAGATTTTTCTTGCAAATATTTCCATTTCATATACCGTACTCCACAGTATACACATAATATCATGATTATCCAATGTGATAACATCCACAGAAAACAAGAAAGAGTAAAGTTAGATCTATATATGTACACATCATACATTTCATTATATACAATATAGACATGTACCTATACAATGAACACTCCTGAGTCAACACTTTGGTGTACTGATTCAAGTAGACAGTATAACAATTGTAAGCAAATAATCTATTTGTAAGCAATTAATTGTAAGCAAATAATCTATTTGGTATACCAAAAATTACAATTTGACGTACAAAAGTAATGTTTACTTCTCTACCTAACCCCGAGCCGCTGCCATGGGGAACAAGCGTATAGGACACACGTTAGGATGCGTTAGTAGGAGCTACATATCAATTGATAGTCCAAGTGTAACACACTTTTATTTCGCGCGTACTCAAAATATTGATCACGCGTTAGGACTGTGAGGAGTGAAGAGATCAGCAAAACCAAAAAGTACTATCACCTAGAGTGTAACGAACTGTTCTTCTCAGGTGATCAGTTGGGCAAAACTACGCTTTATCACGTGATCAACTCTTGACTTATCCTATAGCAACATTCTTAGTATGTGGAATATAATTCCTGATATTCACATTTCATGATTATATAAAGCGTGTATGGTTCAAGTGAATATGAAACATAGTTTCAGTGTTAGTCTTAAATCACATTTTCTGTTTACCTCATTTTTTTATTACCGGTGTCCTGCATGGTGGAGAGGCACATCAAAGAGTTTTTTTCAGACAAAAAGAATTTGATGTAAGTACTGGTAATTGATTTGGTTAATTACTGTATTGTAATCACTAAGCATGCATATATGCTGACAGAATAGTGACACTTATTGCTATCAAACAGAATAGCAACCGAAAATACATTTTCATGAGGAATAGATGTGAAAATGTGAATTGACAATGCAAGGGATGGTGTTTCGAGAAACACAAATGACAACAAAAAATGATTGTTAGTATGAAGAAAAAAATATACATCTCGCAGTTTCTGTCTGATATTTTATAGAGTTTTTAGGGATTGATAAGTGAGTTAAGATGTTTTACAATAGATACTTATAATGCATTTTATAAACTGTGAAGAGATGAACTACAAATATATCTGCTTTCACCTATGACAGTTGTTGAATACTTGACCATTTTTATACACAAAATTATACAAGAAAAACAAATCAAGGTGTTTGAAGCTCTTGTAGAGCGTTCATAGTTATATCCATTGCACTCTGTAAACAATGAGTAATAATCTACACACACACACACAAAGACAAAAAACAAAACTTCAATAAATGTGACTTACAGTTGCTTCCATTTAACTAATCAGCGGATTTGATGATAAGTTTGTAGGCCTACTGTAGATCATTTATTTTATGAAAAAAGGACGGAATAGACATTATTACATGTTCAGGGATGGTATTCTGAGAGGAAATTATGTCAAAAAGTGTCTCAGCTAAATTAATTGGTATTCTGAAGACTGCTTTAAGTCGAAAAGTATGCCAATACACAAATCACAGTTTGGATCATAGCTGACAAGTAAAAACTTAAGTTTGTTTTCAGAATTCCACCCCAGAAGTCCACCTCTCTCTAGATTACTTTCATGCAATGTACATGATAAAGTAAACTCTGGCTAGGGAAAAGAGATCCCACCACTTACTACAGTACTAAGTGGCCTGCACTTCCAGTGAGTAGCACAATATCCTATTTCCCAGAGCTGTAGGAACAATGAAAGCTAGAACGCGGAAGAGAAATAGGACTCAGTTCAGGACTTCCAGCATGAAGAAAGCTCACAATATTTGTCTTTCCTGGCTTCATATAAGCTGCTCTAGGAAGCTGCTGAAGGAATCCAGCTCACTGGCGCTAGCTGAGGCAAACCTCGAGTTCAGGCAGTGCACATCCAGAGACCCCAGACTGTCGGTGATGACCTGGGAGTAGTAAAGAGAGAAGGAATGTGGTGTGATTTGAAAGTATCAATGGGGTCAGGTGCATTTCATTCCAATGCACTTTAAACTACTACAATGCAAAAAGTGGTAAACATCTAAAAAACGAAGTGAGGCAAGAGACAATAGAGCAATATCCAATACACGACTAACAGGAAGACATCTGGAATTGCAGCAGTTGAATTTGAATTGAATAGATAAGATACTGATATATCACTTGTCCAATTCACCTTAAATTCTGACCAAACTGTTTACATCTTGGATTAATGTACTTTAAAAAAAAAATTATTTGCAAAAAAAAAAAATGCAAGAAGATATCCTGTTTCACGTCAATCTCAATTGATGGTTACATGTGTGAAAAGAGTACTCTAGATTTACTCCTACAATGCCAGATGATATACCTTAATTGAGTGGATAAGTATGTAACATTACACCTTTAAATGTATTACATGTTTGGAATGTTGGTTAAAGGAACCTCCTGCTCACTCAAGCCCTGTGGGGTTTTTTTTTATGGAGGTCTCGTCATCTGCTTTTTCTCAAGTCTATTACATAGTGTTTTGATGTTTTTACTTTGATGAAAATAAAATTGAATTGAATTGTATGTATTTTAAATAAAAAATGCAATAGTAGTTCCTAAAAGGTGAAGCTGAACATAGTGTCCTACCAGCTCTGGTTTCCGTCCTGCGATTCCCCAGCCAGTGGCCGCATGGTCATTGGATGCAGCCAGACATGTTAGTCTGATTTCAAACAAAGAAAACAATAAGAAACAAAACATTTAAAAAATGTAGGAATGTGTGAAGTCTGTCCATGACATTGTGTGGTGTAGATGTGGATCTGAAAGTAAAATGTGATTGGATTGAAATGAAGGGTGATGTTAATTCATGTGGAGTTTCTATTTACTGTAATCATAAATTCAGCTCCCATTCTCGTATGAAGGAATCAGTCTCAAAATGACTTGAGAGTTGAGGAAACTATAATGATGGTAGAATGGTCCAGTCATGTTTATAGGTCACATAATCTTTGCCTCTCCTATTCCTCACCTTCAATGGTGATGCTTGTTAGGGTTTGGGGAATTCTGTATTGACACATGAACCAGTGTCATGAAGATTTTAGTGAAAAAAAAAAAGAATTTTATCAACCAAATAAATGAATAGTCATTGGGGAAAGATCTATTTTTTTCACATTAGAATATTGAACTAGGATAGGTCGAGTACTGGATGTGAATGCCACCCCCATCTTCTTCTCGAACTAACCTGCCGCGTGTGAACTGCTCCGTCTTGACCGGTCCAGCATCGTTCTCCAGGAGCTCCCACACGTACACCTTGGACGTCACGTCCTGGACAAAGAACACCGATGGTCTGGAGCGGGACCAGCACAGCGCCACTATGTCCATCCCCTGGGTGGCATTCGGCCAGCTGACCAGGGGAGCGGCTGGTTAGTCGGGATGAACAAGATGATAAGAGTAAAATCATGATTCTGGTAATTAAATGGCATGTATTCTCGGAAGGGTAATGAACACTAACTAAAGTACTCTGTGCATGAGAAGTCAGCGGCACAATCTTACAAAATCAATAGAACAAGCATGAGTGCTTGTGGGGAAGTAGCTGCAAACACAAAGAATTAATAACATCATTGCATAAATATTGCCTCTTAAAAAAAAATAAAGTTGGTAAACATTTATTCAATACATACAATAATGATAGTAAATATTAAATGATAAATAATACATGATAAATAATACATAAAACATTAAACAAAAAACAGACCATGATACAGACTATATAACAAATAATATCAGTAATAAGAAATTTTACCTCTCTCTGTGCTGAAGAGCTGAATGCTTCCATCTCCACAGGCAACCTGGAAGTATTGAGATAGGGAGAGGAGAGTTGTGAGTTATTCCCAAACTACAATAAAAACATCCACCTTTACTTTCTTCTCACCTCCTTCTTCCACATTTCTATTCTCCTTCTTATTATATCTGTGCCTATAAAGACAGGATCCACCTAGCTGTCATTGTTGTCCTCCTCCTCTAGCGTCATCTTCATCATCTTCTTCATAATTTTTATCACATCATCTTCTTCTTTTTCTTTCCCTTCTTCTTGTTATCTTTTTATTTCTTCTTCTCCTTTTTATTTCATTGTTTCCCTTCTCTTTTCATCTTCTGTTCTTTTATCTTTCTTTCTTTCGTTCATTCTTTCTTCTCCTTTGCCATACGAAATGCATAAAAATAAAGGTATATTGCTTACCAGAAAGCATGGTAGGTTGAATGGTGAGAAGTCTATGCACTTTATTCCAACTGGAACACCTATAATGAAACAGGAAAAGAGAACATTAACAGACGTCACAATTATGATGAGATAAACTTGTGACGTTCCAAAGCCCTTTCCATACAATTCATTGCATGTCAATTTGTAAATAATGCCTCTGGCCACTTTGTGGTGGAGGCATAAAAATCTGTAAAAAAGAAAAAAGAAAAAAAGAAAAAAATAAATAAATGAATGGAATAAAACATTAAAATTATTTGGCACAAACATATTTACAAAAAAGTACGGCATTGGGCTGAAACACTAGCAGTAGAATATTGTCTCACAATAAGTCTTTACACACTTTGGCTACAAGAGAGATATCTCTTTGACATAGTATTACTCCATACTTACCATCGCTGACCCAGAAGTATTTAGGGGAGACTCTCTCTGTGTTTCTGGATCCATGTGAGACAAACCCCTGCAAAAGAAAAGATAACCAGGCTACACACTCATTTGAGCCCAACTGATGACAGTTAACATAAATTTCAAACTACAAATGATAGTGTTTAATGGGCAAAGAAACAATATGTGTGTGTATTTAACTACAGATTGGCCCAATAAAGGTGAATTATGTCCTGCTTTTTTCTCATTCTCAATAGGAGTTTGACTGTTCATCCACTTCCTCGACCAGAGCTGACATGCAGGCAAAACTCAGTATTAAGGCCATGCAGGTTTCTTTACATGATAAACTGTAGGAGGGATTGACATTAACAGAGGAGTTAATACATTTTTTTCTAGACAGGATAGTCTTACTAGAATGTGGAATGGTAACACAATTTTGGCTGTAACACTATATCATGTCTCCTCTACCTACCAACCACAAAAATTTAAGAAATGAAGTGAACAAGTGAAAGCAAACAATAGTTTTAACCCGTTGCTCATGGTTAGATTTTGGTGGCTTTGTGAAGCCTGGAACGGTAAGGACATCAAAATAACCAAAGGAGTGTGGCTTGATTGCGCCCTTCACAACATATGAAAATAATTCATGCAGTGTACTGTCGTCTATTTTCTGTACAGCAAATAAAGCAGGAGACGCGTTACTCAGTATCTATAAAGTGGATAAAAGCTATCCTGCATATATGCGGGCACAGTAAGGGGTGACCCTTCTGTGTGCCAGATAAACTGCTGCTCTATGGGATTTGTGTGCATTACTTGTGAAGAAAAAAGGAATGTTGTATAGGAGTGGTAAAAAAAACACAGATTTGAGACATTGAGGTGACTTACCGCATCGGTGGAGATGAAGAAGTGGTTTGGATTGGATGGCAGCAGCTGCATGTCAGTCACCTTCAGCTGGTACACTGGGCCAAGCTCCCTGGTTAACATCGCAACACAAACATATGAAGGCTTTAAGAATACTGTATAACACTATATAGTTTGCTGTCACCCCTGTGGTTTAATGTGCATACCGTTACATGTGCCCAGGGGGGTCTTTCACCAAGATGTTGGTAAGCTTCGCACTACTTACACAGGATCGGTGACCTGTTCTTCAGCTAAATGAGATACTCCAATTTGTTCCTCTTTTAATATAGTGGAAATGAATTTCCTACAATCCTAATCAAATTTGATGAATTATATACTTTGTATTCAGATGCTTTTTAACAACAAAAATGTTTATCTACAAAGATCAAATTTCAAATTTAGCTGATGGGAATGAACATCATTGATTTGATCATTGATTTGGCACCCAATTAATCATTGATTTGGCACCCAAGAATGGGTCACCAGTCATGCACAAAACCGTGCATAGGTTACAAACATCTTGGTGAAACAACCCCCAGACCCGTAAAATGATAAACAATTCAAAACAGCCAATAAAACTCTAGGCCATGTCTTACTTGTGTTCAACATGTTACAATAAGCTACTGAAGCCCTTGATTTTAATTGCACAAGAGCAGATTCATGACATATTTTGGTCATTTGTTTATAATTAATACTTCAAGAACTATTCAAGATGGATCTGGCGACTACCTGAGTGGAACTTGTAGATGAATGGATGAGCTCTTGATCAGTTTGATTCTCCCTCCTGGAACTAGGCCTACAAAATAAAAGGATTTCAAAAACATTTTATATAACACATGACAATTTCACAGCTAGATGATGGAAAAATTGCATTAACAATGATAATGGACAGGATTTATGAAGCACATATCACAATTATGTCTCTAATGCTGAGAACAGATGACTAGAAAAGATTTCAAATTGAAGTAAAGAAGAGAAAATTTGCATCGTGTGGTCATAATTTTTCAAACATCACTCAAACTGGAAAGCATTTTCCAAAAAGTGTGTTTTCAACAGTTTCTTAAAGTTTCTAGTGAGCTGTATTGCTAAATCTTATCAGGTAATGTGTTTTAATATCAATATAATTAGCTGTCCAATGTGCCACATGAACTGTCTCTCCAGTACCAAATTATTTTGATTAAAAAAAAAAAAAATCCATTGTACAATGAGTGGGAGCTTTATGTGAAAAGTTGACATTGGTTTGCATTTGGCCAAACAACACACTATGGCCCTGTCTTATAAAGAATAGTGACTGATCATAAGTAGACTTGCAAGTGCTATCTAAAGTAATTTTGTACATTACAGATAGGGGATTGGACTCGTGATTGATTCAGATTAATCACTATGGGACCTCAATTTCAGTTTTGTCTCACCCTCTCAGTCCTACCGGATCTGTAGGATTATTCACAATAACAGGACTAGTGCATGTTGCAAGAATTTTTGCGTTTGCTCGTATAGATGGCACTCCACTGAGAGTATGTATGTATGTAGCACATTAAGGAAGGGGACGTGACCTAACCCACATTTAAAGGTGGTCACAATAAAAGAAGGTCAGTGAAAATTTGAAAGAAATCTAATAAAATGACACCAATATGCATGTACTCACCAAGGTCTGATTCTGATCCTGCATCATCAGGCTTCTCTATCTCTATGACAACCTGCATCCAATATAGAGTAGCAAAACATCAACATGTGAAAACAAAACCAATTATTTAATGAAATGTTATCAATCATTATTAAAAATCATTGAAAAAATTAAATTCTTCATATTTATTTTTACTCATGCTCTTCTGTTCTGGACACTTAACACATTTGATGACATTATCCATCATTTATGTTCAAATAATGTACATTTATACATGTATGAATGTATGAACGTTTATATTTCTACTACAGCATATGTGTATATGTTCTGCTTCAATTTATCTTCCAATCCATTACATGTTTACATATCTTCTTATCAAAATAAATGTATTTACCAGAACCATCTTCCTGATAGACAGCTCTGCAATACCTGGGGCCCGTTGCATAAAACTTACCATTAATGGTAGCTCTGCCATCAATGGTAACTACCATGGTAACATCGCTGGACAGCCAATCAAATTCAAGGCTTCCATAAAAGTTGCCATTGATAGCAAGGTTAATATCAATGGTAAGTTTTATGCAATGGGACTCTGGTGTGATATAGGCATGACAATCTGACAATATAATGGTTTATTAATCTCACCCAGAAGCCAATGACTCCCTTCTCATCCACTGATGCAAGCTGGAAGGACAGCCCACCTGAATCAGCTGCAGATGATTTAAAATTTAAAAAAAAAAATGTTCATGACAGAAACAATGTGCTATATCAGGGTTACCTCGTCTATCGAAATCTTTCTGAGACGTCCTACTGGTGACATCATTTTGTGCAAGATACCACCACGTTTTTATGTTTCGTAACTCAAATGGTTTAAAGGGGTGCTATTATTTGAATCTTGCCTTAGATGGCAGCATCACATCTCTGATCAGATGGAACACTATAACAAATAGCTTTTTAAGTTGGATCAGTCGTTTCATCTCTTCTACATCAATTGTATGTATAAGTGTGATTTTATAGTTGTTCATACAATTTATGAGCGATTCTCTACAACAGAATTCACAAGATAACATTCGCCTTTTTTCCACACTCCTATTCATAAACAGACTTGCATCCTATGGGTCTTCACAATCATTTTGATGTACATACTCTATGTATTTATTTTTGTGTTATAATAGTTGAAATACATGAAATGAAATGAAATCCCTCCTGTGCAATAACTGAATAACTAATAAAATCTAATAAATAGTAAAAAGTGAACATACCCACAGTGCTCACCTTGCTTTTGATTATTTTTTGAATAATAAAGCTAAATTCAATAGAGGAGAGTTGATGAATGAACATACCACCACTGCTTGTCTTGGCGGTTGCCTGGTGGGCGTCGTCCGCGCTGACGATGGGCTGCATGGCCACCAGCTGACTGTGGTGGCTCTCTTCTGCCGGGGCCGCCTCCGTGCTGTAGGTGGGCACCCTGACGATGATGTGGCCCCAGCCAAACTCACAGCGCTGGTGCATGCTGGATGCCTCTCTCAGGTCCCACACGCACACAGACCCATCACGCTGCACGATAAAACATAGCAATATTGATTCCACATGTTTCATGGGTATAGAGCCCCGATAATAAGTTGAGCTGAATGAAACTATCAACAAATCAAAGAAACACAAAAAAATTTTTTTCAAAATCTGCAATCCCTACACCTCTAATCTTGCTCTTTAAATCAGAGGTAGACAAGGGAGTCTTGGACGACCCATCTAAAACTCTACTCCAAATCTAATTCCCCAAAATTTCCTATATAATTCCACGAAAAGTTATTTTCCACTTCTTATTTTATGAGGGATGTTCTTATACAGTATTCTCTTCCATTTTCTGTGGTATTTACTTAATTTCATATTTTCGACTGGCACAAGGGCTACACCTCCTTTAAAAATTATAATAAATCTAATAATGAGTAGGACAGAATTTAAGTTTGAAAAATCACAGAAACACATCAGGAAAAGATTCAGAAATTACTAGGAAGTTACTTGTGTCTGAAATCCCTCATCTTGTACCCTTCTCAATATACAAATGTATGTTGTGTGAACTCACCGTTCCACAGAAGGCCATAGTAGCCTTGGCTGGGCTGAAGGTACAGGTTGTCGGTACAGACTTCAAGACCAAGATTCTGTTCAAGAATAGTAAAACAGTAAGTAGGTGATGACTGAATTTATATGACATGTAAATATGCAAGTAATCCACATTACAACCTTATATCTTATCATACATGAAAACCTGTTATGAAAACCTGTTATGGTGACCAAGCCTTCTCATACATTGTCCCCTCCCTTTGGAACAAACTCCCACCCTATATTTAGAATGCCAAATCTGTCAAATCATTTAAAATCCTTCTTAAAACCCACCTTTTTAAACAGCTATAATTTTTCTGGAGGCGCACACAGTTACATAAGCATTGTATCACTTGTGTATCTCAATATATAGTGTTGTGTATATGGTAGTGTATGTAATCCCAATTTAAAGTTTATTTAAACAGAAAACCAGCACTAAGAAATACCCATGTATAGCGCCATATGAAAACAAGTTTTATCTTTATATTTAGATGATATACATATCATTATACATACATGTACACACGTATGAATAATTATCTATGTGATATCATTAAAGATGATTATTACCACATATAATGACAAAATAATGCTTACTTTTGTGGTCTGGAAGGCTCGTTGACGTTCCACACACACATCAGACCTCTGTTTGTTAGACCAGCTTTCTCCATCACTTTCTGTTGTCGCAAGGAAAAAGAAAAAGAAGAAGTAGTACCTCACAAATAATTAGAACAATTTTTAGAAGAAAACAAAAGCAGTGGTTACAACCATTTACAGTTGCAAGAATATAGTGGTAAATGTATATGCTTGAAATGAGGTACAAACTAGTAAGCCTGGCAAAAATATATTAATGCATATATATTCCATTTAAATTGCAATAATATCATATCATATTCGATGATTGCCATAACTTTTGCATCATGCACACTCTGCATGCAATAGTCCCAATAATATTTGTCATAATATATACAAGGCAGCATGGTCTTAATGCATGACAAAACACATGCATATAGGTTGCAACAAGAATTATGAGTAGAACTATCATCAATGTCATTTATATCATCCATTCTCACAAGAATTGTAATGGATTGAAGATTCCTCATTCAGCTCTATGAGAAAGTTTCAAGGGTGGCATCACAATGCTAAGTTAGGGGCCACAACCATCGAAAGAGAGAAATTACACTGAGAGATCATTGGATGATCTAGGGATATACAGCGGTATAACCTTGAGACTTGCAGAGGTACATATAGTATTGTCAATGACAGGGGCAAAATCAAGACTGATTTTGATGACCCCCCAAACCACAATTCAGTATCAAAAACAATTAATGTAAAGAGTATTCATGAGTGTAGATGAATTTAGGGACTTAGGAAATGTTCAGAGCTATCTATTAGACAACAAGAATAAATTCTGAATGATGATCCTTCCTGTGAAATGTTGTGTTAGTCCAAACACACAAGAAATGATATTCATTTCACTCAGCCCAAACCGAAAGAGAATATCAGTCATTGTCTTTCTATCTACCAATGTCAGAATTCACACGGTATATCTAAGTAATTTTCTACATACCATCAGCTTGAAATGTGTAACATTCCCAACGAGAATAAATTGTCATCACATGACATGTTTATGACATTTCACATTTCTTAGTGTAACATATACATGTACATGTATATCTGTGCGTGAATATATGGGTGTATGTGCCTTTTTGGGAGCAATTATGACAATAATAATTGAACTTGAACATAAACAAGAATCTGTATTCTAATATGTATTTGTGAGTCACATGTATGTGCATATGCTCTTCATCAAAGATCAAAGCATTCCACAGATATCAATATGCTGTGATTTGAACTAAAACACCAATACATGTATATAAGTAGAATATATCAATGATTATTGTATGTATTCCTACAGAGATTGTATTTCTTTATGAAAGATATGATGTGTCCTATAATCTGCTACTCGTTAATGCCGTTCAATGTTTACTTCCTACGTTTAAAGAATATATAGAGTTCTCATGCAGTCTATGTCGCCTATGCCATAGGTTGCAAGATAAAATTCATATGGGATAAATGCATATGGGATAAATGCATTTTTATATCCCTAAAAATCTGTGGGGTTTCAATGTTAAGCAATGTCAACCTCCACACATCTGCACAACTTTACTGCAAGATGTCAACATTTCTCATGATTGGCGATAACTTAAATTATATAATTTGTCAGAAGTGACTTTAAGTACAAAAATTAAGTTTTTTTCTTCTGATACAGGGCTTGGGATCAGATTTTTAAAAAAATATTCGCGTGCAAACACTCACCCAGTCTTTGTCATCGGGTAAACCAGCCTGTGCAACACAGCAACCAAAAACAAGGCATGGGACCAAGGTGAATCGTGAAGGAGGAAGGAAAAGCATGTCAGAAGACAACATGGCGGTGTCGGCAAAGATCCACGGCACACCACACATAAAAAACGTAACGATTTAAAAAGAGTGAGGTGATTAATATGTAGGTGCAGATCAGGGTTTCAGTTGAAAGCCAAAACAAAGAGAGAAGTAAATTTGGAATTTTCATGCACACAATAAAGGAGGTATTCATTGTTCAATGAACAATAATAGAAATGGAATCAATGCTTAGAAGCAAAATGTACAAGTTTTAAGGAGGTTAGAACGCATATGCAAAAGGACAGAATATAGCAGATATCAACAACAATGAACACATACAAATTAATAAAAGGCATCACAGCAGTGATTTTGGTCACAAAGATAAGATTAACAGGAAAGAACCACCCACAGAAGAAACATGCAGCGAAAGTCCAAATGTTCAATATAAAACATAATGGGAAAGAGTAAAAGATCAGATTGAATAAAAATATAAATACATGCAGTTCGGAGGGCAGCTAAGGTTATGGAGAAATGGTGGGATATCAGCGCCATATATGGGGAGCGAACCGCATTAAAAACAGCAAATTTGGAGTTTGATCATAGGAGAAAAACAAAGAAAAACAATTATTTGCAAACACAAACAGATGCCATTCCATTGTGCGAATTATACACAATGAAAATATACAGCAAATTTATGACTTGAAGATATAACATGGAATTAAGTTAAATTACATTGCATTGAATCGGACAGCAAATGTCCTTACTTTTTATGCAAATTCCATGTTCTTGTTATGTTCACTAGCCAAGAGGCTACATTCAAGGTCCTTAAGTGAAAAAAACTTGCACTTCTATTTGCCAGGTTTTATTTGAATGAAAAATCTCTTTGTCGTCTCTTTGCCTCTAAGAGCAAAAACATCCATATCTTTGAATAAACAAAAGGAAGATTTTTTTTTTTCAATTCCTTCAGACCTTAAACATGAACAGGAATCTAAAACAAGAAACTATTGGGTTAGAATGTTCTAAGCAGTTATCACATGCTCTCAAATTGAAACAATACGTCAAATTTATGGTTATCCACAAACACTGTTAGAACATTTGTTACACAAAATCTGACATAGAGCTTAAGAGCAAACTGTATTGTCACAGAAAATTATTTTATTAAACAACACAACATACATCAATCCACGTTGCTAGCTACAATGTCAGAAATTAACTTTTGATAAACCACTTCTTATTAAGTTTTGCATTTTAAAATTCACAAATTGTGCAACATGAACTTTCGCGAAACCACTTCTAAGTACATGTAAAATCATAATTTTCTTTCAAAATTCATAGATTGTGCAAAATCTTGTATTAAACACAGCAAAAATGACACTACATCTACCTACATATGGATATGAAACAAATCTGATATCTGCATCCACTGGTTAGTGCAGAAGCAATCCATTATTTGTGTGAAGTGTTTGGGTGTTTGTGAAAACGTAAGAATACAAATGCAGCCAATCCTACAAAATCTACTGCATCATTTGAGAATATCTACTGAATTATTTTCTTTCTAATGAAAGCATTTTTCTGGCCAAATTTCTCATTTGGTGTTCAGGAAAGAAGTGCATAATCTACATTGTCAAAGTTAAAATGAGAAGGAATTGTTTTCCTTTAAGCCTTACCGCCTTGGGCATAGAATGCATGGTGAGGAGGAGATTCGTCTGAACCGGGTGGATTACAACTCGTGTCACACAGCGTCCTAAAAAGATTAAAATACACAAAATATAAATCTGCAGAACACAATCTCACCACATACAAGCTTTGAGTCTTAACCCTTACACTACCAGGCCTTGAAAAACCTGTTGGTTTACTACACATCTTCATGCCGATGGCAATGAGAGAGTTAATTGGAAGGAAACCACCGCGGTAAAGTGGCCTAACCAATGTTCTACAGATTTCTTCAGGCTGATCGACCCAGGCCATCGGTTTAAAGGTTAAGGGATGAAGTGGAAAAGATTACGGAACCAGTCATCATGACAGCTGGAGTAAAGAGAAAGCTGAGGGGATAAGAACCAGGCAAATGAGTTTCTTGTGACATACAATAAGGAGGGACAGTTTTGAAAATCTAGTAATGACAGGGAAGATAGAGGGAAAGAGGGGTAGAGGAAGGAAACGGATGAAATTGGATAACCAGTCTGAATGCAAGGATTGCAGAGGGAGGTGTAGGCCAGTGTTTGTGTGTATGTAGATATTTATATGATATCTTATTAAAGCTCGGTTATAGAATCACATTATGGAAAATTTGACTCTTATAGCATTCAACAAATTGGTGGGATGCATGCTGTGATTAAGCGTAAGCACTAGAGATCTGCTGACCTTGTAGGATGGGAGTTCCAGTGTTCATCAGGGTGTAGCCGTCGCTGAAGACGATGGTCCGTTTGTTACTCTCCAGCTTGCTGCCCACCCGGTTGGCCATCTCCTCATCCAGGAGTACAGTGAAGAGCTATACGTACAATCATGGACAGACACACACACATACATAAAAAAAAGAAGAGTGTTAACAAACAATTCTGTCAGATTTCTTATAATGGAATTCACAAAATACAAGCTTTTTATAAGATGAGTTTGAAGGGAAAGAAAACAGAGAACCACAAATCCTCTGAGGATTTGTGGCTCATTCATTCATTACTCCAATTGTGGATCATTTGAGAGCAAATAACTTTCAGCAAGTTTCTAAAATGGACAATTTATGAAGTTAAGACCATTGGCAAGAAGATTGCTCACGATCACCTTTTTGAAGGCTTCTTGTCTTCCCAGTTCAGTATATTCCTTTTAAGAGTGACAAGGCACAGCGAGGAGTAGCATTCTGAAAATCTACAAGACATTAGCATAAAGACGAAGCTGAAATGTGCCTAAAGTATCTAATCTTTTGGTATACCGAAAATCATCTGTGATAAAGGAAATGCCTTTATCAGTATCAATGATAGCAGCTTTTCCAGAGGCAGGCAGTGATAAAGACCTTTTGTGTTTCCTGTATGCATGGAAACCAACAAGCTGATGGTCAGACATTATGACATTGGTAATAACAATGCACGTTATAAGAAAATATCATTCCAACTTTTATCATCAGTGCATGCACAGGCTTGTGTGTATGCTCTTGTGTATGAGTTCTTGAAAACCTGCACCAAAAAATAAAAAAATTACCAAAAGTTCATATGTGTATAAATTGCTTGATTACCAGTGTGACTTTTTCCATGAAATGTGAGAATCGGACAGAATTCATCTCCTTCTCTGCTGCGATTTCATTGTCCTCTTCATTGGCGGTGCTCCCTGTACAAAGAATAAACAATCCCCAGATCAGTGTACAATTGGGTTCTATACAACTACAAGGCAATATCTTGAAAGGAAATTTCAAATTAGTCCATAGATTATGAGACAGCGTACAACATATGAAATTTAAGATGCTTTCAGGTGGAATTCCTATTCCAATATTAAAAAGTGTCGTCTCATGATTTGTGGCTTTGGGGTGATTTTATTTTCTCCCCATGTCTTATTTTGTTGAGTTTGAATTGAATTGAAAGGCTCCATCACATCAAACATCGCAGGTCAAGGGCAGAATTGAGTTCAATGTACGATGGTGACATGTATAAATAGCTTAATACTCAATAACATAAAAGGTCATTACTGCATTCAATACCTACCTTCAATAGTGTCCTATACATTTAATAGTGTCCTTCACATTTTGTTAATCTGTGGTATTACAACAAAACTTATCCAATTGCTTACTATGTTTTCAAAATTGATACATGAATATATAAATACTATCGCACTCATAAGAACTCTAATGAAAAATAGAACTGCACTGTTATACTCCAAGGCATGAACCTAATTCAAACTTCCGAGCTTATTTCAATTCACACACATTTTATGTTTATTTTTCTCCTTCAACTTTTACTACAATATAACCTGGGTGTCAGCAGACATCATACTGACAGACCAAAATCTATATTAAGGTATAGAGTAACTTGTCATTTTTCACTTCCTTTTACTTCCTTCCTTTCAGGTACGGCATGCAATGTGGTTAGTGTATGACATAGGTAACACATTATAGATCCTGCAGTACAAACACTTTTTGACTGCAAATGGAACCATGCCTTCCAACAGCAAATATGTTCATCTATTCTTGAATATCAATCTACCTCCTTCCCCCCCCCCCCCCCAGCCAATCTGGTGCCTCTGACTTTTCGTGCCTTCATTCAAATCAAATCTGTTGGAGGGTATGTGTTCCCATTGACCTCATTGTGCGCCCATGTCCAGTCTCTACACCAGTACTACACATGACGAGTACAATAGAGAAGCAGTTTGGCAAGCATGGAAGGAGTTAAACACTATAGGAACTGACCTCCTGACACCATAGCTCCTTCGGAGGGGTGCTGAGTCCACTTGTCCCACCCCTCTATCTCCTCCGTCTGCACCTCCCGGTCCAAGTTATCCTCATTGCACTGAACAAAGGCCTGTATGAATGAATGGGTAAGAGAGGGGACGAAGGGGGGGGGGGGGGGGAGGGGGGGGTAGTCAATGTTTTCAACAATCTCTGTTGTGAATTGTAATAAAGCTGTTTGATGAAATGTCCTGTCCATGGTACATGGAATAGTACATAAGTATCTGTCTCTATATCATTAGAGATATGGTGCAACTTCAAATCTCATACAAAAACATGGAAAGGCTTGATGTTCTCTCAAAGAGGGGGGGGGGGGGGGGGGGGGGAGAGAGAGGAGAGAAGAGGAAAGAAAAGTCCACACTGCACAAAACTGTATAAACTACTGAAAATGAAAAAACAACAAATGCAACCACCTGTAAAAAAAGACCACTTGCCTATGGAGACCACACTTTTTGTTTTCCTTGGACAGGGTTTCTCATTTAAACTTGTATCAAAATAACCTGAACAGAAAGACCACCTGCTCATGAAGACCACATTACTTGTCTCCCTTAAACGGTCTTTAGATGCAGGTATCCAAAAATGTTGGTTTGACGCTTGCCTGTTTGGTGTTAGAGCGGCCAAAGCTGGAGATGTATCTCTCATACTCCCTGACAGGGGGCATGTCAAACATGTCGTAACCGGTCGTATCCAGATCGATCAGGTTCATGAGCTCCTGGCCCCTCTTCCTGGTCCGCTGAGACACCTGGTCACTGATCTCTCGCTGCTTGGCTGCCACAAAGTTGATGAAGGTACGCCCCGGCCGAGACGTAGTGGGCCTGGTGTTTGATGCTGTGTGTTGAGAAAAAATAAATTCTTCTTATCATTCCATTCCACTCCTGTCTCTTCTAAATTGTTTATTAACTTTTTCACTCCTACTTTTAAAACACATGGAAATTCTGTTGATACTTACATCATTCAACAGTATCATATCTATTCAGTAAGAGTTTTGTCAAATTTTTCATGTTATTCCCATTTGTATTTAATCAAGATATGGCAATGACATAAAAATCTGTATTGTGAAAACATGCGCAGTTATTACACATGGACAATAATATAAGTCAATTAAGCACTCATGCAACAAAAGATATGTCACAGGATATTCATATTTCTTGTGCTTGTGCTTTACATTGTTTATCAAGAATGAATAAGATATTACACAATGAATGGATAAGCGATCTAGAATGTAAATGAAAGCAATACTATCATGTAGAAAATCAAGTAATGACTGCATATAAATACTTTGGTCTTTTAAGAAAAAAGCAAAACCAGAATAACAATATGGAACTTACCACTCCCTCTCTCTGATCTAGATCGAGTGTCCTATGTAACAGAAATAAACAAGTATGACACAATTATAATAAGAATACTGCAATTAGAAAAAAAAACATGTTTATATATGTATGCAACTGCTCCTCGCACAGTGCTCTTTATCTAAATTGCTTTTTTGGGTTGTTTTGAAACGTATTACCTCTACAAACAATTGGATGTATTACAAGCTGTTCACGATGTATGCTGTATGAAGCGAGCCTTATGGTAATTCGGCTCACTAACACTCCCACCCCTCGTCCTTGCCCACCCTCCTCCTCCAACCCCCTCCCCCACCCACACCCCCGCTGCCCCAACCATTGCCCTCACCCTCCTTACTTCAACATCAGAACAAAATTAAAAAGGGACATTATTGAATGTGCCAATTTGAGGACTTCCAAATGTTGACAAACAAAAGGCTGGCTTATGATGTCAGTGTAAAACAAAAGAAATAAAAGATTTTATTGGGTCTTTAATATACAAACCATTTATGGCAAATGCAAAAGTTTAACATATACATAGAGGAGCTAATACTTACAGAAGCTGAACTTTCTCTCATTGCTTGGTTCTCAGCAGCAATGGCTTGTCTCAGGTCATCAATGGCACTCATATCCTGAAGAAAAAAAACATTCCCCAACCCATTAGTAGGTCATACTTGACAGTGGTGGGTTAAGACAATGACAATTGGCCCAAGAAATGTGGGAGGAAAAGCATCGTTTAACAGTTGTTATAGAATTATGTGCAACGACGAAATGGCAAGAGAATAAAAAAGTATTTAGAGGTCATTTGTACAGTTGCCAATACATCATCTCATGACAAAGAGAAAAAGCTATTTAAACAACACTGAGGTATGTGATACATCAAAAGAAAGTAAAGCATTAATTATGTGAATTTCAACTTTCTCTGAACATTATACCATGTGCACTATTGCTTTTGATATTCAAGGTGTGGAGTGGGATGAATTTACTTGTATTGATCAAGTCTATCTCATGTTTGGACAACAATGACTAGTATATTTTGATGTTATGGTCTCATTTCAATACTGAGATAGCTGTTCTTTATGTACCAGTATGCCTGTGTACCATCATGGAAGTTTACAGCAAAGGATTAACTAAAATGAACAAGTGTGAAAGAAAAATATGAACATCAATTCAAGCATGACTTACCTCTTGATCATCATCGTCATTGCCATCATCATCTTCAAAATCATCATCATAGTCCTGGGGGTGGGGATGGAATAAAGCAAAATAAAACATGAGGCCATATTAAAATCTTAAATGAATTTTCTGTAGTGATGATCAATAATTCCACTGGTTTCTTTATTCAGTTTATTTAGTTCTTTATTCGGGGCAAAATCATATCTTTTACATATATTTACAACAATGAACCATAGGTCCACATTAACTTCAAATGGCAATGAAAGCAATATGTGAAATTATCTATTCACCATATCATATTTGACTAGAGAGAGTAAAACATGAAACAGTGAAAACAAGAATTACTTTGCTTTGATGATTTGAATATCATTTTTTCTGTTTCTATCTTACCTCAAAATCATCTTCATAGTCATCATAGCCTTCATCTTTTGATTCACCCAAAGGCTGTTCCTCTTTCTGCTCTTCCACACTCTGGATCTCCTCCCCTACATCATCCTTTGTAAGAAATAATGTGAGAGAAAATAAATTTAGCATATTTTATAGCTTACTTGAACCCCCACTCCTTCATTGAAATATTTAGCAGAACATATAAATCTTTCAAAAGATCTTTATGTCATATATTACATGGATAATCATATGTTTTCTTTCAAAGCCAGTCTTGTTTTAAGCATTCAGCTTGATGGTGCACAGGCAGAACAATGATGAAAATTAAGTACCAAACAATAAATAACATGCAGTCAAACTTGTCCATAAAGGCTTCTTCAAGGGGAACAGAAGTAGCTGTCTTTACATTCAGGTGGTCTTTATAAACAACTGCATGCTTTGAAAGAATTCAACTTGAGTGTCCTCTCCATACAGGTGTTCTTTATAGATAATGGTCTTTGTAGACAATTTGGACTATATCAGTTTTTATCCATGTGTATGACAATTCAACATAACTATATTTAACTGCCTTGGACTGTGTAGAAGATAACGTGCAACATCATTTAACAACAGGCACTTACAATATTTAATAACATGGTGAAGTGTTTTAAGGTACAACATTAACTTAATGAATGATTCATTTTCCCTTCATACTTTGTTAAATGAAAGCAAAACAACCATTATGATCATGCAGCCTTCTACCTCATGATCCCCTTCCTGTTTCCTGTCATGTCTCCTCTTCTCCTCCTTCTCCAGCTTGTCATCTCTTCCATTCTTGTGATGGGATCTCTTCCGGTCCTTGTCCTCCTCTCTGTCCTTTCGATGCTTCCGTTCATCGCTCTTGTCCCTCTTCCTCCTGTCAGCAGAACCATCCTTGTCTCGGTGTCTATCACGGTCTTTCTCCCTGCCTTTCTCCCTGTCTTTCTCCCTGTCTTTCTCCCTGTCTTTCTCCCTCTCCCTGTCTTTGTCCCTGTGCCTCTTCTCCCCCTCCTTACGTCTTTCTCTCTCCTCCTGTTTTAGACAATAATATTTCTGTAATTGTTTTTTATCTGCATCACATAACTAAAAATACTACCACTACCACCCCTCCTTCCCCCTGCCCTTTTCACTCTTCCTGTTTGTAATTTTTTTCCATTATAGTTTCTTTTATTCTACATTACTTAAGTGTGAATACTACCAACAGATTAGAACAGATATACAATTGAATAAAGCAAAAACATCATTTGAGGGCCCAACCTGCTAGGAATTTAATTTTAACTAGAGCAATTCGACTGCCACGCAGTCGATAAATATGCCTCCGCCTGTTTGCTTTTCTCAGAAAATGTGTATGTTTGGTGGGCAATGCATCATTGCTCCTATGTGAAATTAAAATATCACATTCTGTTTTTTCAAGTTTAGCCAAGTTTGGCAATGTTCATTGACTTTTGACCTCTTACCTCTATGCGTTCCAATCTAACCAGTCTGTCTAAATCCATCCTTGTATCAAGTTTGTTTAAAATTAGCCAATTTTGGGTGAAATTCATTGACCTTTGATCTTTCAGGAATTTTACCCAAACTTCACCAGTCTACCTCAGTGAAGTGATACACTCTCTACTATGTTTGGTTTGAATTGAATCATTAGTATAGGATTCAATGTGAAAAATATCTATTTTGGGGCAATTTTTAGCCAATTTTTGGCAAAGTTCATTGACCTTTGATCCCTGACCTTTGAGAAATTTCACCAAAAATGTCATCAGTCTAGTAGTGATCCATCTTTGCACCATGTTTGGTTGGTATTGCTCCATTGGATTTGGATATATTTTGAAAATTATTGCTTTGGGGGCAAGTTTTAGCTAATTTTTGGCAAAGTTCATTGACCTTTGACCTTTGAACTCTCAGGAGTTTTACCAAGACTTTCACCAGTCTCCATGAAGTGATATACCTCATACCATGTTTGGTTAGAATTGCGCCATTGGATTTGGTCTTGGGTTTATTTGTGAAAAATATCCATTTTTGCAAAGTTCATTGACCTTTGACCTCTGACCTTCCAGCAATTTCACCAACAATGTCACCAGTCTACCCCCAAGTAGTGATCCATCATTTCACTATGTTTGGTTGGAATTGCACCATTGGATTTGGATTTATTGTGAAAAATTTAAAGTTTGGGGCAATTTCTAGCCAATTTTGGCAAAGTTCATTGACCTTTGACCTCTGAACTTTCAGGAATTTTACCAAAAATATCACCAGTCTATCCCCAAGTAGTGATCTATCTTTGTACCATGTTTAATGATAATTGCATCCTTGGATTTGGATTTATTGTGAAAAAGGTCAATTTTTGGCAAATTTTCACAAATTTCTTTGACCTTTGACCTCTGACCTTTCAGGAATTCTACCAAAAATGTCACCAGTCTATCCCCAAGTAGTGATCCATCTTTGTACCATGTTTAATGAGAATTGCATGCTTGGATTTGGATTTATTGTGGAAAGGGTCATTTTGGGGCAATTTTTACAAAGTTCATTGACCTTTGACCTTTGACCTCAATCAGGTTTGACCCCAAATTTACACACTTCATTAGTTTCATGCAATACATACATGTACCAAGTTTGAAGCAAATCTGGTAAACGGTTCTCACGATATTGCCTAAACGGATTCGGGACAGACGGACGGACGGACGGACGGACGGACGGACGGACGGACAACCCGAAAACATAATGCCTCCGGCCACTTCGTGGCGGAGGCATAAAAATGCATTTTTAAGGTATTGTATGTTGTTATGCTAGTAAGGTACTGGAAGAGCATTCAAGTACATGTAGCAGTAAACATTTTTGTAATTTAGTAGGGCTCGTAAGGTTTCATAAATATAACCCCAGAAGTGTACTACATGTACATATACTCACATCTTTGGTTCTGGTTTTGTCCCTGTCCCTACTCCCACTGCCCTTCTCTCTCTCCCTCCTCTTCTCCTCTCTGTCTCGGTGCCTTTCTCTCCTGTCAGCATCACTGTGTCTCTCCTTCTTATCACCTGGTAACATGAAAAAGAACATGCAAATAACATCTCTAAGAGATTCCTGTACAATTTTCCTCACTCTTGATAGCAACTGAATGTTCCAAGAACCCTAAAGAACTCTACAACAATCAATTTGGCACACAGTGTTACTACACTACAAGGCATTTCTGGACCGGCTGCAAGTCATTTCCTGCTTATTCGGGAAAATGAACACCCAGCTAGCAGCAACACTATGTAAAGTCATGTTTTTGCTATGTAAGGCAAGCCTCTGGCAATCTTTGGAGTATTATTCTTTCCTGTACAATATAAAGCCTTTTTCCCCCCTTTTTTTGCTTCAAAACTACCCTTCCTTGCTCCCTTTTCGACATATGTGATATAATCCGACATGTTATTTACAAATTTATAACTAAAAACATACCGTGTGACCTCAGTAACATACCTCTTCTGTCTTTATCGCGATCCCTCTCTTTGTCTCCATCCCTGTGTTTGCTCCTCTCCTTATCTCCTCTGTCCTTCTCTCGGGACGATTCTCCGTTATTCTCCTTCCGCCTTTCCCTGTCTTTATCTCTGTTCTTGTCCTTACTTCTGTCCTTCCCTGAATCCCTGTCCTTGTCACGTGATGACTCCTTCTCTCGATCCTTCCTCCTTTCTCTGTCTTTGTCCTTATCCCTACTCTTTTCTGAGTCCTTTTCTCTCTTTTCCCTCTCACGATCACGATCTCTGTCTTTTTCTCTGTGCCTGTCTTTATCCTTCTCCCTATCCCTGTCCTTTTCTCGGTGTCGATCTCTGTCCTTCTCTTTGTCACGATCTCGCTCCTTGTCTCTGCGCTTTTCTCTATCCTTGTCCCTGTCTCTGTGTTTTTCTCTCTCCTTATCTCTGTCTCTGTCTTTATCACGATGTCTGCTCTTGCCAGATGATCGTGCCTCCTGGATAAATACAAAACCATGTTAGGAATAAACGAATTCGCCAGTCTTTCCAGAACTTATAAAACATCTTTCAAGATCATTATGATATTGAAAGAGTTACATTTCTGTTTAATAACACAATGACAATACTGTGTAATTGTAGGAAAGACACTACCTGTAACGCATCAAATAAATTAAACTTATTCTCACATAATCATAAAATACTACATTCATGCTAAAGGTCAATCTCAATTCTATTATCTTACCTGGACGGTTCAGGATGTGAAGCTGGAATTCCCTGCATTACACAAGTCTTCAGACACAGATTAGAATCAGAACCATCCCCAAAAATGACACAGGAAGTTTGCACTAGTGGCATTTTAAGACAAAATGGACTAAGTGTTGTCTCATTTAGACCCTGCTCATGTTTATTAATGGATTTAGACAAAACAAACGGTTACTTGAAAGCCTTTGCATCAATAAAAATAAATATTTAGAGCAATGCATGTTCTTCCAAAATGTGAAATCCTTTTCATCATGTACCTTTATAGACTCTGTCAACTCCTTGGCTCCCCATGTGTCCTCTTTGCTCTGAAAACAACAATACAACAGGAACAAAACACGTTTAAGAAAAACAGGTCTCAAAATAAAAAGATGTTGAAAGCAGAGTTTGTACCTGAAAAAATGAACATGTTTCTTGTAAGTAACATGCACAGAAAGTTGCGTACAAGCAATAGACAATGAACATGTGTAGTGAGTGGTTCACAACCCGGCCCCTTCCTTTGAGATTTACCGCCGCATATTTGCATATGTAGTGTATTTATACATCAGAAAACAAGACACAAGATTTAGGAGGAAAAATGAGGCAAAATGTGGAAATATTTGACAACAGGACATTATCATTAAAGATATATTTTTGAACTTGCATTCATACTTCCAATATTAGCCAGTCGTTGGCATAACATTTTCTGTCAACTTGGAAGAACATGATCGTGACGCAATAGCCAATACTGGTTAAATTTTGGCACTACTACACTCGCCATATTGACGAAGCCGAAGGGGCTGGTTACAAATACAAAATGTAGTGGAGTACTTCGTGCTTTCTGCTGTGTAATTGGCACAATAGTCGTAATACTGTGTGTCAGTGCAATTACCTTTGCGTGAAAATAAAATGTTTGCAGACATGAGCTAACGAGGAAATTAATATGTGGGACTGTTCGTATGTATCGTTGTTTCTCCCTCCAGTATTGGCACATCGTCTCAAGATATGATAAATACTCACCTTTCCAGGCATGGTGGATGTAAAAAGTAACCCAGGATTATCTCAACAACTTTCACCTCCTCCTAACTCATTTTACGTTCCCGCTCTTCCCCAGAATGTTAAATACAATGAGGTGACAAAATAAATTTTAGTGAACACCGATTCTCCGTAGAAGAATTTGTATACATTGGAAACATGTCCTCGTTCATACTTATTGAAACATTTCGAAGGTCGGAGATAAAGAATTACTATAAAATAACAAAAAATATTCATATTGAATATATATATAATATTTTTATTTAATTCATTGATTTACTTGCAAAATAATAAAATCAAATGTATTTTTTAAATCAAATTATTTTCTTCATTCTGTCAAAAAATTAACCTCACCGCCGCGAAAACATTGCGTTTTGACAATATCACAGACAATACGATACTTGGTAAACTTCAGTAGAAGGCCGTTCTTAATTGATTTATATTTTCCTTTTCATATTATTGCCACTTTCTTTCTGTATTTCTTTTTCTTTTCAGTCGGTAATCAGGATAGAAATTTAAACCTGAACAATACAATTATAAAATATCATATAATCATAAACTGATCATTGTTTACAAAGCTATTTTTAGTTTCAAGGCTTCGTTCACAACTCGTGTCGTCTATTGTATCATTCTGTGGCTCAAGTATTGAACGCATATCACTGCCGATTTGCACGAAGAAACTGTGTTTACCTGAAATGACATTTTTTTTTTTTTTTTTTTATTATCATTATTATAATTATTATTATTATTATCATTTTTTTTTTTTTTTTTTTTTTTTTGGGGGGGGGGGGTAACTTGTAGAAAAGCTTCGTAAACATAGAATCTTCCTCTTGACTGGGACATTCCTTTATGTAATTTAGTGTCAGTACCGCATTTACCATCAATTTTGTTTAGAAGTTTGAAGGTTTATGTTATCAAGATAACAACAGCTTTATAAGATGTTGGTTTTTGGTGAACCAGTGTTTTACTGTTTTGTGTCTCAATTTATACGTTTTATGCAGATGCATCTAGCATTCAGCCTTTTCCATTCATCACTGCGAAATAAATGTTTAAACCCTGTCCCAGGGACGAATCCAGGATTTTTAGAAAAATATTTTAGGTCTGGGAAAATCGAGTTAGTGACATTGGCCTCATTTTTAAAACTTTGGTTTCAAGGGGGGGGGGGGGGGGCACGGGCCGGATGTACCGCCCCTAGCCCCCTAAATCTGCCACTGCCCTGTCCGTCAAGCACTCTCCTTTCCATGTACTGCTCCATCCAACTCCTACATTGGTATTGTGCGCCACTTCCTCTAGTATTTGTAGTTCATTACAAGTTTATCCATCTGCCACATATCCGCAATCAGACCTCATTGTTAACTTGACCACTGACTTTGATCATGTTCCTGAAAGTGTATTTATTTTTTCTATTGCCTACAGGTGCATTGTCTTCCCACCGCGAATTCTGTGACTCTGTTGTCCTCTCTTAGTATGTTAGTTGATCCATGTGTCTGTCTATACGGAAGCACAGGGATGACATGTTGGCTGAACTTGTTCCATTTCTAGACTGAGTGGCTGAGAGATCCTCGTGGCGAAATGTAGCTCGGCTTGCCATCCAAAATGTCAAACGCACATTTGAATCCTTCTCTTCATACTTCTTTTTGTTTTATTATCCAAAACAGTGATATCTTTACCAAGGAAAAACAAAAACACTTTCCACAATTTCCCTTGAGTTGTCAATAATGTTGGAGTCTATCATTTATTGCTCAACATCAAGATTGCCTTTTGAATATGGCAGTGTCTCCATTTTGCAGATTTTTGGCCAGAAAGCCTATACTAGAAAAAGGATGAGCCTACTCACGGTATCACAATAGGCACTAAGAGTTCATTAGGCCTATGGATATATTATGTGAAATGTGTAACTTGACAGTGTTAAAGTGAAATTCAAATAATATATGAAGAAAAAAAAAACGTATATAGCGGCATCTCGGGCTAGCTTCTTTTGCTATACACAATGTATGTTTTGGTATTGACAATGATTTCTTCCAAGAATAATTTATTGTCTATGTGATCCTGTCACGCCCTTATCTGGTTCCTGAATCTAGCTGTTTAAAGCGATGAGATTGTGATGTTCAAAATAAGGTTAGCATCAAAGTAAGCAGACACGGCATAACCAAATTGACATGTATGCGGTCAATACAACTCCGTAGAACATCAGTTTAAAATTCATTTATTGTTGATTGGGGTGCCGTATCCGGAGAGGTACGCAATCATGATGTACCACAAATTTCTGTTTCTAGCTTTCAGGTTCAGCTTCACCTCCCGCTTCAATCCGTAAACATTCAGACAGATCATTCAATTTATCTCATTCTTATTGTATGTCCTAAGAAACACATTTGCCAGGTTCTTATCTCCTCAATTAGCTTTCTCTCCATCCTAACTCTCCTAAAAACTTCTTCATGGGTTCTTCTTAAACGTTTTATTTCCGTAACGTCACATGAACTCGGACCTGAAAAGAGTAGAAGCACACTGCCGTCTTATATATTTGGCTTATTGTTACTACGAGCGTTCACACGGTCTTCTCCTTATTCATGGTGTGTATTATGCTAGCTGAGAAGTAAGATGCCATGCATCGATGAACCTGGGCCACATTGCATGTGTATTATAACTTAGAGTCAAATACCATGAAAACAACATAATGGGTATTGAGGAACTTACCATAGTATACCATCAATGACAACTTACAAATAAATTGTGAATGCATATAGAATCTCTTAAAAATTACATTGATTTTACATCGTTCTTGAAAGTCTACTCTAACAAAGGTTAGCTATCAAATAGCAGCTCTGAAATATTGCTTTGATAATCATTCAATGTCAATCATTTTGTGGTTAGCGACTCAACTGTTAACATACTACTTGCTTTCATTATTATGTAAACTAAGTATACATTTGTATATATTACTCTCTTTTTGTTTTAATGTAGAATGTTATCTAATGTTCTATTCTTCTGATCAGTTCCAAAATATGTATTTTGAATTGCGCTGTATAAGGTATATGCACGGACATGTGAAAGAAAAAACCTCTGGCTGAGGCATGTCTTTTTTAAAACCGTGGTCAAATAAAAGAAATGAAATAAAATACCCAGCTTGTCCATGAGATGGGTAAAATCCGATCCGTCGTTATTCTCCTTGATTCTCCTTGTGACAATCAGAAAGAATAACGATGAATGAGGAACATAAAAGTACAACATTATGATTTAAGTTTGTGACATGAATTTTATCATGGTGACGTAGAACAACAAAAACTTTGTAGCTAGTTCGAAAGCCGGAGTATTGGCTGGATGATTGTGACTATGGTAATCTCATACCAATTTTAAAAGAAAATAAAACATCATCCCTGCAATATGCCTACACAGGTATTAATTTATATGAATAGGTTTATCATTTGACGAAGTATAAAATCATTGTCCAGTTGGTCATATACTACAAAGTTAAATCCAAATTTGATCTATAAGATTGACGTGTCTGTAAGTAGGCCTAGAAAAAGTTGATAATAACATTTATTCTAGCAATGTTTATAAAAGATAGAATTGCAAATATTTTTTCCGTTGACACGTTCTGTAGCATTATTTTTTGAAGGTTAGTAGCAATTTTATAGACATATAGGCCTATCATAAACCTATTTGTTACTAAAAACGACTTGCTCATATATCCAGGTACTAAGCTTTTATTCGATTAATTAACATGTGCATATTTAACTGTATTGGTACCAAAATATGAACTGATGATAAAGAGATCCTCGATAAACTATATTGCATAGTTTAGAAATATGATAACACGCGTTGATGATTAAGTACGTGAGTCGATTCGAGCAAAGAGCAATACGTTGAGATTTTTATAAGCATAATATCCTTTTTGTAAGACATTCTTCTTTAAATTTCCCCTTCAAAATTACTCCTTCGTTCTGCACCTACAATTCGAATTCATCATGTCTTGCCGTGCTATATTCCGTCCTTCACGGTCTTGATCTCATTACCCCTTGCTCGACATTCTTATGTCCCACTAAGCATTCTTCTCGTTCATGCATATTCAGTCATCATGGTCATGTATGTTGAATGATTTGCATCGTAATTTGTATATACTCCGAATGACATAAGCATTGATTTGTTACTTTCATATGCGGAACCAAGCGTATAAGGGGGGGGGGGGGGGGATTTGCCCCTTGTAACTTTCCCACATATTCGCGGTCAGGTGCATCCCAATCATCACACTGAAAGAAAAACTCATGAGTATGACAAAAGAATGCGCGTTGGAACAAACGAATACATTATTTCGTAAAGAATTATTATCTCGAGCTTATCGAAACTAAAATCGATTCCAATTTTCTCAGAAGCTGAGAACACGGTGGGTAATGAGTTTTAAGGAATAAGAAACACGATGGCGCTTCACGTCGACACGTCTTAAGTGCGCTCAAAAATGGATATTTACACACAAAACCATCACTAGGCCTAGTCTTATTTGGGTGGAGGTACAAGACTTTGGACGCGAAAAAGCGAGCTTTGAATAGAAATATTCTGAGATCGAAAAAACGAGCAGAACCTCGGCTTGATGCATAATAGAATGAATAATAAACATATTCAACACTGGAAAATATGATAAAGAAAATGTTTTCTCCATAGCCGCAGGGAGATATTGCAAAAAATAGCCCTTTTAATGCCCGGGTTATGTTTCCCCACACTCAACCGGGAGGGTGTGCATGTGGGTGTGTGTTTGTGTGTGTGTGGGGGGGGGGGGGGGGGGATTCCGCCCGATTCTTTTTAGTCGCCCTCCACCCAGCCCTTGTAGGATGCGCGCACAGTAAGTTCTTCAAGGAAATTGACATGTTACCAAGAAACCATTACTTTTTATTTACATTTCTGCCGGGGTTTTGTATTCTTCGTTTTAAAAAAAAAACAAAAACACCTTTGAATACAGTGTTTGGTCCCCCAGCCCGCGATATATAGCCTATCACTTCTTTGTCTTGTCGATGTTGTTGTTTTGTAATCATGAGTGCGACGGTTTTATCCACAAATCATGAATGGAGCAAATCAACAGATGATAATATAAAAGCAGGTGTGAATAAGGATATGCTACAGACAGTGGAGGCAAGATGATTATTTTCAGGGATAGTTTCCACATCGACTTTTCCCCCTTTCCTTCTGTTTTTCTATCTTTCATTCCTTTCCTTCTGAACGCATCGATTTACCCTCGTTAGCGAGAGGGCGACATTGTTTGTAGAGACAATATTCTGTGGTATAAAATCTCGATTATGAATAGTAGACTGATGGGCTTTGTATTATTAAAAAAAAAACTTGCACCTGTGTATTATCTTGGTGTAGTTATCCATCTGGGGAGGTTATTTTGATCGCGAGGGGAAAATCAGGCGGAAAAAACCCTACGAAAGTTCACTGGTCTTGGGCCTTTTGTTGTGCACGCACTACATTAGCATACAGCATTGACAGTGGGATAATGAGCTACCGTTCTATTCATAGAATAATCCGCTTTGCAGGGACCTCCTTAACGTATCCAGAGACATTTTCCTTTTTGAAAGGAGGTAGACAATGGATCTCAAGGCCGTGCCTGTCGATTATGTAAACCAGATATCATTAAAAAGAAGAAGAAAATGGGAGGACGAGTGATGGTGAAAGTTGTGACGGGTCATCTTGCATAGTGTGTGGAAGTGAGGTTGTCAAAGTAGTGAATATTCATAAGGGAGTTACCCATTGCGCGTGCGTGGGATCATTGCGGTATCGGAGAGAGGTTGGGTCCATTTCAGGGAGCTCTCTCGCTCTGCACCATTGCATTGGTATTCTGTGTGTGACGCACTACGGAAGAATTCGCATAGTCCCACACATCGATAATTACAGGATCAGGAAAAGGATTAAGGAATACCCAAACAGTTGTCACTCGCCAAGAACATTTAGGTGCACTTTTGGAGAAAGGTAAGTTGAAATGATTATAATCTCCTAAGGAAGAATATCTGTCCCATTTTAAGCGAATATCTTTAACAGTGCAACCTGCAGTCTACACACACGTTCACATCTGATTCTGCACTCCAATTTCCACGCACTTCACTCTCCATGAGTTGTTATTCAAAATTGCACAAGTCCATGATATTGATACCAAATGATTGATGATGTTGTAAGTTATGTGTTGTATTGTATGTTGAGTAATCATATCCACTTTGCTCAGAGACCTTGATAAGTTAAGCTCACTTTCTTGTCTAAATCTAACTCAGACTAATCAGCAGTTTACAAGTCAATAGTCGATCCAGTGACGTGTGTTGAACGCGGCCTATGAATAGAAAGGCTAAAATCAAAGCCCTCATAAATAGAGATTAATGTTAGACTTGTAATTCAAATCTAACATTGACTGTAACCTTACAGCCATCTTTTTTTTTTATCAAACGCCAGCAGCTAGCATGATGGTGGAATGACTGTGTTATAGTTACTGTAGAAGCCAAAATTTGTAAATACAAATATGTTGTGGATGACAGCGCCACAGACATTTTCGTGAGATGTTCTTTACGCGATTGACACATTGCCATTGGCAACTTTCATGTTTATTGCAATAACACCTTGCGTCTGCTTTTTACCGCACTGTGCGTTTATTATGCATTCAATATTATACAGCATTATTTCCTTGTGTTGTTAAATTGTTAAATGCTGTTTATTTGTAGCGAATTCAACACATATATTCGAATTTTAAACAGAGAGTAAGTTTTTGCTTTTGTTAATATATTATGGAGTGTTGTACTGGGTTGATGACGGCTGCAAAATGGAATTACGTCGCCAGATGCTTGAGGCACAGTACTTCCGAAAATACACCGTCGTAGGTGGAATTACAACGGAAGGAGGAGGGAGAGCTGATCTGAGAAGTTGCCTATGTTAGGCTGAATTTTCAAATGCAGGATTTAATCAAAGTTACTTAGCCCACAATCTTTCTCTAACAGGAAAATACATGAATATAAAGCAAGAATACACTCTTAAAACTGTTGACTTCTATGGCCCATTCTCACATAATAGATTTCAAATATATGCCAGCTTAGTTGATTTCATGTAAGTTTCAACTAATTTGGTTTCACGTTTATTATCGGTAGGCACTTTAAACATTCTATTCTCAATTTAAAACAAAATATAATCAAGCTATTATCAGTGAACAATGAAGATCTGAATCAATCTATACATTGTATAGATCTACCTGTATTTTTCTGATCTTTAAGTGCACCATGGATCTGAAGAAATCAAAGTTTAGTTGTATTGAAATTCCAACAATAGTTATCAAAATAATTTCAGACCTTATATCCGCAGTAGTAGACTTACGTACTAGCTTTGTTAGCCTCACTAATCATTCATAGAACATGGATGCTCATTTCATAATAAGTGAACCTGTATTTTTTACTGAGCCTGTTTACATGGCTGACTTTTCTCCACTCAGATACTGGGCAGCGTGATTCCCGAGTATACACTGTTCATGTATACACAATAGCAGGCTATGAATACACTTCAAATTCCTTACAGGGTGCAATTCAGCCAAACCACTTTGGTTACTGCAGTTCTATGACAAAGTTTGACATCCTAATAGGGTTCATGAAGCCCAAAATTGTAATTCAGAGCGAGGGGTTAACCATGGCTTTATTTGCCTCTCTCCATTCAAGTGGTGCGGTTTAGGGGACAGATAACCCAGGTTTCCACAGAAGATAGAAATTTTGGAAAATTGTGATTGCTGTCTTAATTTCTCCAAGCTTTGACTTGAAGCTGAATTAAATGATTTTGCTACCAGTATCATGACGCACTGTTCGATCCCTGGGAATGGTGCATCATGCAAATTATAAACCACATTGAATTACATCTGACACATACCCTGCGTCACAGTGTCTTATCATTTTGGTGTAGTGATGCACCAATAAGGTAGTTTTGTGATCTATGATTCTTGAAAGAGACTTTATTCTTTATGCAATGCACTTTTGTCACATACTGTACACACATTGTACAAACCAGGAAGAGTTACATTTTGTCTCGTATTGTTGTCAGTCATGTCCTTGATTATTGTATTCACGTCACAATGACTGACTGAAATAATTCATAGAGTACACAAAAGGAAACCAATCAACCAAGTTTTAAGAAGCCAGGCGAGATGACAAATTACATTTGAATTGCTTATTAGACCGTGCATCCATACGCCCAGGTCTGTCGAAATCAATCAGTTCATGGGAGTTCTGTCAGCTCAATTCCTGGTCAAAGACTTCTTAATCCAGTGTGAAAATAACCTTCAGGCTTTTAATTTTCATTAAAACCAATGAAATGAAAATAGAAGCTTCGGAAGTAGTGCCCGATGTTCAGAGCTTCCTGAGGAATGTTCGGAGAGAGTGGGACGTTGCATCGTGATATATGGGTGATTCCATGGGGTTGGGGCAATTTTTGTGACAAATCTTTTAAAATCTCTGACAAACTAGGCAAATATAGTCCAATAATGGCATGAGCCAAAAAAATGAGTCCCATCCAGTATTATTTCTCAAAAATCAGGGTTTATTGCAATTTGACTTAATGAAAGTTTCTTGTCCATGTAAAAACAATATGATGTCCCTGTAACGATGGTACATGTAGATTTTTGTATGCCTGTTGTTTCAAATCCATAAAAGATTTCCAATTTTAACGTTTTTTAACCTCCATAGGAGGTTGATACCTCCTATGGACATTGCATAAAAACTTTGCCCCAACCCCATGGAATGACCCATATGTCACTTGACTGTAGTTGTCCTATGATTAGAAAGTTGCAAATAGAACATGTTATTTGTGCTACTCCAGATTGTGGATGTGTATGTGCACATGTCTGGCATTCTGCGTTGAGTGCATATAGTCAGACCTACGTGCTGTACAATAGGCTCTAACTACATGTATTCTGTGCTGTTGTAAATTATTTCAGTACTCATAAGATGCAGTATTGTAATGTGGGTGGGTTTCAACTTTGGCTTGTAGTGGCTTTCTACACATACATGTATGTATGAAGTACAGCTGAGTGCTGTAAAGTAGAAATTACCGTACTGTATTGTGGACTAGAGTATGGTTGTAAAAGGAATCCCTTTTGCTGTACCATTTCCAGAGCAGCAATTGTGTCTTGCATAGTGATTAAATCATATTCAGACTTAAATTTTAATATTTTAATACAACATGTAAAAACTCATAACCAGAGTGTGTTATTGAAAACATACATACCAACTTAAAACGTACACAAATGATTTAAGTAGTATTCCAATCTACATATTTCTATGATAACCTCTCTCTAAAGAACAAAAAATGCTCCCCCCCCAAAAAAAAAGAGGAAGAAAAAAGAGAGCACAATTTACCAGTGGGCTTTAAACTTCATAACATGTTGTTGAATGCAATTTTGAGTCCATCACAAGCTAATATCCTCTGTAGATGGATTTAGATGTGCAGTTTCCATTTCATTTTCCTGTGGTAGATTTTATCATTTTATCACACGTCCGGAAGAAACGGCTGCATTTCCACGCTTGGAATTTGTCCCGTGTAATGGTATACTCAGTATCAAATTGGTCATGTTCAGAAGGAGGGATTTTTTTTTTTGACTTCATATAAAGAGTAAGCAGATTGTAATCATACTGTATTTGTTGGTATTACAAGTACAACATGTGTTTTGTGTGCTTTGTGCATTATGATTTCATAAACAAACAAGTTTCAAGAACTATTATACATGTAGACTGATACATATTCAGTTTTATTATTGCCCACAAGGAAATGAAACTTTACTCCATAATATTTTACATTTCCGAAAATTCAATTTTGTCACACCGATAGGAAAAAAGCAACCAAGAAAAAAGATATGAAAGTTGATTGTTTTCCGAGTTGGGTAATGTATTCTTTGAAATGCCAGTCTGCACTAACTTTTGATTAAGTCTTTAGGCGGCACAGCAAAATATTTAATGTCCAGCATGATAATAAATGTTTAGTGCATATCATAGGACTTTTATTGTATAAACTACATCATAGGTCATGTGAATCACCAATTATACATGTAGGCGCTATTGATTTCAGGAGTACGTGTGCATACTTTGTGTCTACTCATGAGTGAAGGACTTGCATCTTTTCTTCTCAGCCGCAATATTTAACTGACCTTGGCTTGAACAATTGTATTGTATTTTGTATCTATCCAGGGACCTTTCTGGATGTTTAGAACATGAAAGGCTTCACATTCTTAAGCATAATTAACAGATCAAGAGCTTGAGACATGAAAGCATGTTGGTGTACATATACATGATTAGCAGTAATCACTTATGAATTATACAGATCATGTATGCACATGTACAGTCCCCCAAAGTTGAGGCTCATTTGCAATTGCCTGTGTACAGATCAAGTATACATTGTACTAGTACAATAACATAATGTACGTTTGAGTGGGTATACTTTGGGATGCATGTTTACATGTACGTTACACTTTATATAGATTTGATTGTGTAATCCGAACATCCTGGATTAAAAAGTTTGCAATCTGTTTTAGAGTCCATGGCAGAAGTCTGAGGGGTGTAATATGAAATGTGTACTGTGTAACTACAGATAACTTGCAATGATGTGGGTTTACTACTTATAGATTTAGAATGACATGGACCATTATGAAGAGCAGTAAAACTGGCTGAAAGCCAGCATCTTATTTGCAGAGCAAATTCATTTATTTACAGCATGTATGCATGTGACAAGGTAGTGCCAAAATGGGACAACTACAAACTTCATTTTTTTTTTTAGAAATATTAAAACATTTACACATATTGTACAATGTACTGTTCATGTATTAGCAGCAGTACATGTGTCTGACAGAAAAAAATGTGCTTATTAACAAAATGGATGGTTTTACAGAAAGGAACAAATTATGCAATTTGTTGCCTTTATCTCAGAGGTAAAGGACTAAAGGCAGATTTACATACAACGTGTACATGCAGTAATATGTGTATTGCTAATGTGTGTGGTATGTTATTGCTAAATAGAATCAATACCGTACATGTAAATGCTACGGTTTAGATCAGTCAATAATTGAGTGTTAAGTGGGCTGTGCTCTGTTGATAAATTACTGAGCCAGCTTAAGTGAAATTAGGTCTGTATTGTTAGACTATAGCTGTGTTGTCACGAGTGAATCCCTGTTGGATGAGTTAGCCTTGCTGCTGTACAGAGGTGCCCATATATGTCCAGCGCACATTATTTGGGGATGGGTGTACTAGCACTTGCATGTATGCACACTAAATCTTCTGGGATTGCTTTGGTCATAAATTTAGGTATAAATCATCATGATTTTTCGGTAGAAAAAAGCGAGGCATTATAAATGTCTGAAATGTGTGCATTTTTACATTGACAGTTGCTGTCGTATATTGAGTTATTGTTTCTCTAATTTAGTTTCTACATGTACATGTATGTAGAAATAAAAGTAATACCGGTACACGCTGTTGCATCATAATTATGATACACTACATGTTCATGGAAATAGGCCAAATGGAAACTACATGTATAATGCATGTAGACCCCATTAGCTGTTCAGTTCCAATGGCAGCGCATTGGTTAACATTCTTGTATTTCTTTACCTTAGTTTTATTCACTTGACACTATTGAACTGTGTCATGCAGTGTATACATTGTACATCTGTAATCAGTCATATACTTTATGTAGTTTATTTCCATTCTACAACTCAAAGAGTGAACCATGAGTGTTACATGTTTTACTATACAGTCCTACATGTACATGTATGAACACATTTTTATAAATAAAGTATCATGTGTAACAACAAGTCTTCAGTTTATCGATACATACACCCAATAGGGAAGATATTACATGAGATAATGAGCATATTGTGTACATTATAGTCCGTTGTGCTTATCAAGTTACATCAGCAGTTCCAGAGCTACCTGTAATATTCAGACATTTATGCTTCCTCCTTTACATAGCCTACCTCCCAGGCTGTTACACATTTTAAATCCAGAGCTGAAAAGAAAGAAGTCTAGTACTCTAAGACTGTTTTTTTCTCATTTTCCTTTTTGTTTTGTCAGTCAGAAGTCTAGTACTCTAAGACTAATGTTTTTCTCATTCTCCTTTGTCAGTCCATCTGGAGGACAACAAATTCTCCCTATCGCATATAGCTCTCCGAATCTGAACGTGTGTGGCGCTCTAATGTTTTTACCTTTAATTCTTGGGATATGAACTTCCGGTCCACGAACATTCGGCAATCCCGTACTACAATAAGGGACCAGGGTATCCAACTAATTTTATGAATATTAACCCTAAACCTAACCCTGACCTTAACACTAACCCTAAACCTTATTCTAAACCTAACCCTGACCCTAACCACAACCCTACACAAAATTTTCACTGCTTAATTCATAAAAAAAAGTGATTTCTTGGTCACTTTCTGCCGACAACCAGCTTATACCGGAAGTATACATCCCAAGAGCAATCGATCAGATATCGGTATCGTGAGGTGATATCGCTTGATATCGGCTATATGCGATAGGGAGAATTGAGAATGATTAGCCTGGGACTGCAGCCAGATACCATTATTAAATAGTTTTGTGTAAAGATGCCCAACAGCATGGAAACAAGCCTATTTTTCCATGTATCATACTCTTCTTAAAATACAGTACGTGTACTGTAGAACTGTTTGAGTTTATCTTTTCCCAGACAAAACATGTTTTTGTTTGACTAGCCTGCATGAGTTACATGTGGACGGGTATTTATAGCCTCCCAAAATACTGCCCTGTCTGCGGTATGATTCCAATTCCCATGACGCTGATTGATATCGATCCCGTGATTTGTGAGGCCTGGCTTCGACCTGCCCTGCACCCACCAATTAATCTGGTTACATAATTAGCTTTCAGACCCCCTCCCTATCTCTCTCTCTCCCCCCCTCTCCTCTCTCTCTCTCTCTCTCTCTCTCTCTCTCTCTCTCTCTCTCTCTCTCCTCTCTCTCTCTCTCTCACCCCCTGTCTCTGTCCCCACTCCTTCCTCTCTCTCTCTCTCTCTATTGCTCTGCCTCTCTCTCTCTCTTTCTCTCTCTCTCCGTTTCTCTGTCTATTTACAATCTGCTGGTCCATCCCACACAAGCTCATCAATGAATTAAATCAGGGCAGAGTCGTTGAGAGAGGTGGCAGGCTGCCAGTCTCCCCTAAAGAGGGACGAATTCAACTGTGCGCTGTTCGTAACATACCAATTAAAGTCGCCTCATACGTTACTAGTGCATGTTTGCACTGTATGCACTCAAGCCACAACACATTATGCATATGTATGATGTTTACACTCTACACTCTGTACACTCCAGTAGTGAGCTAGTACAATAGAGCTACATGTACACAAATGCGTATCATCTCATATTATTTCACTTATCTCTGTAAACATGCATGTTTATAATATCAGGTTCTTCTTCTCCTTCTTCGGGTTAATCTGCCTCCTTCAATCCTGAAGATTCTTGCAGATACCTTCTATTATACCTTCTACCTTCTTTTATGAATTATATACTCCCAGCATGAAAGAACGACTTCACAGTGTACAATTACAATGTACAGCTAATACTACATGGTGTACATGTGCTGTAGTAGTATGAAGTTACCCTTGAAAGGTGTTAATTAAATGACCGCCTGTTTAAGTGGAATAATGGACAAGTGGCTCTGTAATGCGCATACATAAATTAGCTGTATATCAGTGCAGAATTTACACAGTGGCTTTGTGTAATGTAGAGTACAAGTGTGTACACTGTAGAAATGTATTACATAAATTGAATTGATTCCATGCCTACTTGCCTCTATAATAATGAACATGTAGGCCTACATGGTGGATTTATCCAAAAGTTGTGACCAACTGTTCGGTAGAATAAAGTGCACTGTAGCACACTAACATTGTAATCTACATTTGTATGTTTTTAAAAATACATATTATGAAATAAGATTAACTATAAATTATGCTATAAACTGTAGCCTTACATGTACAGGGTTGCTAGTGCAATGTATTTAAAACAATCTTTAGTAGATTTGACGATGTTCCGATCAAGTGATATCTTAGCCTGATGTGAAGTCATATCCAGATGGGAGTAACATCTTTGAAATATTGTAGATTTGAATCCTTGACCTATTCTCGGGTCTGTGATGCTACTGGGACAATAAGGTGTACATAGTCATGGGTTCCCTACAGCAGGAGAAGTGGACCTTTAACACAGTATGCTCAGCTGGTATGCTGGAGGAATGCTGGCCATATTACACCTACAGAAGGGAGGCAGGGTGTGGGAAGGAGGAGGAGTGGGAGAACAGGAAGGAGAAAGAGAGGGAGGGAGAGAGAGAGAGCCAGTGAGAGACAGTATGATAGAGTGAGAGAGAGAGAGAGAGAGAGAGAGAGAGAGAGAGAGAGGGGAGGAGGGCAGGAATGAGGGAGGGAGGGAGGGAGGGAGAGAGGGAAGGAGGGTGGTGGGGGGGGGGGGGGGGAGGGAAAGAGAGTGAGAGAGAAGGCGGGATGAAATATATATAGCTACAAAGCATTGTGGTTGTGTGGAGAGAGAAAGAGAGTGAAAAAGACAGTGAGGGGGATGGGGGGGGGGGGGGGGGGAGGTCATTATTTTATAGCCTGGCCTCCAGGCTGTTGGGCATTTTTAATCCAAAGAATTCAATAAAGGGGTCAGGCTACAGTAGACTAATTTCTTGATTTAGGGGAAGGATAGAGTATAGAGGAGAACAATAAAGTGACTAGTCAAATAAGTACTACATATGTACATATACTTTTTTTTTCAATGTGGATCTGAAATGTCCATGGGCCTAGAGGCCAGGCTGCGTACATGTATGGGAGGGTGAAAAATAGTCCAAGGCATCAACTGTTTCTACTCAACATGAGCTAAATAAAGAGCAGTCTGTTGTGCATTGTGGTCTGAGTCTCACATGGATTGGCCTACTACTAAGCCTGAGTCATATCGATTTTTTCAGAAACCGGTGTTCGATGGCTTTGCGCCGATCGAACATCGATGCATCGATACATGACGTCACCCAGCCACTGCCAAGAGCCAATTTATGAATGAAAATATAGTAAGCATACGCAGTGCAATCCTTCCATTTCCCCACATAAACAAGCATGCAATTCTCTATCACCTCGTACCAAAATTGACCTAGAATTTCACTTTCCTATATTTTATATGAATTATGATAGGTAACCTCGGAGAATCTATTTTCTCACCGATACTGCACATGTAAGCGAATTTCGATTACTTCTTGTTTTTCCGTCAAAATCTTACAAATTAGCGTCAATATGGCATCGTATACATGTATGTAGGTTGGAATCTGGAGAGTCTATTGCAACGGGCAGAAAGTCAATCAGCTTCCGGGTTGCGATTTTTTTTTTTCGTAACCCTAATGCGTCGAAAAATCGCTTCCGGGTTTCGGACAACGTGACTGGATATTGTATCACTGTTTTGGCGACCACATGGTTATGACGTGATCTACGCGATGCACCAATCAGTGGTCTCCGAATCGCTGTACGGAGACGCTCTATTAGTCTGTACGTCGGCAGCGTGTATGCAAATGAGCCTTACGCACGATTGCCACTGTATTTCCGGGTTTTCACAACACACGATGCTATCCGTTGTACAAAGTCTATGGACAATTGTTTGTTGTGGCGTTGCGCTGTATATAGTAGTGAACGAATCAAATCCAAGTAGTATGTAGTAGCTGCTTGATCATCGAGCGACCTGTTCATTCTCTTGATGCGTTACCTGCAAAACTCACAAAAGAGAGTAGGAACCAAGTAAGCAAATTAAAATTGTGAAAATATGAAGATAAATTGTGTATAACAGGACTATCAAACAAAAGATTTTGTGTTTTCTAGTCAATTTGGTAATTTCGTCGATGCATCGAATTCATCAAAACGAAATCGGAGTTCGACTTCTTCGATCGAACACCGGCTTAATAATCGATTCGACTCAGGCCTACCTACTACTGTACACACACATGATGTGCCCCTGGTGGGGTCAAGTGGTGCGCAGTAGGTCTCTACTTTGTGTGTACTCTAATCAAAGTTCACTTTCCATATCTTCATGGTAATAACTATATGCATACAGTATGCACGTTATGTCTCCACATGTATACTAGTATCAATTGTACAGGTGAGGGATTGTTGATGCAGAGTTGTTTTGCTGTGATCACAGGCCCTATTGATTGTTTGACTTCGTGATCACAGGAAGGAATGATATTAAGGATGATATTGTTGAAATCAAATAAGATCTGGACTAAATATCATAGCAGAATGGTTCTGCTATGATTATGCATCCTGTCATCTTTACCACCATTTGTCCTTACCTTTCACTAATTAATCAGAATGAACCGTATTTCAGTCTGCTATCCAATGTCTAAATCATATAACAATCCCAAATATAAAAAAGTTATTTTGTCACTGCAGTGTAATCAGAATGTACATTGACTGCCACGTTGAGAACCAGTAGTATTCTAGAAATCAGTTCTAATAACCTCCACTCATGCACCTCTCCTGTAGATAGACTGGCTATTGACAAAAAACACTCTATAAACATGTGCGACCCAAGAATGTATCGCTTGAGATTTTGATTAATTTAAGATGATCCCATCCTGATATCCTTTAATCAAACAAGGATATGACCCTTTATCATCACAGAATAAAACTCTCTTGATTACGGATCTAATCGTCATTACTAACTTCTACCCCTTACCTTTAAGGTCACTTGAATGAAATCTGATCCTGGGATGGAACCTGATCCTGACAGCTATTGACATGCAGGCATACCCTGTATCTGCATACAGTCAGTATTGAACAAACATACACCTTAAAGACAGGGAAGCCCATTTGCAAATGTCATGAAACTCGGTAGGAATCAGCAGTATACCCTCATGACAACGTATGAAATCTCACAGTCATAGCTTCACAACCTTTTCAGGAAAACTGAAAAACTATCCTTGTTAAAGTTTGAAATGCTAGCGATTTAAAGTGACCATAGTCTATGTTCAAAATCGTATTGGGCCTGTTAGTGCGCGATGCGAAGTAACCATAGTCTATGTTCATAATCGTATTGTGCCTGTTAATAGTGCGCGATGCGAAGTAACCATAGTCTACGTTCATAATCGTATTGCGCCTGTTAGTAGGCAATGCGTAGGGCAGATAAGGCATTGTTCACATTGAACGCATGCATTGTGGTGTGAACAGATCTCCCTGGCTGTAGGCTACAAGAACCTCCTCGAAATCTAGCAATCAATATGATTCCGCTTGTAAACACTCAGTTTCCTGCTCTTTTATTGGTAGGGAAGTTCCTACACAGTATTTCTTCCATTTTCTGTGTTTGTTACACAATTTGACTTGTTTAACCTGCAGAAGGACTGCCTTGTTTTTAATGGATAAAAAATAGAAATCAATGGAGACAAGAATATTGGATATATTGTGTATGATTATAGATCTGTACTTAAGGTATATTGAACAGTACAATTCTGTATCTATTTTCAATAAGGGCACAATTTGCTAGGTGTACTGTAATTGTAATTGTAACTGACACATTACTACATGTACGTGTCTGTACATCATGTGTGCTTTATGTAGATTGAGGTGGTACCTTAAGGAGAACAGTTTGTTATTCTGGTGATTTGTTCTTCAAGAAATACTTTCATCTGTAATTATTTGGTCAAAATAGTTTAGAAAGCTTGTGGAGTGTCAGGTCATGTTAAACTTATGCTACATTTGTAGTTATTAAACAATAGATCATTTCAAAGAGAGGAAAACATCATGTTATTATACCCCTGATCCATGAGTGTATGGTACCACTTAAAATCAATCGGCTACTCACATTCTCAATATTGCCCAAACTAACTCGGTGCTTTGCTAATCTCCTGAATACAGTAATCCAGAGCTGTAATTTGCTTTCCAGAGATACCTGGGTATTTATAGATACCATCGCTGATTGCTCTTAATAATCCCCAAACCATCATCGGCAGTGATCCCACACGCACAGTGAGTGTGCAGGATTCAGGCTGTCTGCACCACAGGCTACAAGTGTAGTCTTTGCTCTTCAGCCTCTAGACTATACTTTGCTCAGAATGTGTTTTCAATATAGATTTGTGTTACATTTAACTACTGTGTACATGAACATGTACATCATGTACATGTATGTGTACAGTATGTTTTGTGTTTTCTTTGATCACAAATGATTTTGAACATTTGAACAGATTATACCATGTTATTGGCATTCACAAATTTTATTTTAAGTTCTGCCTAGATGAAAGCCAGTGAACACATACATGTACCATGCAAAACAAATTACATTAAATGAAGAGACTACATGTAAACCTCAAAGAATAGTCACTATATTTCTACAATTTGAACAGACATTCTAATTATCAAGCCAAAAATACTGTATTTATTCATTATACATGTATATTGTACATGTACATGTACATGTACAATCAAAGTGGTAATTCACTCAAATTAAAAGTAGTTTAACTTGAAAGTTTATAAGTTTGAGTAAAATCAAGCCATAACAACAACAAGTTGTGAATTGTTTGCAACATGTAAAATTGGAAAAGCTGATACGACCCTGTGATGTTTTGGTTGAGCATGGCTCTCTATTCTTTATGTGAGAAACCCTAACATTATCATAGGAGCTGTTCTTATAGAATAGAAAAATAACCTCGAATGTGAATACAATATTTCTGAAAGAGCTTGTGGCCTTGACATGTATTAGAGTTTGAGGGAATTAGAGGTGCTCTACCAACTGGATACAATGCATTATAACCTCACTGATGTCATCTCACATGGACTGCTCAAACTTTTATGGCCATATTTTCTTCAATAAGAATTGTCTGATTGTGCACAAAATATCACTGATCTGCATTTCTGATTTATCTGTACCTCTTTTAATAAACTTATCTACAGTGTGAACTGCCCCTTTGAACATGCTTCTACTGATCTGTTTTATGACTTGTCTGCATCTTTTGGAATCTTAACTTATTTTCAGTGTGAACTATCCCTTTTAACATTGTTCAGTAAATGTTGAAATTCACTACATGTAGACAGAATTGATGTACATGCTGTAGGTTTCTCATCTCATTAACTGAAAACTAAGATGGCATGGGTGGCTCAAAGTTTTCACTGATCTGATATTTTGTGTCTTTTGGAATCAATTTTTTTCAGTGTGAACTGCCCCTTTGAATACATTGTTCTCTTCCCTTGTGATGTACACAAACTTTAAATGAAGTCATACCATAGATGACTGGACTGATGTCGACTCATTGCAAGTTCCTCGTCTCTTTAACCCCATGAGACCACATGATACCCCATGGGTGGCTAAAAAGAAAAAAGAAAATAGAAAAAAAGTTTTCACTGATCTGCTTAAATTCTGCACCAGTTGTCCCACATACATGTATATTATAAAAATCATACAATACATGATAGAATTGATGCCCACTCATTGCAAGTTCCTCATTTCATCAACTGAAAACTGAGAACCAATGCATGTAGGTGGTGTTGCACACCCACTGTCCACATACCTCAGTCAGCCCCCAGAACAGTTATTTACAAACGTGAGAACATGTACATTTATCTCTCGTTTATGCACGTGACGTTTGTGAATAAGAATTATGGTATAGGCATACGTGAGGTGAGAACAGCATCTGGATTTATGGGCCTATGAACATGTTCATATGCCGAAGTGAAAGTATTTTTTAATTGTTGACATAAAAGTGTTGTGACTTGGGCTTGTGACTGCTCTGTGCAAGATGTAGTGGGATGCATATGTAACTGTCTGGGGATGGAACATTTTGTGTCAATATCTTGCATACAGCATGTGATGTACATGTATAAAGAAAGTGAGGGTGCCTGTACATAGCACATATGAGATTAATTTTACGGACTGTCCACATACTTCAGCCAGACAAGCCTTTGGGAAATCAAATTCTAACAAGGAATACTCCAACCTGTATGAGACCTTTAACTTACATACAAGTAGTTACATTTTGTTCTTGTGGAAGTGATGATTTAGTACTGACAAGTTTCATACAGTAGTTTGCCTTACAAACATGGAAAATGAAACAAATTGTGAGTTACCTGTAGAACAATCAGTGAATAAAGGACATTGTATACTGAACATGTACAGTACATGTAGCACATTATACATGAATGGTACATGTATGAGTTTTAATCCAACGTACCCCTAACATTTCAATAGTGACCTTGCAGAGTGTACAACAATGTAATTGATATCATTATATGGCTGAATCTGAACATACTGTTAAGTACTGTACTGATATGAGCATTGTACAATCAATGATGTTCAATTCTACTTTTTGTGTGTATAGACGTATAAAATGATTGAAGGCTCTATTCTGTACTTGGTAGTAATGTTATTTTTGGCAAATGATCTAGTATTTAAAGCATGTGGTCAGTGTGACTACACGTACAATGTATGACTAACGTGTCTGACATGTCAGTGCATGGGACTGATGCATCCAGCCTTCATGTCAATGCGTAACTTGCCCCTTGCCAACTGCCCTGAAGGTGATGAGTAGCCTGTATTCAAGACTGACCAAATACATTATTCCAAACTCCACACTTTTCAAGATCACTAACTAGTCTGGTATCAAAGACTATAGGTACCGTAGTTGGGTTCATCCCTTCTCCTCCATACAGCCTTTACTTTAGTCTTAATGCCAAGACTATGTGCAGTTCAAACTGGATCTTGGCTACACTAATTCAAGGAAGAAACAAAAATCAAAATTATGTTTTGGGGGACTATCATGAAACAAAAGCATTAAACCCTAGATGATATGAATTTATAATAAAGGTTCATCTTTTGTTGTTTGTAAGGGCCCTTTTTTTTGCATCAATGGGGCTAAATCACTCTAACCTTCTAATCTATCTACTTTTTTTCGCTGGTCTAGTCTACATGTACACATACATTGCATTTAAACTTCATACAAGAGAAGAATCCGTCAGCATTGAAGTCAGGCAAGTGATAAACATAAGGCACTGTAAATGGGAGATGAGCCAGCCAATGAACATACAGTATGGCACTGCGTATGCTGGACATCGCATCTGCTGTCCAGCCCTACTGTAGATAGCATTTGGTGACTGAGAGTAGAAAGTGAAAGGGAAAATGACCCTCACTTCAATGACTTGAGGCCTGACTTGGGTCTTAGCTAGTAAATTGGAGCGAACCATCTGATGACTTACCATCAGCACTTTACAGGATTCTGTGTCATTAAAGGCAGGTATCCTTTTATTGCAATTGATCAACGGTTTCCCAAAATAGGCAGCTTAAATGACATGATATGGGACAGCACATCATTCATTATCTAGACTTGTATCCTTCTTCCCCTAGTCTTGGATTAATACCCTCATTCTCCTTTCAAGTGGTTTATCTGTTTTGCCTTTGCTGGAATAGAAACAAAGTCTGGATGTACTGTAGACTATTCCTTCTTGAATCCTTCAACTTACACCATTGTCTTATGTACAGCATTTGTTGTTTAAGTGTATGGATGGAGAGTGTAAAAGCAAGCACTGAAACGAGTGAAAACGTGCATTTCCGGCGTATACCGTATGTGAAATGTAATATCAGGCTGGCCTTGTTTGTCAACATTTGCACAATGCGCCTACTTTCAGTCCAAATGTTCTACCAATGCTATTGGACAACCATGTAGTATTGCAATTTGTTCTTATATTCAGCTTGCATACTGTATAGTATTATATGTTTAATATCCTTGTGAGCCTTCAATGAGTATACTCATACTTGAATACGACATTTGATATTTCACGACAACACCAATTGTGAAAGATGCAGGTTGAGTTATATCGGATACTGTATGGTCCTTGTAACCATATTGCTGCCAATTTTAAAGTCTAATTTTACACTCTGATTTAGTTACACAGTACATGTACATGTAGCTGGATTTACGTTATGATAGTGTGCGTTGGCGGACTGAACTGTAAACCAACGTGTACATGTGAATGTACGTACACATTGCAATGTATAAATACATTATGAATGTAAAAATATGTCTCTTATTATTGAGTTTTCATTCTAGTGTGTATGTGTTTGTAGGTTGTGACAATGTTTATGTTCAACATGTTGTATTGAGATATTTTTGTGTAAACTCGCTCCAGAAAACACACATATAAGTCATGAATCTTTAATGAATCTGAATCTTACTCATTTCATCCTGGTGACTGTTTGAGTATCCTAATGAGCTAAATAAAAAAGTCAATGCCCAGATTGATCGCACACACTCTACATGTGTTGCGAGCTGTCCAGAGAAGACTTGCATTACTGTGTAGTCCAGTAACCCAGATATGCAAATACGTGTGCCACCCCCCCCCCCCCCCCCCACCCACACACACACACATAAATATCTCACTAATCATCATTGACGGATTCATTTGGCAACAGTAAAAATGGGGCTGACATTTCTTGACAGATGTGTCAGGAAACACTCTGTACTCTTTACGTATGCACATCATTTTTGTGCAGTTGTCGTGGGTGTATGACCCTTTCATAGTCATAGTCTCTATTGATGCCTACTATTGAATAGTATTTTTTATTATGATATCGTACACTGTATGTTGTTCACCATTGCCATAGAAACTTGTGGAAACTTGTGTTATGAAAATAGTGTTACTATAACTAGGCCTGAGTCGAATCGATTATTAAGCCGGTGTTCGATCGAAGAAGTCGAACTCCGATTTCGTTTTGATGAATTCGATGCATCGACGAAATTACCAAATTGACTAGAAAACACAAAATCTTTTGTTTGATAGTCCTGTTATACACAATTTATCTTCATATTTTCACAATTTTAATTTGCTTACTTGGTTCCTACTCTCTTTTGTGAGTTTTGCAGGTAACGCATCAAGAGAATGAACAGGTCGCTCGATGATCAAGCAGCTACTACATACTACTTGGATTTGATTCGTTCACTACTATACAGCGCAACGCCACAACAAACAATTGTCCATAGACTTTGTACAACGGATAGCATCGTGTGTTGTGAAAACCCGGAAATACAGTGGCAATCGTGCGTAAGGCTCATTTGCATACACGCTGCCGACGTACAGACTAATAGAGCGTCTCCGTACAGCGATTCGGAGACCACTGATTGGTGCATCGCGTAGATCACGTCATACCCATGTGGTCGCCAAAACAGTGATACAATATCCAGTCACGTTGTCCGAAACCCGGAAGCGATTTTTCGACGCATTAGGGTTACGAAAAAAAAAAATCGCAACGCGGAAGCTGATTGACTTTCTGCCCGTTGCAATAGACTCTCCAGATTCCAACCTACATACATGTATACGATGCCATATTGACGCTAATTTGTAAGATTTTGACGGAAAAACAAGAAGTAATCGAAATTCGCTTACATGTGCAGTATCGGTGAGAAAATAGATTCTCCGAGGTTACCTATCATAATTCATATAAAATATAGGAAAGTGAAATTCTAGGTCAATTTTGGTACGAGGTGATAGAGAATTGCATGCTTGTTTATGTGGGGAAATGGAAGGATTGCACTGCGTATGCTTACTATATTTTCATTCATAAATTGGCTCTTGGCAGTGGCTGGGTGACGTCATGTATCGATGCATCGATGTTCGATCGGCGCAAAGCCATCGAACACCGGTTTCTGAAAAAATCGATATGACTCAGGCTTAACTATAACACTCTGCACCACATTATAGAGCAATAATTTTATCTATGGAAAACTATTTTAGTATTTAAAGGTGGTGTACATGCAGTTGTTGTTCCATGGCTTTTGTAATATGCATACAAAAAGAAGGTCTCTATTTATAACAATACTAGACCAATTTTAGCCTTTCACAAGTACTTGTGTATTAAAAACTCTGAATTCATTGATATTTTAGCCTGTTTACTGAGACATGTACATATAGATACATGCACATGTAATTAATTACAACAGATGCACTGTTCAGATATTCCAGTACATGTCATAGACATTCCTTAGATTTGTTTGTGATGCAACCATTGTGCAACAGACTAAACAACTTCCTGTGATATGACCTTCTGCCTACAGTACATGTACAGTGTAGGTGTTCCACATATTTCTGAATCCTGGTAAATGTGTACATGTTTATGTCGAGTTTTAGTGATAAAGTACACAGTTGCCATGTATACAAACTTACACGAAGCACGAAGGTGTTGGCCTTTATGTCCAGTACTAATATCATGACTTCCCATTGGCATTGAGAGAGGAAGTACTGACAGTCCTATCATGGTCACTGCAAAACCCACATCCAGTATTTATTCTTTTCGATTTGTTGACTTTACGGCTTGGAGTGTGTGTACGATTTCAGTCAATTAACTGGTTGTGTATGCAGTGTGCGTGTTGATAGTAAGAGTCACCCCCTGTCAATAAAATACCTACTTTTGTGGTTGTGGTTTTTATATAGGGCGCTCTTTATTAATTGTTGCAAGTACAAGCATTGTTCCTTTTTACTTGGTGAGTCAGTCATTATAGGCCTGTCCAATTGTACATTGTCAAAGCAAATGGCAAAAAGATGTGTCCAGTAAAGCAGCTATGTTTTTATAATTGATTTGCCTTGTTCTGTACATTGTAAATCGAAGGTCTGGTGTATGAAATATTAAATTTAACCATGATGCAGGAATCGCACACAACATGCAAAGCATATTATATACTGTACGTTGTAGGTTGCCTCTCACACTCAGTGTTTAATTGTAGAAAGTACAGTGTACGTTATAGTTACAATGGTATTCACAGAACTTTATTTTATGACCCGCAAAAGAAGTGCACACAACCTTTACTGTTTGTTGCTCATGTTTATTTTTTCAATTAAAACTTGTACAATTTGGCCGACATATTTAAGTGGCTTTCGTGGTTAGTATCCCTGTGTATTTCGGCATTCTGTATCTGTCATTTCCTGATGAAGATGTCAAATTCAAGCGCAGCCTGGAAACTGAGATCGCATTAGCTGGTGTAGTTTTCACTGTTTCTGTACTTCCTGGAGGAAAACCGAAATCTTTTCCTTGAAATTTAGAGGTCAGCGCAGTATGGTTTGACCTCCGTGTGCAAAGTGGGAAGCAGAAAGCATTCAGCGATCAGTAACAACAAATAGGGGAGTTTGAAGTTTCGACAGCTATTCAACAGGTCAAAAGGTCCAGGGAGCTGCACAGTTTGCTCGGTGGGGTAAGTTTACTATTTGAGATGGAATTTCTTCCAAGGAAACTTTCTTCAGCTGTGGGATGCGATATTGCTACAAATACTTAAAATTCATTTTCGGTTGGGATGAGAATGAGCTGAATTGTGCACTGTTTAGTCTACAGACACAGACTCAATTCTGACTCTTTCTCAAAGCATGTGGCTTAAGTTAAGACTATTGATTGACTTGACAGTTGTGTCTTGACAGCTGTGGCTCATACAAACATATAAACCTACATGAACAGTGATGTTCCTGCAGCTTCATACTCATTCATTTAAACTCCCTAACTTGTGATTACAACCTGCTGTATACATTGTTCAGGCTTTTTTGATCCAGTGCAAATCTGAGATGACGGGAATAATCATAGTTTAAAGCATTGGATCACATTATTAAATTTTGTACTATGTTTGAATTGATTTTGTTGATTTTGAGTGTTATTGACCTGAAATTCAGTTGATTTTATAAAAAGCCTTCCTGTCCAACTGCCATTGCAATCCATCAATCTGAATGCTACAGTATACTCCTCTTCTCTACCCCCTGAGAACCCCCCCCCCCCCCCCCCCCCATCCACCAGAGACGCCTCTTGGAATACACACCTCAGGCTCCCTTCAACCTAATTGTCCACACTTTGGAGTTTTATTCCACTTGAAGAGCCACATCCATCTTGCTGGTAAAGTCCATCCCTCCCTTCCGATCCTTTATTCCCAATTTACTGCTGCCCGCTCGTTCATCTTCCTATCCCGTCCTCTGGACACCAGCCTCAAACACCTAATACCCCTTTTACATCAATAAACCCACTTGTGAAGTGGACTCATTTTAATAGTCCAGTCTCAAATACAAAGTTTACATTGCTGCAAAATGGAAGAAGCTAGTTGCCTAGTAGCCTTTTGCAACTAGGATGTCTAATGCGGTGGATAAATCACCATGGCAACTGATAAAAACCCAATATTTCACACGTTTGGCAAATGGCAAAGATGCAAGCTCTGACATGTGGAAATAATGTTACAGTGTAGGAAGGTCGCGCATGCACATGTAGAAGTGAGAGAAACTTGTGATACATTATTTCTCAACCGTTTGACAAGTCACACCAGTACAATAATATCATGTTAAATACAAAAGACAAACAAATTATAAGTCATACGCATTTTATTGTAGGTTGGTCTGTACTTCATATCATATTGGTGTACCTCATGGAAAAAGTAACTGTATTTGAACTTGTGGTTGTTCCATTAAACGTAAACTACCCATGAGGATTTATACACACTTATTAAGTTTGGTCTGAACTGACTGCCTAAATAAACCATACTCTATAAAAATAGTAACACTGTATTTAATCTTCCGATTGAAGCAAACCTTTTCTATACATCACAATACATCTATAGTATTCTTCATGAATGTGTCAGCTCTGCTTTAGAGATGGGGACACTGTACTGCACATACACTCCAGCTCAAAGGAATTGGCATACGGAAAGGGAGAGGGAAGAAAGGGAAGGAGCCGCAGTTTTAAACCGCGGTATATTTTGTCCAGTTCAGCATGAAACACGATGCTTGAATAGCCTAAAAAGCATCGTGTTTCATGCTGAACTGGACAAAATATACCGCGGTTTAAAACTGCAGCTCCTTCCCTTTCTTCCCTTTCCCTTTCCCTATGCTAATTCCTTTGAGCTGTAGTGTACATGTAAATCTGTAATGTGAACAGGACCTCGTTTTCCCTTGCACTGTTGGCATCAAGGCAATTGATTACTGTTTGCTCATCTGAGCACAAACACGAGCTTCCATCCATAAAATGCAATCTTGGGAGACCTGGTGGAGGAGGAGGAGGATTCGCCATGATGCCATTCTTGGCTTACATCCTCCTTGGACTGTCGCTTTGTTTTTACTTCTTGATATGATCTCTCCAACAAAACGGGTGGGAGGAAGTGAATGTACATTGATGAATTATCATTGAATTAAATGTCATTAGGACCGAGTAGTTATTGGTTCGCCCCAATATTTGTTTCGCATGCATACAGTGGTTTCCTGATTTACAATTTGCAAGAACACACTTCCAGCTTTGATACAAGTTACATTTTTCCATGCAAAATGGTGAAAGCATGTCAGAGATTGAAAATACACCTGAAAGCAAGGATTGGTGGATGAGTGTAGCTTGTAAATTTGTACGCTGTTGGCCTGTGAAGTGGTATTAGCTGTAAGGACAATACCAAAACTCGGCCGCAAAGTATACAGGAAGTACTTGTCATAAATAATTAGTTGATTATGAGTGCATCAGTGCATGTACAATGCACATGTGGTCTACTGTAATACTCACAGAGCAAAACTGAAAGCTTGGTTTCAAACGCAATGCCACTTCTCGTCATGAAATCTCCTTTTATGGCAGTGTGTATTTGTGTTGTTCAATAGAATGCCATACATTTAAAATGTACATGCTTCCATAAATGCAATTTATGACAGAAATCTTAAGCAACTATTAAAACCTTTCAAAATCAAACATGAGTAGGAACCATGGTCATGGCATAGCGGCACTCCATTGGTAGATATCACATGGTCTTGACCATTGTATTTCCCTTTACCATAAGCAGTTTATAAGCCACTTTTACAATTAATACACTGTTTCGTAATGTATTCACAACTTTCCCCTTAACTGCGTAGTAACGCGTTATTATATTCACCTGTACTTTTTTTCTGATTCAGTTTCAATGGATGAACGCACTCTGAATCTCTTAGATTGTGCCACTCAAACAAACCCCTGGACAAGCTTTTGGGTTACCATTAGTAACATATTGTTCGAACGATGTGAATAAAATTTCCATACATGGTCTATTTTGTACAAGAAATACACGCAAACCAAATAAAGAAACATTTTGCCCAACCCTGAGAGACTTTTACGAGAAAGCACCCACAGGGAATGTTACAATTCAGTTCTTCCTTCCCAGAAGTGTGAAAGAAAGCTGGCCCAGCAACCGTTTACGACGGCGACGACGATGGAGGGAAAGGGCCAGATGTGGGGCAGAGGCCTGGCAGGGATATTAAACGAGGCTCAACGGACCACTTAACGGGTGCAGGCCAATTAATTACATGCCCAGGATTACTGCACAGCGCTTTAAATATATGAACCTGGAATTCAGCAATTTAGGGTATCCTTGAACTTTATGTGCTTGGTGCGCATTAGCTCAGCTGGATTTGATGAGGTATTAAAGAATTGAGGTGTTAACACATTTGAATGCAACTTCATTGTAGAAGCTCCTGTTTAACTCTCCCAGTACTTAAGCATTGAACATTGCATTGACTTTCTACACACTTTCATGCTACTAGTCAGAACATTCACTGTTATCATTAGTTGAGGAGTATAATATCCAACCAATAAAATCAATAGATTGTTGTATTTCAATAAGGGATTTATTAAAAAATGTTTTTGTAAAACTATATTCCAAATTGTTTGCCAAATAATTTCCTGATTGTTTCAAAAGTAAGTTTGTGTAGTACGGGGTCTGATTAATTGTGCACTGCTGCGTCATCTTACATGGGAGAAGATGAACTTGGAAACATGTCCATCTACATGTTTATTGTGCAATATTACAATATCATGCAGAATATAAACTTACTACATACATACATGCATACAAGAGTTCAATATTTTGTTGAGAGATGGTAGATGATAAAAAACAATGTTTTGCTTTCACTCTCTTGTACATGTAAGTCTATTGTTCATGTACATACATTATAATGTGCAGGCATTCAGCACCTAAATGATAGATAAATGTACAGTACCATATACTGTATATCATGCACATCAAGTGGATGTATATATACTGTGAGGATTATGTGGCTATAGTATTTCTGTGAACTGCAAGAAGATATTAAAGGTGAAAGTATGAATTGTATAAATAATTTAAAGTCTGTGTCATAGTGTGAATCCCAAAGAAACTGAAAAGGAAAGGTGCGTTAGCGGCTGCACTAATACATACATTGTACATGTACTGGTACACGTATTTGCACGATGCACATGTTCAGTGTACATAACATAGTATACACTATGAATGGACCTTCGACTCTGAAGTTTCATTTTCATTGTGCCCTTACCAAATGATCTATTTTAAACCCAAGTTGATATGAAGAAAGTTCAAAGTTTGATTTGACTAATTCCAGGCAGTAAGTGATAAATACGATAAGTACACGTGTTGGTTGAAACATACTCTACTGTTTATTGGAATATAGGTACATATTCCTTACAAGATTTGACATTTGTGTGAATTGTGCAAATGTGCGCTACATTGCATCAAATATATGTATACCAGTATGATACATTAACTATACATACTATGTTTTAATAGGACATTTAAACAATTATTCAGTTACTTGCAGTGCAGACATTCAGTTTCAGAATGAGACAATATTGTTCTCACTTTAACTTACATGCCCTGTAAGCCTGTTACAAGTTTAAGTGATCATGGACACAATCTTCTGTGACTATAGATCTGTAAACATGCAGTAGCAGAACCCCCCCCCCCCCCACACACACACACACATTTTGATACCAATTTAGTTTGTGTACAATTTAGTTTGTGTACACAGTGTGTCTGTTTCCCGTTAATTAAATAGCACTGTGTGTGCATTCCATGCTGTGGTCAGAAACTTTGAGGTGTGGTTCTTCATGGACTTCCATGTAGGATAATCTCTGTACTATGTACCAGTTGTACTTCCTGTTTTGCTCTGCATACATTACATTGTCTGAATGCTCTACATTTCCAATGTAGCTGTAGTCCAGATCGCTTCCTGTACTTGTGTAACATCAAAACTAAAAATTGTCATATCTTGCATGTTTTTGCATTCAGGTACTTAAAATCAATACCTGCTATGAATAGTGTAAATTGGATGAATGTTCTTTTTTTTCCTTCACACAATCCATAAGTGATCTGCCCGTACCATCTCCGGTTTAGGGCTTCTCATGTGCAAGGTACATTTACACATGAAGGTCATGTGATACAGTTCTTGTCTTAAAAGCTGCGGTCTCACTATCATAGTTTTGCTAGACTGCCCTGTCTTCTGTGAAAAATTATGATAATGTTAGTGCAATATTTTGAATTTGGTGTCCGCACAAAGCATATGATACAGTACTTCATGTTGTGTTAATTGCTCAAGGGTACCGTCAATTGGAACTTGGAGGAGAGGAGGGGCCAATTCCTTTTCTCCACTCCCCAATGTATAGTTTGCATATATTGTTTTAGAGATGCCCTTGTGGTGTACACACGGGTTCATGATTCAACCTTTTTTTTTTTTCAACATAGAGTAAGTGTAAAATGGATGGGAAAAGAAGAAAGCAGGGCATAAAGCCTAAGTGGCTGGAGTTGAGACCATGCACACGGGATGAGTGTAATGCTTGTGAGTCACTGCGTCTTACGGCCCTGTCATGCACACTTTCACTTAGAATACTTACATGTAATGCACTTTATACTATCCGTACTGGAGGAGGGTGATCCAATCCGCTCTACCCTCACTGCTCACATACTCTACGAGCAGAGAGTTGAGGGAATCCTTGTTTACACTTCACACCTGTACCGTAGGACCGTTCTACCAAGAAAGGAGGCGCACACATACACCCCTCCGTGCACTGGCGTATAGAACAGGGTATGTTTTAAGTTGCATTAAAGTATGCCTCATTTTAGTACCGGTATTGAATATGATAGGACATTTGCAAGAAGGGCATGAACTAATATGACTGTAGGACCGCTCTACCAAGAAAGAAGGCGTACTAACACCCCATCTTGCCCTGGCATAAAGAACAGGGTACGGGTACTTTCTGTTAAAATTATGAATACAGTCGGATTGGCCTGCATTGTATTGATCGTCACATTTAGTACAGTATACATGTAGGATGAACCATTTGCACAAGGGGCATCAGCTAATAGTGCTGTACTGTACATTGTACTTTTGGTAAACTGGATAAATCTAGTTGCAGGTACAACAATGCGTCACTGCTCTCAGTAATGGCTCAGTATCAATATTGTGTCACGCATGCTTCGTCTAATGATTTCATGTCTCCATGTACCATAGAATGCAATGTGACTCACGACAGCTCCCAACATTGTACATGTATGTACATGGTCACAGTGGACTTGGAACCTTCCATTCAGTTGGAATTCTGAAAAGCTATGTTTGTTTTGATCCACAATGAATACAATTTTTTACTCTTCAATTAAATTTTATGTTTATTTGGATGACTTTTCTTTTGCAATAGAGAGCAGTGTTACAATGGTTGTCGCAGATTGCACAAATCACTGTTGCATGATGTTTACATGCTGATGGTATCGCTTTAAATAACAGACTGAGTGATTTGGGCCTGTAGAAATACACTGTCTGCACATACACACTGGAGGCATACTGCCCACAATACCTGGATGTCCTATTTTACAGATTTGGTGTTTTCTGTAAGGGTGTTAAAGTTTTATTTTCAGTGAGTGTTTATTGGAATCATGTTGTACAGTGCAGACATGCCATGCGAACATTAAGTATGTTTTGTAATGCACTGATGTTGTTTGCACAGTAAGTTCTTGTATTAATTTAGTACAGATGATTTGATGTTACCTTTGCTCAAATCAGCTTTACACTTGAAACTGTTTAAATGAGATGCTGTTGTATAATGTTGCATGCAAGTTTTACACAGTACTTCAGCACTTGAAGGAAGTAGTACCTGTACAGTATGTACATAGCCAGTATGGAGAGAGGCTCACAATTTGCATCCCTTGAACAGTATATACTTTACATCGTACATTTGAATTTTGTTAATTACTTAATTAGCTTTTATGACATGTTACCCATCATGTATGGGCAGATCTTATGCATAATTATCATTAAAGTTGTAATTGCACTGCAACGTGCCTATCTACCTGCCTATCCATATCATCAGTACTACCTCAATCTATAGATTCAATGGATCTGGTATTACCAGGTCCTTATTTTTTTTTCATCAAAGGACATGGTCAGATGTCAGTACGGTTGAATATGTAGTTGATGCTACGTGGAGGTTCTCAGTTTCAGTTGTCTGATGACATTTTGTAAAGTTGATTGTGATATTTGGAGGGTTCAGGCAGTGGAATGCAGAAATCTAGATCAGAATGTGCTGACAAATGATCAGGTGGTTTGGATTTGGCACTTGATTATGTCACTGCTCAGATGATTAATGTTGACATTTATGTTTACTTGTACCAATGCATGTATTGAGGATTGTGAGCTTGAAAGTGTGTGACTATTTTCCTTTCTGGAAAAATGCTTTAAATCTGTAGATATTTGGGTTCATTCCAGTACAAGATATATTGCATTTAAAATATTATGCTCTTTCAAGCATCTGGAAAATGAGCCGAGTTTAATTCCCTGAATTATACATTGAAACCGATCTCAGTGGAATGCTGACAAGATTAACGAGAAGTGATTGCAATCCTGCTTCAAATTCCTGTGGGGAATAGAAATACTAAAAACTTTGAAATTGGCTGTGCTCCTTGACATTTGTAGTGCTGTATTAGACTGCATGTGGGGATTCCCCAGCTCAAACCCACAGTAATACCACTTGACATGAACCTACTCCGTGCAGTGTCTGGAGACTGCACTGAAGACAATATAGATCTAGTCTTGGATCCAGACCTGCTGCTTTCTTCTTCTCCCCCCAAAATACCAAAAAGTGTGTGCCAACATAAGAAGAATTTATATCTTCAATTCCACATTACATGTTGTTTGTTTACCACTTGAGCAGTGATTACAAAACAATGTACAGTTTATTTTCCATACATTTGGGTTTAATTTTACATCAAGCTGTTCTTTTCACAAATTTTCACATACACATGAATGTATACAAGAACAATACTGTACGTGGACCATCAAGGATTCAGTGGAATTGATATTGGAGTGTATATCGTCTTATGCATTGCATATTTCCCCATACATATTTACTGTGTACATAAACTTGTGATTTTACAATGCCTACAACTTGTGATGTACATGTATACACTGGTCCACACCACACTCAACATCTCTTTTTTACTTACGTTTACTTTTTAATTTTTTTTTATAGCACTATGCATATTGTGTATTGTACATGAACTTCATTATGGACCCAGATTGTAGACACATCCAGGTGTACACTACATACGCACAAGGTAGTGTATAATGCAGGTAGCATCTTGTATTTTAAATGCGAGGTACTCGTGAGCCTATGAGTCACGGGCTAAAGTGACTTATTCATTTCAACCTGTTGTGAATGTGGTGGACCTGTGTGTGTGCAGGCTGCCCTCCTCTGCTGCATGTACGATGGCAAAATGGAGATATATTAAGCCATCGACTGTGATATCCACATTATTGCTGAGGGGTACATTTGCATGTTTATGAGGAATTTGTCGTCTTCATTTCGAGAGTGCTTCATGATGAATTCATGTACATGCACATGTACATATTTGGACACATTTCTGCTGCACATGCCTATCTCATTTGCAACTTTGATCCAGGTGTGCTTCATTTAAACATGTGCAGGTATGCATGTGAGCAGTGATGGTGCAGCTGATGATAGTATATTAATTTTACTGACTACATTCATTTCTCATACATTATGAGCTTTCACATCAATGTGAGGGTCACACTAAAGATTATAAAACAGCATGCAGGTACATATACTTTAACCACACCCTGACTGTTACTTGCATATCGCATAAATTGTTTTCAACATTAACATGTATACATTATCTTCCTGTCACATGAGACTTGAGTGAACCATAAGCTCATATCTTATTTAATGTTTCTTCTGAGGTTTTCTATCATCCCTTTTTTCTGTTCCCAGTTCTGTTCTGTTTTAATCATAAAAATATTATTTTGTTCTGAATGATATCTTGAACACAAAACAATCAATATATAATAATCTCTCAATCTTTTTACCCAGGATTCTGACAAGATCGTTTTGTACGCGGAGGTGCCGCTGACTGAGCCCCGGAGCGATGGCGTTGCTCTCACTCAAGGTGCACATCGTTCAGGCGAACAGCACCAAGACCATTCAGTTTGACCCCACCGAGATTGTCTATGACGTCTGCAGGATCATTCGGGAGAAGAACGCAGAGGCTGCAGAGCAGAATGCCAATCGTAAGTGAGATTCAGATTGAGCTTGAGATTGAGATTGAAATTGAGATTGAGACTGAGATTGATACATTGAGATTGAAATTTGCGATTGAGGGATAGATTGCGAGATTGAGATTAATATTGAGATTGACATTGACATTGAGAGGTTGAGAGATTGAGAGGTTGAGATTGAAATTTGCGATTGAGGGATAGATTGCGAGATTGAGATTAATATTGAGATTGACATTGACATTGAGAGGTTGAGAGATTGAGAGGTTGAGATTAAAATTTGCGATTGAGGGATATATTGCGAGATTGAGATTAATATTGAGATTGACATTGACATTGAGAGGTTGAGAGATTGAGAGATTGAGATTGAGAGATTGAGATTGAGAGATTGAGATTGGGAGGTTGAAATTGAGAGATTGGGAGATTGAGAGATTGATAGATTGAGATTGAGAGATTGAGAGATTAAGAGATTGGGATTAATATTGAGCTTTGGATTGAGATTGAAAGGTTGAGATTGGGAGGTTGAGAGATTAAGAGGTTATGAAATTGAGGGATTTAGATTGAAATTGAGAGATTGAGATTGAGATTAAAATTGAGATTGAAATTGAGATTCGGAGATTGAGATTGAGGTTGAGAGATTGAGAGATTGAGAGATTAAGATTGAGATTGAGAGATGAAGATTGAGATTGAGAGATTGAAGATTGAGAGATTGAGAGGTTCAGATTGACATTGAGAGATTGAGAGATTGAGATGAAGATTGAATTAGAGATAGGGATTTGGATTGAGGATACATTTTAAATTGAGATTCTAGTGGCCATACCGTGCATTGTTCTAGACTTCTCAATAAATATTTACATGCTGAGGGTTATTTTCTTACTGTTCAAATTTGAATGCATAAAGATGATTATTGTTACCATATTATCTCTATTTCTTGTGATCTCTCACTCTTTCTTCCAGCAAACGAGTTTGGCCTGTTTCTAGCAGACGCAGACCCCAAGAAGGGAGTATGGCTTGAGCCAACCAAGACACTAGAGCACTATATGCTGAGAGCAGGGGTAAGAAAATACATTACTTGTTATTAATACCCCTTCAGTGCCATACACAAATACTGCTCTACACTACAGTTCAAAAGAATTGGCATAGGGAAAGGGAAGAAAGGGAAGGACCCGCAGTTTTAAACCGCGGTATATTTTGTCCAGTTCAGCATGAAACATGATGCTTTTGAGGCTAACGCATCGTGTTTCACGCTGAACTGGACAAAATATACCGCGGTTTAAAACTGCGGCTTCTTCCCATTTTTCCCTTTTCCTTTCCCTATGCCAATTCCTGTGAGCTATTATGATTTACATACTGGGGCAAAACTGGTCAGTAGCACATAAAGATATCATAAACATTGACAATGTTTCTTAGCACTGGGTCTATTTAATTGTTTTCTGTTCAGGACCATTATGTAATGTACACATGAAGGATAGCAGCAATACTGTGGTATAGAGTGGATAATGTTTGATCCTTGAAAGCAGTATTTTATGACTGTGCCCCAGCCTCTCTGCCAAGCATCTGTTAAATGTTCTCGATAGATAATTGATGACTATATCTCAGCTGGTCATATCAGTCCATATGCAAGGAACAATTGCTTAAAAAGTGTTACAGAAATGAGGAGGTTGTTCCAGTCAGTCAATAGGATCAGTGAAGAAATTTGTGACATTCACTGGGGGAAAAACTCTGTTAAAGTTAACTCTGTTTTCATGTGCCATTGTCATATTTTAGCACCAATAATTCACACAATTCCCATAGAGCAGCATTTTATGTGGGACTGAAAGGGCTGAAGTATATCATTTAGGAAGTATTCTCTCTCTCACTATCTCTTTCCATTCTCCATGTCAGGGCCTTAGTTAGATCTTAGAGATCAATGTATTTTTTCATGCAATAGTGAAAATATAAGGAAGCAAATATACACATGCACATATACACATTATACACATGCTGTTGAAGAACACACTTTTTCGCTCACAACTGACACTTGTAATTAATTTGCAATTCACATTTATGTGTACATCTTTGTTTGTTATACAGTATAAAGTATTTCCGTGATATGTTATTAACTTGATACCATGTTATTGGCAGCAATAAAGTGAAAAATTATTATCTTTACTTTTAATTGTGCTCTAGACTTCCTAACAATATTTTAATGATTGGCATGTCAAATATTCACCTTAAAAAAACATGTACATGTACAGCATACTGCAGATTTTCAATGTATGCTTTTCGCAGTATTATATTTGGTCCACTACTTTTTTTCTTGATAAAGGGGGAATTGACTTCCACATCCTGACAAACATTTGAAGGAAACATTGACTTTCTTGCTTTTAAGGTATTCCGACATCATTGACCAGCCCTATTACACCAAGGAGGTACCTTCCTACCTCTCCTTGGATAAACATTCCCTTCCAGTGGAAAGAAACCCTTGTAAGGCAACCAAATTTTCCTTGTAAAAACTCCCAAATTGTTTACGACAAGAACGGCAGCATCCTGGGGGCAGGGAGGCTGGCAGACTGGAATAGTTGGCACTGATCTTAACAATGTCTTGAGCAGTGCCGAGGTCATGTCAGGTCATTTCTCGACCTCGTTAAAGATCTCAAGAGGTGAAGAGATTGAAGCAAGATGACAAGCGTCATTTGCACTTGTGAATGGGGCTGTTATAACAGATTTGCATTCTATAACTCAGATATACATGTAACAACAGTTAAACTTGATGGTCTTGTGGGGCAATAATCTAGAGATGTGCATTACATTTAAACTGTCATTTTTTTGGGTGCCAATGTGGTTCCATTATTAATATCTTGACTTGAAATCAGCTGAATTGTTGGTTTTGTGTGTTGGTTAAGTTCAATACTAGAATGAACGTTAGTTTAACTTGGCAAATAGTATACAAAGGTAGAGGTACATGTAGAAACCAAAACTAACTACATCATGTTACTGGCTATGAAAGGAAAGCAATTAATTGTGATCATCATTTTAATGAGACATGGATAACCATAAGCAAGAGAGGTCGACAAAACTATTTCTTGCAATATTGACAGGAATAGTTTCATTTGATAGACAATGTAAGCTCTTATTAAATCAGTTTTAAGGACAGCTCACCCAGTAGTTAATTACGTTGTAGCCTCCTTTATATGAAACACCAGTGCCTGTATGCTTAGCGCAATTCACAATGTACTGTCTGCTCCTCGATGGACAGTCAAATGTGTTTGCTATTTGTGTAAATTGCCATGGAGGCTCGACTTTCGACAAAAACAATTTGCCGGGACTACATATATTGCGTGTTTATTGCTTTCTCGAAAATAGATTGTTTCATTGTCACACAAGCTAAATTTGGTAGTCCAAGTTTGATTGCAGTCAGTGGGGACTTTGTTTCATGAAGTGTAATGTAAAAAAACGCTTTCAAACATGTACTTCAATTGCCACTTCATTTATTGACGATACATACTACATATTGGTTCAGAAATTTGATATTAAAGGGAATATACTGAACTGGGAAGGCAAAAATACCTTCAAAAGGTGATCGTGAGCAATTTTCTTGCCAATGGTCTTAAATTCATGTATTGTCTATTTTAGAAACTTGCTTAAAGTTATTTGCCATAGAATTATCCACATTTGTAGTAATTAGTGATTAAATCACAAATCTTCAAATTGTTCGGGCTGAACATTTCGAGGATTTGTGATTTAAATACTGATTTCTCCACATGTGGATCATATGAGGGCAAGTAACTTTCAGCAAGTTTCTAAAATGGACAATACATTAATTTAACATCATTGGCAAGAAGATTGCTCGTGATCACCTTTTGAAGGCTTTTTTTATCTTCCCAGTAGAGTATACTACCTTTAAAGGTAACAGCTCCTGTGTTTGAGTATGGTGCATAAATAAACTGAAGCCATGAAAAACATATATATGGTCATTGGCTGTAAAAGTAATTGAGTTTTCCCTTTGATAAATGCATTTTAGACATCATTTGTGTGTTAGTGTCTGATATGACCGTCCATTAGGAGGCTCTTTCACTTTGCTAATCAGTATTATCCATCTAATATTTTACTACCCTTCTGTACTTTGCACTCAAATTGGGTCCATGATGAACATATTTTATCCCCATAAAAGAAAAACACTACATGTACTTCCATAAATCAGAGGGTAGAGATATTGTCTTGAAAATTGCCTCAAGATACTCAGTCATTTCTAGCCAGTCACCTTCACAGTATGTCATACAGTCGAATGCTTTTAATCGAAACAACACTTTGATCCTTTCCCCACAATTAACTATACCCAGGGTGTAAACGAATATGCAGATATTTTAAAAAGCAAAAATATGTGAAAGATAAAATCATTCTGTTCCTTTCAGACACACAGGCCAAAAGTCATAAGTATGTGAACATGTACTTGAGGGCAGATGTGCTGCATCTTGTCGTCTATACAGGCAGTGTAAGTCAGGAGGCGGCAGTCTATATTGACCGTGCAATTAGGTTATATTGGGCCATGCATGGTGGGGCTTTGTAAGATGGTAGGATGGAAGAAGTGTAAGTTAGGATACCGGCCTCTGACTCAGTGCTCTGGCATACCATTGCTTTGCCTGGTACGCATGGTATGTCAATCGTTGCTACAGGGGCAAGAGGAGAAGGGTGGGTGATACCATAGATCAACTAGCAAGAGAGCGGGGGAGCATCCTGGTAGGAGAGGGAGGGAAGAGGGGCATGTAGGGAGATGGGGAGGAGGAGAGGAAAGGAGGAGGGGACAGGAGGAAGGGAAAGGAGAAGGAAAGCAGAGGAAGAGAGAGAAGGGGGAGAGATGTACCATAGATCAGCTAGCAGGAGAGCGGGGGAGCATCCTGGTAGGAGAGGGAGGGAAGAGTGGCATGTAGGGAGATGGGGAGGAGGAGAGGAAAGGAGGAGGGGACAGGAGGAAGGGAGAGGAGAAAAAAAGGAGAGGAAGAGAGAGAAGGGGAGAGAAATGTACCATAGATCAGCTAGCAGGAGAGCGGGGGAGCATCCTGGTAGGAGAGGGAGGGAAGAGGGGCATGTAGGGAGATGGGGAGGAGGAGAGGAGAGGAGGAGGGGATGAAAAGAGGAGAGAGATGGGTAGAAAGAGATACCATTAATCAGCTAGCAGGTGAGTGGGTACTGTCCTGGTAGGAGAGGGAGGGAAGAAGGGCATGTAGGGAGATGGGGAGGAGAGGAAATAAGGAGGGGAGAGGAGGAAGGGAGAGGAGAAGGAATGGAGAGGAGAGAGAAGGGGAGAGAGAGATACCTTAGATCAGCTAGCAAGAGAGCGAGGGAGCTTCCTGGTAGGACTGGGAGGAAAGGGGGCATGATGGGGAGATGGGGAGGAGGAGAGGAAATAAGGAGGGGAGAGGAGGAAGGGAGAGGAGAAGGAAAGGAGAGGAGAGAGAAGGGGAGAGAGAGATACCTTACATCAGCTAGCAAGAGAGCTGGGGAGCATCCTGGAAGGAGAGGGAGGAAAGGGGGGCATGGTGGGGAGATGGGGAGGAGGAGAGGAGAGGAGGAGGGGACAGGAGGAAGGGAGAGCAGAAGGAAAGGAGAGGAGAGAGAAGGGGGGAGAGAGAGAGAGATACCTTAGATCAGCTAGCAAGAGAGCGGGGGAGCATCCTGGTAGGAGAAGGAGGGAAGAGTGGCATGTAGGGAGATGGGGAGGAGGAGAGGAGAGGAGGAGGGGACAGGAGGAAGGGAGAGGAGAAGGAAAGGAGGGGAGAGGAGGAAGGGAGAGGAGAAGGAAAGGAGGGGAGAGAGAGATACCATAGATTAGCTAGCAAGAGAGCGGGGGAGCATCCTGGTAGGAGAAGGAGGGAAGAGTGGCATGTAGGGAGATGGGGAGGAGGAGGGGATGAAGGGAGAAAGATACCACAGATCAACTAGGGGGGGGGGGGGGGGGACCATCATGGTGGGAGGGTGAAGAAAGAGGTACATGTAGGGGAGATGGGGAGGATAAGACGATGGGAGGAGGGGAGGAGGGGATGACGGGAGGAGGGGAGCAAGAGATCTCATTACAGTAGCAGGAGTGTGGGGGAGCTTCTTGGTGGGACGGGGGGGAGGGGGGGGGGTATATATGAAGGGAAATGGAAAAGCAACATACAGCTAGGATGTAAGAGAAGTGGTGGGATGGAGAACTTGGGTGAATGTTGGGTGGGGGTGGAAAAAGATGCTTAGCAGGATATGTGTAGTCTGAGTTGCAGGATTTGATATTTGATTATGATTATGATTATGAAAACTATTGAAAATTACAAATAAAATATTTTTAGGTGTAGATCTGTTAGAAGAAGGTATGCAGGAGTAGGAGCTTGAAGAGTGAAAGGTAATACATAAGATGGAGAAGAGCAAATAGAGCAAATTTAAATGGCTTTTGTTGGGGTACATACTGCATGTAATGAGGCTACAGATTGGGATGCGATATCAATGTGATATGGGTCATGTGGATGGATTTGTTTGCCAGATGCCATTGACCAGCAGAAGGGGCAGGGAATGTACACCTGTGCAAAACAGTTTCATTCATCCACTCACAGGCATTATCAGTCACCCCAAACTAATATAAGTATGACTGTCTCTCCAGCCATTTCCCCCAATTCCACACTCAACCATGAACAGACTTCTCGACACATACAAATGTACAAGTATTTATAACTCTATCTGAACTTTTTTTGGAGTGAATTACATGTCATGTACATGTGCATGAACTCACACCATTCATGGATGTGTCCGTGGAGTAGATTACTTTGTATCCACTTTTGAATCTTTGATATCAATGTGCAAGGACATTGAATGATTCATGTTCCTATTTCACATTTTCAATGTACACATACTACATGTAGAAGTTTGTAAATGCATGTACATGAATGTGCAAGTGCAGTTTACTGTACATTCCGTGATGCGTGACATACCTTTTGTATACAACATGTAATAGTTTTATATAATTATGCAAGCAATTCATATTTTCTTGACTCTGTCGAATTGTTAGGGAAATGGAGGGCAGGTTGACAATCAATACAAGTATAAATGCACTGTCATCACAATAGTTTCACAATGGTACAAATTAATCATCTTTTGTTTCTATCTGAATACTAAGGAGTTGATAAGTGCTGTATGCTAACTATTCATAATTTGATGATTAGGATACATGAAGGGCAGTTTGGCAATCGATACAAATACACATGTCTTCTTATCCATCACAATAGTTTCATACAATGATACAAATTAATATTTTGTTTCAATCTTCATTTGTAGATAAGTGCAGTATGCTTAACTTTCCTTGATGTGCATGTGCATGTAACAATGAACCAATTGTACATACAATAGTTTTCTTCAGTGAAGGAACTTAATCATATTGTCTTCCTGTCTGAATCTTAGGATATGACGGGCTGGTTGACAATCAATACCACTACAAATACCCATCCTTATCCATCACATGTAGTCATCACACTGACACATCTTTACATGTCCAATTTAAAAATACATTTCTCCATGTCTAATCTCAGAACATGTATGTCTCATTGTCAAATCCCAATGTTCAGGGCTAGGATATCATGATGCATGTACATGTTTGTATGTGATGACAATTTGGGGTCAAGCCTAAAATGCATTCAGATGCAGCTGTTTGTCAACTGATCCAATGGGTAGTCTGTGACACAGACCCTTGTCAGTCAGTCAGACTGTCTGTCAGTCTGTCAGTCTGTCAGTTTTAGTGATTGTGATTCTATGGGTCTAAAAGTACAAAGACTAACTTTTATGTGTTGTACATGTACATGTATGCCTCTCTCTGTTTCTAAATATACAAGCAGTGGGTGAGGTGCTAGTCTTTGATACAAACACTTGTTTTGAGACATTGTCACAATTAAGTCTGTGCCTACAGACTATCCAATGGGTGCATGGGAGTAGTCTGTGTATTCAGACCCAGGTGACACCAAATTTGAGCAGCAGATTTTACATGTGCACACAATACTGTATGAGGCATAAATATTGTAAATTAAACACAAATACAGCCAGGCTGTTTTTTTTTTAAAGATTGCAATCACTTTTTCTAAATGCAAAAGATGATGTGATCTCAATATTTTATGAAGATAAATATCAAAACAATTCATTGTAAAAAGTAATATGCTAGCCCCATGAGGAATCTTATAAATATTAAACCTACATGTACACATTTGTACCAGCAAACTTCTCTTCAAACATTAAACTATAACTGTCACTGCACGTGGGCGACATGCTATTAATATCAACCTCACACTCATTTGTTTGCATTCCTTATTAGTTCCTGTATGAGGGGGATAATTAATTGCGTGGTCAATGATGTGATGCACTAGTAAACCATGATGATCCTGTCTATGAACGCAGAAACTTTGCATTGTGAGACATTAAGCTCTTAATGATAGAATGTCTTTGAATGTTAGCTGTGATGAGAGCTGTGGATTTCCTTTACATGCATACTGTAGTAAGTAAAATTAGCTTCCATTAAATGTTTTCATTCAACCCCCTTCATAATGAATCACTATGACTTTTCCCCGATCAAAATGCTAACATTTGAAAGTGCTAACTACACATTCGTATTTCCATAAAATAAAAACTGGACAAGGAAGATGACAAAATCAGAAAGGTCCTCAAACTATTGTTTACACCTGTATCTACTTAGAGAAACTGAGATGAAATGATAAAACTGTTTGAAACAGCTTTTAACAACAAAAAACAAGCACACAGTATTCATTCATTAAACAAATATTCTTATTCACATGTGCATGTACATTGTAAATGAAGGACATGCTACTTGAGTCTGTTGCTCCAATACAAGTTCCTCCTGTTATAAAGAGTCTAGCAATGCATAATATAACTAGTATCTTGACCAGCTATTTTGGACCAGCTAAGTTCTGAAAGTGAAAGGTCTAGAGAGGGGTTCTTACATACACTTTAAGCATTTCCCCTCCTACACACTATAGTCTAAATTTCAGACTGTTTAACTTGTTATTACATTCCATACTGTATGTCCAGTATTATGTACTGAAGGGCAATTTCATGGTTTTGGTTAAGGCTATGTAACAAGAGTAACTTATATTTCTTTGTTTGATTGAAAAAAGAAGTTTCTGTGCTGAGGATATGACTGCGTGTCATGGAAAGGTGGACTGTTTGCTTCCTAAATAATTATTTATATAATTTCTGCAAAACAAAATGGTAGTATATAATACGTGTAAGGATAGAAAGGTACAAAATTCTAATAATGATGACAAGAGAAGTGAGTGATCTTATAAAACACCAATAGTCACACCACACTCAATTATTTTCTTACGGTCCATCAGCCTGAATGGAGGCTATCCTCCACTCTATCCTGGACACACAAGTCTGAATAGAGAACCATATCATGTGAAAGGAGAGTGCATGTTTGATGATGCTGGTTAGTCACCGTGGGCAAGACACTTGCAAGTGTCTGTCATCATGATATATTTAAATTGGAAATGCTGAGAGTACATAAAAGGCAGCCTCTACACCTCTTATAAATTGCTTTTTGGCTAATGGAGCGTAGGTTAATCAGTATTTTATTTATTTCAATTTGCAAAAAATTCTGGATTTTCAAGGTCAATTGACTAGTCATGAATACATAACAAGGCCTTTACAGGGCATATTTTTTCTTCTTGCTTTCTAATTGACCACACTGTTTCTTTGGAATCAGATTTTTATCATTAAACATACCTACATGTATGTTAAAGATTGTCCGTCCCTTTTGCAAGCTTAAAATTTGAAATCATCTATCCCGATCGTAAATTGAAGAAAGTGTGATTCAAGACCATTTCTAAGAATATAGCATGTTGAAGCTTTCTGTAAATGTAAAAATTTCAGCCGTTAAATTTCAAACCGACTTTTTTTCGTCCTACGAAAAAAGTATTAGTCTTTGTTACAGTATCTATGTGGTTATTATGCATGTGTGAAATCCTGATTTTATGAGTAATTACCAAACTTTGGAGATGATTCCTTCTATAGAATTTTTTTTTCATAATGTGTTTTATAATTTGATAAACGGATTAATCAATAAAGCAAATATTTTAACACAAACTGCTAACAGCCTGAGGTAAAGACTATTAATCAGACATTGTTTACGTGCATTATTTGAATTTTACACTACGTATCAGTTTCAAATTATGAATATACAGCTTGCTAACACTTCTCTATGTTTTGCCAATGTTTCGATGGTTTTGTTATGATCTGAAAAAGGGACGGGCGGTCTTTAACAACAAATGAAATCTAGGAGTGCATTAACTGTGCAAAACTAATTTTAACAGTTTCCAGCATTTTGCCAATTTTAATATTAAGTGATCATTTCGTCTTTATTTTGCTTTGAAAAATCATTACCGTATCTCATGAGATTGAATGAATGATCTTGTGCAGAAATACATGTATACTGTATGTGCTCTTTCATTTGGTGCAGCTTGTATTATTTGTTATACTAATTGTTCTCGTCTCAAATGTCTTATTTGTTGTGCTTGATCCTGAATTGGTTAATATATTTCAGGACCATTTCACTTTTGCAAAACTTCAGTCTTAACTAGCTGTTTGTACGCACAGTTGTACTCACACCTTCCCCCTAACTGCATAATGAAGCATTATGACATTCATCTGCATTTCGTAACTCAGCTTCAGTGGCTAGAATACACTGTCTCTGAATCTATTAGTTGTTGCTACTGGGACAAACCTCAGACAAGCTTTGGGGTTACCATTAGTAATTTGTATAGTTTAAACAACGAGCATACAATTTGCATATTGGTACATAATGAAAATGGTCTATTTCATGAAGATGGCTACCAGTCTACCAGTCTTTCTTGGCTCTACAATGGATAGTGCAGTCTAGATGCATTTACCGTGCAGATTGTAAGCTAATAAGAGGCGGTTTGTTGACTACAGGAAACGGCCCAGCGCTGGTTTGACACTCCATACTTCCGCTTCCACCACCAGTCCAAAAACAAGTGTCTGATTCCAATTTCAGCGTGGGGGACCATCAACATAACTAGGCAGTTAAGGATATCCCTTACATGTAATGTACATGTAAGAATGTAGGTGTCGAAGGCTGATGTTTCAAACAGTACAGGAAAAGGTGGCAGGGATAGATTTAACATGCATGATACTGTACATGTATGTTGTCATGTGACAACACCATGGGCGAACTCGGAGTGACTGGCTAATTTTAAGTATTGAGAAATCATGTTTCATTTGATGTTATTGTACATTTTTGTTACATTGTAGGTTACATATACCATATCTGTGCATGTATTGAATGTTCACTTTCTAAAAATATCTATAGAACAAGTATTAAATTTTCATAATGAAAGTGCACACTATCTAAGAGGGTAGGATCAGGAAATGGAGGAACAAGTCTTTTAAAAACCGACCATCAGTTTTGAATGAAGAGAACGCCAAGAAGGAACGAAATAGAAATCCTGTGATGGCTACATGTAGTCCAATATCCTCAAGAAGTACAGTGGAAAGTCATGATGTAAAGTCAATATGAAAACACTGCTTCATTGTCAATTGACATGTAGTGTACAAGTAACTTTCATGAAGAAGGTCATGAATATATGAGCCTAATATGATATATTGTACATGCACATGTAACTTTATATATCATTATAGATTTTATGGGATGTAGTAAATAATGGGGCTGATTCAGGTTGTGTTTGTGTTATACCAATAAGCCAGTTTGTAATTACAATTTGCGCATGAGCAGATGAAGGTCATAGTGACCAAACCAGCTTGTTGGTTTTTAAATCACTGAGATAAGCATCGTCATTAATAAGTTATTTTAGAATATGCTTGTTATCCAATTTAAAAAAGAACACCAAGGTGTTCAATCATGGGGTATTTGACAACAGGCCAAACGACAACAATTAGTTTACAATAAACAATGTAATAGAAGCTTTCCCAATTGTTCACAGACCGTAGCCTACTATTCTTGTCACCTGTTTTGAGTTCCTTTATTAGAGGTTGAATATCGCAAATTGCTATGTCGGGTAAGCACATTACGTAACATCTCCTTTTGAAATGATATATTAATCAACTGCTTATCCTAATGGAAAAGGGAAAGGTCATAGTGACCAAACATGCTCCAGAGCTAACTATGAACTGGTGTATAGTACAGATGTGATAATTTCCTTTCCATTATAGTATCACATCTCCCCATATCCAGAGACAAAGGGGGTGGGGAAAATTCAGATTGTAACATTAACCATTAAAAATTCACTCTGTATTTTGTAATTTCCTCTGTTGTGCCATATATTTAAACTTTAATGAATGAACCCATATTGACTTTCACACATCATTAAGATGGCCCCAGTTTGTTGAGAAATGGGGGTCCCTGGGTAAGGAAATTGGATTTTCACCTAGTATGAACGGGGGGCTAACGCTTTAAAGGCTTTTTACACATCATTGAGGTAGCTCTAGGCCAATGGTTGGAGAGGAATATTGGCAGTATGAAGGCTCTATGGCCTGTATTCATGTACTAAATGTAAAAATGTATCTATCATCTGATTTTGTCACAAAAATCATTGATATTTATCACAAAATCACAACAGTGGGTAATTTCAATATTTCACTGTATTTTTATGTGGACAAACTCAATATACCATAGTAATTCTGAGGACGAAATCAATTGCATCGAATCAGTGATAATATTTCATGTTGTTTTATTTGGCGTCCCTTAACGTGAGTCCTGGTTTAGGACACTGCTTACGGTAAACCTCTGTTCTGAATACAGACCTATGCATGTATTCTTACTTAATGAATTTGACACACACGCACACACACACACGCACGCACGCACGCACACACACACACACACACACACACACACACACACACACACACACACACACACACACACACACACACACACACACACACACACACACACACACACACACACACACACACACACACACACACACACACACACACACACACACACACACACACACACACACACACGCATGCCAGATGACATGCTAGTTAAGAAATATTGCAGAGCTGACCACCTGCCTTTTGAGGTTAGCACCATTTTCAAAGAAAGCAGTTATAAACATAATGATATGTAACCTTGAGTATAGTAAGCAAATAATCAATGTCGGTGAAGGTAATGGGATGAAATATCACTTCCGAGGCGATCTGGATGTAGCTATCTTTCCGAAGCTTTTAGCTGAGGAAAGATAGCGTATACATTCAGATCGCCGAGGAAGTGATAGTTCGTCTCATTGCCTGAAACCAAAAGTTGATTATTTGCTTTATATTCCACATCTGATACCAACAATCTATAAAATGAATGACAATTTAACATACAAAAGCATTCGTGTTGGTGCGGCTACATATTCACGCGACGCTCCGAAACCCGGAAGCAAATTGACTTTGTGCACGCTATATAGACTCTACAAATTCCAACGAACACTATGACATGGTGATGCTAATTTGTAAGATTTTGACGGAAAAGCAAGAAGTAATCGAAATTCTCTTACCTGTGCGGTATCGGTGAGAACATAGATCCTCCGAGAATGCTCGTCATAATTCTAAGAAATTACAGGCAAGTGAAATTCTAGGTCAATTTTGGTACGAGGTGGTAGAGAATTGCACACTTGCTTTGGTGAAATACTGTGTGGGAGAAATGGAAGGCTTGCACTGCTTTGTATGTACGCGCGCGGCGCAGCGCGCTATAACAAAAATTTTAATTTCCGCGCGCGCACCGCGGTGTCGTCTGCGCTGATAGTCCGAGCTACGCACTTTTATTTCGCGCGTACTCAAAATATTGATCACGCGTTAGGACTGTGAGGAGTGAAGAGATCAGCGAAACCAAAAAGTACTATCACCTAGAGTGTAACGAACTTTCCTTCTCAAAAAAGTACTATCACCTACAGTGTAACGAACTTTTCTGCTCAGGTGATCAGATGGGAAACAGTACGCTTCATCACGTGATCAACTCTTGACCAATCATATAGCAACATTCTTAGTATGTGGAATATAATAATTGATAGGGCTGCTATCAAACGTTAAGCCGCATCAATAGGTTGCATGAATGCTTGATTGATTGATTGAATACTAAATGATCTAGATTGTATCTACAAAATAAAGGACATGAATACATGAATATTTAACATTAAATTTGGAATAAAGAGTTCACAGTTATAGAGGTATGATACTGAACATGCTAATAAATCTGAAATGTTTCTTTATCTTTATTTCAACTTCACGAAACAGGGACTCCTTTCTGTGTTTTTTTCACAGTGATATAGGATTGATATATTTCTTGTACCTTTTGCTAGGATGTGTTTGCGTTTCATGCATTTCATATTGCTGTTTGTGGTTAACAAGTTTGTTTAATTTTTACCTTTTTTGTGCAGGATATCTTGGAGTACAGAAAGAAAATCCGCCCCTTGAGGATTAAAATGTTGGATGGCTCAGCAAAAACTTTACTGGTAAGTGTTTTTTTCTTTGTCATCCCTTTTTTTTCCGTCTTTTCAGAAAGAAAGTTGCAAAAGACGGGCAGGAGGAAAGAGGTAGGATTACGAGGTGAAACTCTGCCTGAACAAACCGCTTCCTTACAGAGGTTGTTTCCTTACGTTGGAGGGGATGTGACCGATGGATACATGGAAGAAAAATCTCTGGAGATGGACGTGCCAAAAACAACAACCCACAAACAACTTAGAATGGCAGGTTAAAGACAGGGTGTTGTGAAACTCGGCAGGAATCAGCAGTAAACACTAACAATAACGTGTACGAAATCTCTGTCATAGCTTCACAAGCATTTTCAGGAAGAGGGAGAAACTGTCCTAGTTTACATTTGGACCGTAGCGAGCATAGTCTACTTTCATAATGGTATTGTCCCTCTCATCGCGCGACGCGTGCATTACTTTCATTGACCGCATGCACCATGGAGCGGACCATAGCGCACAGCGATCTGCGGTCTCTAGAATATACCCACCCAAAAACTCCTCAAAATCTATTAATCGCTATAATTTTGTTTAAAGTCTGTTTCCAGTTCTATGATTGGAAGGGGAGTTCTAACACAGTTTCTTCTTCCTTCTTTCTTGTTTAAAAAAAAAAAAAAAAAAAAAAAAAACATTTTTTTTTTTACCTGCAAAAGGGACACCCTCTCTTTAATGTATTACAAAGCACAAGGTGGTGTCTCTTATGATACACTGAGTGTGACACATAGACACACCAGTATGTGACTTATATTAAATCTTCAGGCTTAGTAGGAAGGGGGGCAAAGGGGGGGGGGGGGGGTGCTGTGTAACCTGCATTATCAGGGGCTAAAGAAAAGATGATTAAACTCCCCAGGTCCCAATATGTGTGTTTAATGTCTTGCTTTGTTAGGAGTCTTTGATTAAGGTGAGAAGCAAAGCAGACTGCATGGATGGTGCGTTCATTACATAGGAACAGTAGATGTTGTTTCAGGCCATCCCCTTTCCCCTCCTCACCCTTCCCCCTTCATTTGTTCATTCATCATAGGATTTTAATGTGGGATTAGAGTGCTCAAAATATTGATGTTGCGTGGAATGATCCAATGCCCCATGTTCTACACATCATACTCAGGAATATTGGCTTGGGATTAAGGAGGTAAGAAAATTTAAAAATGGTGTTTAAGATGAGTTTCCCCTCCCCCACTCCACTATATGTTACATACTTCAAAGTTTTGGTGGGGGAGTGTGGCACCCAGAGCATTGATAATAGATGAAATAGTAAAAGGAATGTATGTGTGTGTTGAGGGTGGGGGATGGGGGTGGGGGGGGGGGAGGGGAGAATAAGCTTATCATCTGTCCAATTGTTTGCCCCATTTATATTGTTCTGTCACCTCATTACAAAAAGAAATATTGCGGGTGACAGGCTGTTCTATATTTACTTTCATGTGTGAATGGCAATAGGTTAATGAGTATGACTTCACACAAACATACCATATTGACTCTAACATACGTTTAACATGATTGCCACCAGTAGGTTGTGTTGATACCACAACATGTAATATTACTGTTGAATCGGTTCTCTTATGATATTTATAAGAGCACAATGCCACGTCATACTTGATATTAATCATAGAAACCTGCATAGGGATTAGATGATATCTGCTGTTAAAGCACCAATGTGGTAGTATGTGCGTAACACCCGTCTCCTACTCTTTTCCTTTTGTCAGATTGACGATAGCAACACCGTGAGTCAGATGCTGATTACCATCTGCACCAAAGTTGGTAAGTGGCAAGGCTCTCTTTCTCTGCTAGGCTCTAACATTTCTCTCTTACTCTGGAATCCAAAGTTGCTTCTAGAGGGGAGAACAGCGACTGATCTTGAATTTTGGTTTGAAGGTTTTCATAAATATTTAATTTTATTGATGTAAAGTTCCCTTTGTCCTTTTTGTGATGATTTTGAACAGCTGCTTTTCATTTTGTTTGCCCTTGAGTCTGGCATTTGCATAAGTGATGTTATAAATTTCCTCTGTCACATACATGTAAGTCTGAATCATATGATGTTCCTTGAAGGTTGATGATGATTATATGACGAGTTTCTTGGTACAACATGTGGTCGTCCTTAAAAGGAGCATTGGGTTATTCCTTCTGCCTAGCTCTGAAAAGAGCTGCTCAAAGCGCGAGTTATTTGAATCATGTTCATGTTACAGTTCCATGATATAGCAGAATCTGAGATCGGCTTCTTAGCAAGCATTTGTTTGCAGTAAAAGATTGCAATCACTGTGCAGATAATCTAAGACTCATCTGTAAATTTAAACAGTCTTGATACAGTTTAATTAAATCAAATATAGATATGTCATACCACCTTCACACATTTAAATGTGTTCTTGTTTTTATTTCAGTTGATAATCTTATATTATCATTCTGATGAGTTGCTTTTAGGATCACATATGATTTTGACTACAGATTATTATTGCTCTTGTGTGTACTGGGAGTGCAGTTCACTCTCATAAAGAACCAAGATTTTTGACATGAACATTTATGCAGCGGCATGATGAAATATGAATGGAGCTGAGGTATTGTGTCTTTAATAATGCAGGTCTGATTCATCCTCCCAGGCAATGCATAGCTCCATGCCAGACTAGTTCACCATGGAATAGTATTTCAATTGTATGCGTACATCTCTCCAGCAAAGCAATGTTTTCACATGCCTTCCACAAATTGGGCCCACTGAAAATGGAACATGTTGTTAGCATTATATATAAGTTATTGCTACATTGGGTACATTTCAGGCAAACTGTAGGGCTGCCATTAGTAAACTTCTGTGAAGCAAGTATGCATACATTTTAAAAAGTTTCATGTGAAATGCTTAATTTATTAATTTGTTTAATGAACTAGCATGTTATTAATAAACCTGTATTACTCAACGTTTGACAATAGGAAACGGGTTTATTACAGAGGGATTGCACATGAGTATTGTGAAGTGTGTATATGTACAGCTGTGAAAAAACCTAAAAGAGCCAGTGTCTCATATACATGTCTATGATAAAGCAGCCCATAATTCATGCATCCAGTAATAACGATGCCGACAGTATGGGTGCTGGGTTGCAAGAGATGCTTCCCGCTGGTGTCGTAATTGATGTCGCATTAACACCCAGATGTTGCAACCTTTCCTCCCCTCCCCTGCGCCCCGTCCCTGGTCCCTGCAGGTGTGACCAACTATGACGAGTATTCCCTGTGCCGAGACATCCAGGAGGAAGACAAGAAGGATGCCGGAGGAACGCTCAACAGGAGCACCCTCAAAAAGGTGAATGATTCAATAACCCCCCATCTGGGCAGACAAAGCCCCCCCCCCCCCCCACCCTACCTCGTACACGCCCCCTAATTTGTAGCCTGTAATTGTTCCGTAGCTTCAAGACTGTCTTTTTGATTGTGAAAATGTGTTTGATAGAGTGTGTGTGTTTGTGTGTGTGTATGAGTGTGTGCGCATGTGCATATATTTTTGTTGTTGTCGTGTGTGTGTGTGTGTGTGTGTGTGTGCATGCATGTGTGTCTGTGCGTGTGTGTGTGCGTGTGTGTGAACAACTGTGAAGGGAAAGAAAGTTCATGCTGGGTTGTTCATGTACACGTTTAATTGCCCTTGACTCAGAGAATACAAGCACATGTTGGTATTGAAGATGCCCCATGGATCTGGTGAAAGTGTTAATCCGATAAAGGGATAAAGGCATGGGATAAAGAGATTAAAGCCGATGCAGAGGGCAGACATTTCACTACAGGTCTGCATAGAGCCAGCGAAGTCTTAGGATCCCCGCAAAGACTGATTATACTCTCCCTTTAAGACTCTCATTACCATTGGCATGAATATGTCCAGTAAGCCGATGGGTTGTTTATAGCCTGGCAATGTAAGGTTTAACTCATCTTGTGTCAGAGAGAATGGTATACTATGGGTGTTGTGTGCTTTGATAGTTAATAGATACATGTATACCCATGAGTGATTATCCGATGTTACTTTCAAGATATTATCACCCTGGCAGAAGTGTCAATTATTTAAACCAAGTGATATCCGTGTTAAACATAGCAGTTGCGTCTGGTCAAGCCTTGCTGTAGTGACAGTGCCATGATTAATGTATGAAGTCATTTAATTTGACACCACCTACAGCAAAGTCAGAAAATTCCAAATTAAGCCTAGCTGTAGGCAGAGAATTGTAACTACATTTTTATGATATGCAAGTGGTATCATATTTACATATTCTGGTATTAATCCTTTGCGTGCCAGACAAAATGCCCTTCAATGCTATTTGCGTGTATTACTTGTGAATGAATACACACGTGGCACACAAAGAGTTAAAGCAAACTTATGCCACCAAACTCCTTTGAAAGTCTAATAATGTTTGCATGGCGTACATATTACTTTCTGTACTCGATCAAAGTACAGGAAGTAGGTGCTAGGTCAAACAAGCACATTTCTAAAATGTTTTTATCAGGGAGAATTAGAATCTGATATGGATCAGGGGCCATATTCATAAAACATTACTTAACCTAGATAGTTTTCTATAATAACAGTATATTCAGCTACAGTGTATAGGCATTTTTTTGCAACCAGCCACTATAGGCTGGAAAGGTTTTATGAATATGGCTCCTGACCTCTATAAAATCATCAGCCCTTTCTAGGGCAAAGAAATGACCTGCATGATTTGGATGTGTCTCATCAACATACAAGTCATGTGTCATACTACAGGTACAAGCACCTTGCCACTTTCGGTGATGTCATTTACCTGGAAATATATTTGAAAGAAAGAGGCCCCCCAATTGCTTCAGGACCTATTACCTATCCCCGGTCAGGAAATCGTAATTATGAGCGGTGTGAACGCAAAAACAATTTTGTGTGCCGTGATGTCAAACGCGCTTGATGTGGATGTCTCCTTTAATTATGTCAACTACCGTGGGCTACTGTTCCTTCTCCCCAAGCCACTCTGGTGTTTCCATGGCGATCACTACCGGTGTGTTTGATTTCAGGAGTGATAACTTCTATTTGTTGATATTGTTTATCAACGGCCTCTGCCTCTTTCTTGTTTCTGGAATGTCCATCCTGAGTGTGGAAATAGTTTCCTGCAGATAAGGTGGCCTGATACCGAACTTGCAAGATCCCCTTTCTCTATTAAAAAAAATACATATAAATGTATAAGCAAAAATATGTGCTTGATTTTGTATATATGCTTCAAAAGGTCCAATAATGAATTGAACTCACTCGTTTTGTGTAGGGTACTTAAGCTACTATGGGTTTGACCACAGTTTACTTGAATTAATTTGATTGTATCGTGACCCTTTTAGATGTCCATGCTAAATTAAGTGCAAGTATCTGCTGAAACACCATGAAATTTGCTTAAACCGTGGTCTAAATTAAAAAAAATGCTCTTGAGTGTGAAAGCTCCTTTTTTTTTTTTTGGGGGGGGGGGGGGGCATACTGCAGATACAGCCCTGCCCCTATAGTGGGGGAGTGGGAAGAAAGCAATTCAAAATATGCAGTGAATGTCTCAGAACACAGTACAGCAGATCCCTGTCCAAGAGATAATTTACTGGGCACGGGAGCCAAATACAGTATACATGCTCCAGATCATTATCTGTCTGGTTATCTGCCATCAGCAAATTCAGGGGCATACCGAACATTGTATGTGTTACATGTATGTTTCATTGTGGCTGGGCTCCAGATCTTTTGTTTTGTTGTTAGGACAATGATTCACCTCTCACATCTGTTGGCTTCCATTTGTACATGTCTTGTGTAACTTAGTTTAAAGACAGTGTTGACCTTTTGCAGCTAGGCCAAACAAATATTTTGTAAAAAACACAGAAAATGAAAGAGACTACTGTATACGAAGTTTCCTTCCCATAATGGAACTGGAAACTGATTTTGAGGGGAGTTGTATTGATTGCTAGATTTTGGACCCATCCAAAACCTTCAATGGTTACATCAACGAAGAGCTGATCAGTTGCTTCAGTTGCATTATTTATAACCAATATACTCTATTGTGCACATAAGCGTAGGGAATGTGTAGAGTATGCCTTGGGGTGTGAAGAACTACAACAGAGCTTGATTTTATGAGTAACATTGTTTGAAATGAATTGATTGATTGGAAAAAAAAGACAGAAGTTCACTGTTCAAAATGTCATGCATTTCACAGTAACACTCCATTGTCAATTTTGATGAAATCATTGATAGTGTAGAGAATGAGAGTGTTTATATGTATTACCAAATCTTCAGGATTTTCTTCCCCGCTAAAAAGCGGAGACGGATGGGGGGTGTTAAACTGTAATTGTCGTTCCTTTGTTGTCTATTGTATTGGGTAGTCCATCTTGGCAAGATACTCTCTGTTCTAAGATGCAGATAAAGGACACTGCTAAAACCTTGGTTTTAGTGGGAAAAGATGAGTTTTATCAGCAGCCAAATTTGAAACCTTGGACTGCTCCCATACATATGTTTCGTGAATAGTGCAAGGGAAATGATTATGTGATACATGCAAGCTTTGTTGATATAATGTAATATCATGACGTGTGATTACAATGTGGCAGATAGTGAGAAATGTGAGAGAGAATGTGTTGGCATCACTTAGTGACAACATGACATGACATGTAGAAATTGAAAACATGAAAGCTGATATTGGCATTGACTCCCATGTGATTGATGTTTGGGCATTGAAATGTTGGCAATGGGGAAAATAAATGGGTTGACACAGGAAATTGATGGTACGTGTATAAAGATTGAGCTCAGATTGAGCTCTGATGGTGAAATTATCCACAAGTGGCATGTTAAGGGTACATGTGTTGCCAGTCAGTCAAACAGTCAGTTATAGATTTGATTTATGGATTTTATCAGCTAATTGCAGTAGTATGATATGTATTTGATTTGTTTAACTGCCTTTTTTCTTTTTTCCAAACATGCTTATCCTTGATATTCTTGTGATGATTTGATGCGTGACTGAGGTTCCATTTGTTTATGAATGGGACACACTATGCGCCTATATCTGCATCCATTCTTAAATGTCTGTCAGTAACTCACTTTTTGTTTTCATTCAACTGTAAGAAAAGAAAAAAAAAAGATTGAAGGACATCTATAGAGATGAATAGAAGATGGAGACAATGAATAGGAAATATGGGTTTTCAGTAAGGCATTGGGCGTTTCCATTCGACTATAGGAAATTGAGGGACATCTATTCTTAGAGATGAACAGAAAATGGAGGCATTGAATAGGAACTATGGCTTGTCAGTAACACGTTATTGTTCTCATTCAATTCTAGGAAAAGAAGAAGGATCCAGCGACGTCCATTCTTCGAGATGAAAAGAAGATGGAGACACTCAAGAGGAAGCTACACACAGATGACGAGAGTAAGCCATGAGGATAGACCAAACTCATTCTATCATGATAGATTGTACACCACGGTCCTGTCTCACATAGAATGAGTTACTATCAATTGCAACCTTCTATATCACTAACCATCACTGCTATCTATTGCAAGTCCAAGCCTGTGCAGGATTTTGCAATCAATCACATAGTTACCACTGATCCACACAAGTACCAATTGCAAGTTACAATGGATGTCAATGGTAGGTTCTTTCAAATATGGATTTATGATTGATATCAATCGTACGATCAATAGATCAATCGTACGAATGATCTGTCGATTGTATAATCAATGTGATGTATCTTTGTGATACAGGCCCCAGACCTATGAAGCTTGTTAGTGCCGTCTTCATCAGCTTTGGACTGATATAGACACATCTGTTAAATATATGCCTCAGCCTTCCATGAAAACTGGCATGGAGGATATTGCTACTGCAGGTCTTCTTTCTACCTTTATGAAATCATATGGGCATGGAGCCTTTCAGTATACTCTTTCTGAATTCTGGATTACCTTCCCTAGGTTTCTAAAAGAATGTTCAACATTTGATCAGTTTAATAACAGTTGAAAACTTACCTGGTCGGACAAAGAATATGTTCAGTAAAACAATGTATTTTCAAGTGAATATATGATGAATTTAGTATTTGTACAGTGTTAATTATTTTTTGGTCTCTCTGTCTTTCTCTCTCTCTCTTTCCCTCTTTCCCTGATTGTATGCACTACATGATAATTGAACATCATAATTATCATTTGCAAGGAATACATGTTAAACCATTGGATACTGCCAAAGAACTACAACCATATATCCATTTAGTACAGTACTTATAATGACTATCAGATTATGAATGATTTATCTGTCCAATGATTAAGGTTGCCACTGTCAGGTATTATCAGTGTGCTATGTGCTTGATATCTCGCTCACCGAGATGATACAATTGTCACCATAAGTGGGCTGAAATAGATTATTTTCTGGACTACAGCTGTCATATTGCGGTGTGAAACCACTCCGTCCCACTTACCATAAGCTTAGCCGTAAGCTCACCATGGGAAGGCCATATTTTTATTACTAACCTCATTTTTGGCTCGAGAGGTAAATTCCCAACAACAGCCAAAACGCACGTCCCTCCAAGTAGGCTCATGAAACTATTTACATTGGAAAGGACTAATTCATACCCAGGATTTCCTTTTCCAATTGGTAATATGATGCTACTTGATTGTGTTTGGAGAGCTTATCACATGTGATATGAGCTTGAGGTGTATCAGATTCCTATCATTGTTGAATTTATATTCTCAGGCAATAATAGAACAAGCTCTTTTCCTCTCTTGCTATTGTAAATGCTGAAAGAATGTTATGAGAGCACACACATCCTGTGGAATCATACAAGTGTTTTTTGGTATTTAACTTTCCATGATTTCCTTGCTTCTTTGCCCTTGCCCAAGTATATGGACACTCTACTTTTTTGTGTCTTATGGTTTGCAAAGTGCCAATTTTAAAATGATACACAAAATAGTATGCAGGCAAAATAGAGCTTCTTTAAAAGCTTTGGGATTGTTGAAGACGGAAATAGCATTTTATTTTCTGATCATATTACTGTAGCTAATCTAATAAAACATTAGCATGCTATTTTGAAATTTGAAGCTAATGAACTCGACCTACAAAACTCCAAACTTGCATACATGTACATGTATACACTATATGAGGCAAGGGAGGATCTTTGGGGGGTGGTGGGTGAGTGTGTGTTTGTGTGTGTGTGTTGGGGGGGGGGGGGCGTGGAGTCTGTACTGTTGTTCCTCTTACCAGTGAGTTTCAAACAATTAGGCATTAGTATCAGGTGGGCAGGGTGGGGTGATAAGGAATTGCCCCGTCCCTTTGTAGACTGATTATTTCAAGCTCTAAGAAGATTGGGAGTCACGTTAACTTTTCTTATAATCTATATTCCTGCTCAGTGAACTGGCTGGATCACACACGAACCCTCCGAGAGCAAGGTGTGGATGAAAATGAATGTCTCATCTTCCGCCGCAAGTACTTCTACTCCGATCAGAACGTGGATAAGCGCGACCCGGTGCAGCTCAACTTGCTCTACGTCCAGGTAAGATCATAGACTGATTTCCAGGCTTTTGGACACATTCAACCCAAATAACATTCAATCAACGGGTCTGGCTGCAGTAGACTGATTATTCTCAATTATTTTTCTGGCTCACCCAAGGAAAGAGGGAGAAAAGAGGAGAATAAGAGTGTGACTAGTCTCATGAATATTAGATTCTGTTTGCATAAGAAATGTCCAAAACCCTTGGATCCAGGCTAGTGTTAAGATGAGTTAATAAGATGTACAACTTTTATTGTTCAAGGGATACTCCACAGTAAATGAAATCTTTCTGAAATATAACAAATTGTAACATTGCATCACCTTATTTCAATTAGAATGTAGCTAAAATTGCATTTTCAACTTCCTACATGTCCAGGAAAATGTAAATTCACAATTGATATAAAATATGATAGAGTGTTGTTTAAGGGATACTTCACACCAGTGCAAAGTAATTTTGAATACTTGGTGAATCAGATTTAGAGGTAAATTCAGCAAAGACCTCTAGTCAGATTGGAATGGGGATCAGTATAACCTTGTGCAACTCGACTCAATGTCCAGTGGTTTTAGAGTTGTGTGCTCGATTGGAAATCTGCAGTGCTTATAATGTTTGCAGAAGGCTACTAACCACAAGAGGAACTGAACTCTAACTAAATGCACCAAATCCTGCAAAGTTGATTGCAAAAGCACATGTAGTTTTTGAGATTAGCAGTAGCTAGAAAAAGTGGGCATGTTACAAGGATTAAAGAAGCTTAAGAGGATTATTGAAGCGATTAAAGAGAGGTTAAGCTATTAAGAAGCATTTAAGGAGAGGGCTGAAGAAAAGTGGACAAGATATGAGGCTTTGAAAAGGTATCAAAGCAGATTGATGAAACAGTTTAAGAGATTAGTGGGAGTTTCAGACTTATTGTGATATAACAATTGAGAATGGGGTTTTAAAAATTCATGGTTTTTCTGCAAGTTTGATGAGATTTAGTCTGATTGTGAGGAAGCGCACATTCAGTGGTCACTAAAAGGCATTTACTGATTGAGTATGTTTTGTTTTTGTTTTGGTTTGTTATTACTTTATGTTTTGAAGAGCATGAATTTAATCAGCATTCCTATTTAGCAGAAGAAAAATTCACCTATGGGTAGTATTTCTAATTTTTGAAGAACAAGCAATAAAAGATCATCATTAGAAAGATAATTTATGCAGTCCCAGTAGTAAGGACAGCATGCTCCATCCTGTAGATCAATAAATTGAATTTAATTGAAATGAATTAAATTTATTGACATCATCATTGTAATAAAGTATCACAAACAATCAAAGTGACACAGAATATGTTTTAAGCATAAATATAATGCAATTTCAAAAATGTCAACTGTCACAAGATATCCAAGATATCCTCAAGATATCATAATCATAATCTACCATTGGTTAACATAGTACTTTACCTATTTTCCACAACCTACAGTGAATCAGTGAACTGAAAGATGTATATCGGAATATACAGTGGCATACTCATGTACAAATTACCTTCACTGAAAATGATTTCTTTTTATAATGAATGAATGAAGAAAGAAAATAATTTGCTTAGTTTTTATTTCTTTTGACTTGTTATTCATTTATTTACAGGATGGAGCATGCTATCCTTACTGCTAGGTGTATACATTTATTTTGTAATTGAAATTACTAGTACTCCAGAAGGCCCTTTCACTAAAATCAAGATAGTAAATTTATTCTGGGTATATACTGTACCTAATGTTTCTTTTCTGATTTGCATTACATCAGTCCTTGTAGAGAAATCAAGATTGTAATTGTCCTTTTCTTTCAGTCACGTGACGCTATCCTGAATGGGACCCACCCCTGCTCTCTTGAAGAGGCGTGTCTCTTGGCAGGAACCCAGTGTCAGATCCAGTACGGCGACCACAACGAAGCCAAGCACAAACCAGGATTCCTTGAGTGAGTCCCTCTCTCAGCAACCCCCCCCCCCCCCCCCCCACCTCCAGCGCCCCCCACAATCTAATGACAATAAATTAGTCATGGAATACTAGAGGGATGGAAGGATTGCAAGAGAAAGTTTCTACAGGAACATTTACACCGGTAGCAAGATCATCATGTTTTTTTTGTTGTTATACATCTCCAGCGAAAAGTGAAAGTTGCTTGGCAGCTACCCCCATACACAGCCCAAAAGCTCTTGTCAAAAATCTCCTGAGTTTCACTGGCAGTCGAACTCTGCTGATTTGACAGCCAGTTTAAATAGTGGGGGAACACACTTGATTTATTTCCAAAATTGATTTATTTTAATGCAAATAAGCCTTATTTTGCATTGTTACCCTGCACTGGATGACAGGTGAAAATACTGAGTGGTTTATTGTTGTCTGTGCTTGATGTTTTCTTTTGAGCATTGTCCATGATTTTACAGATTAGAATGTTGATCTCTAAAATGAAGGCCTTATCAGCACTTTGTAGCACCACCTGAATATGATGATAATGATGGTGATGACGATGTCATGTATGAAGTGTAATAACAAATTGACTTCATAAAGTTAATGTTATTCTCCATGGGCAAGAAGAATGATGTTACTGTGAAAATTTCATTTTTCGACAGGGAAAATGAAAAACTATTTTTCTTTATAATACAATGATGCAATTAAAAAATCAGATTGTACATTTTTATGATTGATATTATTTATATACTTTGAAATTACCAATCGTCCAGAGAAAAGATTGATATTTTGTGAGTTCAATAAATGGCATGTGCAGAGCTGCTAAGTCTTCCTGATTTCACAGGAGACTCCCTGAGAATAGACCAATATTACTGAATTGGATTTCATCACATCACCCAATCTCCCTGATTATTAATAGATTATTGTCATTAGGTTATATGCATTTGATAGACGTCTCCCTGATTTCAGAGGAAATTTCTTCAAAATCTTCTTGATTGTCAAATTTTAATGTTGGTAGCTCTGCATGTGTTTCATGTGGACATAACCTCGACTCAATTCATTAATCTCTTCCAGACTGAAAGATATGCTTCCCAAAGAATATGTCAAAGTCAAAGCCGTGGACAAGAGGATATTCATGGTAAGTATTGATCAATTGTCTTCCTCTGCATATTTCAATGGTAGCTTTGCTACAGTTGATATGCATGATATACAGCAATGTATAGGGGTAAACAGCATGGTTTGTTATGGCAAGCTGAATCATCTGGGCCCCCCACCACAAAGAGTGAGTTGCTATCTATTGCAACTTTGCAACTCGCCGTACCACAAACGAGCACTGCTATCTAATGCAAGTCCAAGCCTGTGCATGATTTTGCAATCAATTGTTGAGTTACGACAGATCCACACAAGCTTAGATCAATAGCAATTGCAAGTTGCAATTGATATCTATCGATCATGTGTTCTTTGTGACACAGATTTATGATTGATATTGGTCATACGATTGATCAATCGATCATACGATCAATGGTAGGTCTTTGTAATACAGTCCCTGGTGGATGCAGAGTGCTGAACTCACTCTATGACAGACAGCATACTGTTTTATGGGACTTGTGTGTGTTAGTGTGTCAGTAGTGCGAGAATGCCCCAGTAGCATATAAAGACTTAAAAGGGGAACCATATCTATTTAAAAAACGTAGATCCTTAATTGTTTGAGCGAGGAATGTTATGGAAACACCTGCAGTGTGTAGAAGTATAACACATACTTCCTTGTTTCCTGATGATAAGAGTATAATGTTGGATTTATGTTGTATTTCAACTCTAAATTAGGAATGGGTTGACTCGTTGTCTGGTTGATCTACTTAATGTTTCAAATAGCTTTCTGCTTTAAAGCCACATGTCAACCTTATTTCAAGTTTGAGATAGTATTTTAAAGAGACGCTTATTCCTAATGTGTACGTTGATTGCAAATGTCTCCAACTTTATTTAAAGGAATTGTTTTAAGGTCGGAGTTTATCAAAACACATCTATACTGTATTCACATGCCTTGTTCAATGATGACTTGAAGCCAACAGTTGTGGTGATCATTGTTCATGGAATTATGACTGTTTGGATTATCTGGGTAGACAACTTTCCCTCAGCTCTACCCACAATAAAGAGCATGCATTGTCTCAGCTCCAACACTGGTTGTTACTATGCTAATTGAAACATGCATACTCATGCAAGTGGATTAACGTTTTTTTGAAATTACAACATCTCATGCAGACACAAGCAAAATAACAATAAATCTAGTGAATTTGTAGAATTTGTCTCTTGCTGCTGATTGAGTTTAGGCAGCTTTACCCTCACAGCTGTATAGTGATAAGAATAATATCTCGGCTCCAACCCTGGTTGGTATTATACTCATAGATACGCATATTCATACAAATTGATAAACGCTGTTTGAAATCACACTATCTCATAAACAAACAAAACGAAAAATAAGTGACTGAAGAATTTCAATGAAATTGTCTCTTGCTGCCGTTTGCCAGAGTTGGTTTAAGCTCCTTCAGACTGCGGTGGTTATCAGGGGAATGTTATCACATGGCATTGATTCATCGCTTTCATCATACATCGTAAGGTCACATGTGCCACAGCCAAGCCCTTGGATCGCTGTGCCTGCTGCCATCGCATTAGGATGATGTGCAGAGAAGGTTCTAGTTTGTCCGTCAAAAGCATGACCAAAAGTCTAGTGACTGATCCCACCATAGCGCACTTACAGCTGTCTTTCATGATAACGTGCAAATATACAACAATGTACGTACAATAGAATTCATGCAAAAGTTAAAAGTGCAAACATGGAAGGTGTATTTGCACATGAATGTTTCTCCAATTTGCCCCTTCCTATTTACCGGTAACTGATTTAGTTTCCTTCTATCGACCATCTAGAACTCTTAGATCAAGCTCAAAAGCATTATTCACTGTCCCACCAATCTTAACTAAATCATAAGGTGAATGTTCCTTTGCACATGCCTTAGCAGCTTTATGAAATGCACTTCCCGATTCTATGAGACAGCAAAATGATTTAGATAAGTTTAAAGTTCCTTTTTAAAAGGTATTTATTCAATAATTAATCTACACATACACATACATGCACAGTGTCCAGCACCATATCCACAAACTTGCTTTTAAGTTACTTTATTCTTACTTTAATTTTCTAACTTCATTTGCGTGCATAGGGACATGCTGTCTAGCCATGTGTTATGCGCTGTAAAAGAAACAAGCATTATTATTATTATTATTATTATTATTATTATTATTATTATTGTTATTATTATTATTTTGAAAGTGACTAGACTGACAGACTGGGATGTTTCATGCATGTTTGTATAGCAGTTTCATCTTCTAAATCAGCAGTGTTTTAGAGACTAGTGCCATGGTTCTCATTCATCAATTCTGGTTTCTTCTGCCAAGGAATGACCTGTTCAGTATAAGAATCGGTTTCTGATTGGTCAAGTACATCAGTAACAAGGGGCAGGGTTACAAAGACGAGACTGTGTCAGTCATCCTTCACACAATTGGCAGGCTCTCTTTTGTCCAGATTGCAGTTTGTGTTAATTGAATAAGGCCTTCCTTGATACTCTACATACCGTACAGTGTGGCTTGAAAACAAGAGCATGACCTCGATATAGTTTTTAACAACCAGGCCAGCTTGGAAGGCTACATAGTGGGAACAGGGATGCAAATTGTTATATATTCTACATTTCTCCTTTTGAACATCTTGGATTCAGCTGATCTCTCTTTTTCCAACAAGTTCTTCCTTTTCCTCTTTAATTACTAGAAATGTTTAGTTTTCCCTATGACCAGCGTACATAAACTGAATCCTTGGGGAGATTTGTGAATCAAGATTTTGGGAACAGGGATGCAATATATTCTGCATTTCTCCTTTCGAACATGCTGAATTCAGTTTTTTTGTCTTTTCCCTACAAATTCTTCCTCCTTCTCCTCTTCCTTAAAGTTTTCCTTTTCCCCTATGAGCCATGTATATCAAATGAATCCAAGTGAACATGTGTGAATCAGGAAATGTAGAATACACTGGCTCACAGATCCAACATGGCTGATTTCCAAGCAGGACCAATAAGTGGTTGTCATGACGAATTAAAATGAGGGAGAAACTGTCATCCAGACTGCCTGGTATTCAGAAGTGATTACATTCTGATCCATAGTGATTCAGTTTCAATGGGTGGAAAGCACTCTGAAATCACTAGTTGTTGCTACCGCAGAAATCTAGGCCAGCTTTGGCATTACCATGAGTAATATAATGTTTACTTAAAGGACAAACATACAAATATGTAGGGTATTGTAATATAGTCTAACGGCTACAGCACACATGCTGCTAATTTGTGTCATGTAAATTCAAACGCTATTTGCAACAACCCCCAAAACACAAGTCATGTTTTAAATTAATCCATTATTCTATGATTGTACGGATGTTGTATTTTGGTGGAACTAAATGAAATTAGAAAAAAAGTGAAATTTGCTCTGTGCACATCCATAGGTAGTGTATTTTCACCAAGCTGCTTATACTGTATGTCATCAGTATTGCTTTGTTTTTGTATAGGATCACAAGAACATGATCGGCATGAGTGAGCTGGATGCCAAGGTGAAGTATACTCAACACTGCAGATCCCTCAAGACATATGGTATCACCTTCTTCTTGGTCAAGGTAAGAAAGGAGTCCATCGATATGGATAATGGTCGGTGCTTATACAGCGAGTATCATGCAGCTTTGGTCTTTAACCCTCTCAGTCCATAGGCAATGATTTATGTTATAATGGCTGTGGGACTATCAATGCTTGGTATTGGGAGTGTTAAACATTATGAAAGGGAAGGAGAATTAATAAATTTCATGTTTATGGTCATCATTTTTGGAAGAGTGTTAGTAACTAAAATTGTAAACCCAAATTTAACTTTCATTTTTGTAAAGTGATGTGATTACTATGTTACTGTGTCAACCAGTAAACAAGCAAAATCATTCCTTCTTTTTGAATAGGAATACATTTCTGAATACTGGTACTCTCCCATGCATCTTTAACATTCCCACAGTATTTAGAACTGTGGTCTTGATGGGATCTTGCATCTGTCCTTTAATTGTGAAAGGATGCGCCCATAGAGATGTACAAGCCATTGGTAATGAAATTAATACTATGCATGGTTATCCATTTCTGTGGGACACATTATTACAGTCATTAAGATATTGTTTTTGGTCAAGGAAAGAATATATTCATGGATAATACAGTCATGTATCAGTGCTTGTAGAGTAAATGTCATTAAGTGTATTAAAAGGAAAGATAAACGCTAAATGTATGTTCTGTGAGACATGTTTTTATAGTAATTGAGAATTGTTTTGAAACAAGGAAGTTCAAATGAACTTCCTACTTGGGTCACAGTCAGCTCAAAGAATGCTATAAAGTGATTAAGCCATATCCTCCATATATTTGCTAGTTGACATTGATAACCCTTTGCTTTTTATAGGCTTTATATAGGTCACACTGTTTACAAATATGAGATTCCTGCTAGTACATTTGTATATAATGTGTGTGCATGTGCCAAGAAGATACAGTAATCTTATAATCACAGAAAAGTTGTGAAAATGATTCAGATTTGGAGGATTTTGAGAGAAGTTTGTGTGCAGTTATTAGAATATACAGGGTATTGAGAAAGGTACAGTTGATTACAGCTATATATCAAGTGATTTTAATTCATTACTCTCTCTCTCTCTCTTTCTTTTTCTCTTTCTCTTTCTCTTCCTCTTTCTCTTTCTCTCTCTCTCTCTCTCTCTCTCTTTCTCTATCTCTGTCTCTGTCTCTATCTCTCTCTGTCTCTCTCTGTATCTCTCTGTCTCTCTCTCTCTTTCTGTCTCTCCCTCTCTCTCTCTGTCTGTCTGTCTGTCTGTCTGTCTGTCTCTCTCTCTCTCTCTCTCTCTGTCTGTCTCTGTCTCTGTCTCTGTCTCTGTCTCTCTGTCTCTGTCTCTGTCTCTGTCTCTGTCTCTGTCTCTCTCTCTCACACACACACAGGAAAAGATGAAGGGCAAGAACAAGCTGGTGCCTCGCCTCCTGGGTATCAACAGGGAGAGCGTGGTCCGTGTGGATGAAAAGACAAAAGAGGTTTGTCCCGCCTTCCCCCGCATGCTCAAAAGATCAGCCAGCTAAGACTAGCCTAGCTTTCATCCTGTCGTGCATTTCTAATCAAAATCAGACATGAAACTATTGTACTTATAAAACTAGTCACTTTATCTTTGTCCTCTGTTCTCAGTCCGTCCTACATGTTTGGGTAGGCTGGAGACGAAATCAAGATTGATTAGTCTACTGCAGCAAGATCCCTTTAATAAAAAGTTTGGATTGTGATTGCTCAAAAGCTTGGAGGTGAGGCTAACAGTAGACTTGAGTTACAATGCTTCATAGTATCTTGTGCTATACTAAACACACACACACAAAAAGAAAGTCCTCCCTTCTTCAAAATACCATAACTTCTTAACAAGACAAGTTTAAGCAAAATAATTTGGCAGGGGTGTTTTTACACTCATTGAATAAGTTCTGTGAGAAAATGTGATTGATCCATCAAGTCATACATGAATGAGCTTGCATTAATAAAAGGTAAAAGTGTTTCTTTTCAAAAGTCACGGGAGTCATTTTTATGCCCCAAAACAGTAAATAATAATATTTTTTTAGAAGTGTGAGGGGATGTGTAAAGGGGTCAGACGATTGATGATTATCATAAATAGCACTTAATTATTCACCCAAAACAGAATTGGTCAAAATCCTGTATCACGATTCTCCCAAAACGACCCTTGTGAATTTTGAGAAGTGACATTTTTGCCATTGATATGTGCTCACTCATGCATGAATTGACGGATCAATCACATTCGCACACTGAAGTTAGTCAATGAGTATGGGAACACTCCTGCCAAATTATTTTGCTCATAACCATTTTGTTTAAAAGTTATGCTATTTTGAAAAAAAGGGACTTACTTTTTTTGTTGTGTTTATAAGCGTAGACTTTGTAATACTCGGTCCAGCGTGCAGTGAGTCTTAGTACATCACTGCAATGGGTAAGATAGTTCTACTATAAAGTCTGTCGGCAGGGGTAAGTGATCAACATTGTGCAATGTACAATGTTGCATTGTTTATTATCACACAATAGAGGGAGCTCTTTCTCTTTGCTATTTTCCAAGAACAAAACCATGGCAGCATCACCTTATTGAAACAGGTGAAATGGGATATTTAATTCACTGAATTATGATTTATATTTGTTATGTGTTTTTTTTTTGTTTGGATGAAAGAAACGTCGTGATCTTAGATTCCTTGTTGACCATACATCGTGAAACAAACTATTATCACTAGCAACATATGTACATTCACAAAATGGCAATAACCGCTGAGAAGCAAACATGTTTATGAGCAGGGCCCTCTAAATTACAGCATACCTGTAGAATAATAAGCATGATATTACAGTAAACAAATGAATCATTCTCCTCCGTCTCTCCCTGGCAGATCCTGAAGACCTGGCCGCTGACCACTGTGCGTCGCTGGGCAGCCTCCCCGAAGAGTTTCACTCTGGACTTTGGTGACTACTCCGACTCCTACTACTCTGTTCAGACCACGGAGGGAGAGGCTATCGGTGCTTTGATAGCCGGTTACATCGATATCATCCTCAAAAAGGTATGTTATCGTAAGGAAGACTAATAAACCTGTAATGCTACATCGCTTGGAGGAATCCTCCCCCTAAAAAATCTCATAATTATTTGAAAATATATGGACATTGCAAATCATATGATATGGAAATGAGTACATTTAAAAAAAAAAAAAAAATGTTTTTGGTAGCATGCAATGCTCTTGACCAAAGTAAGATATTTTTAAAGGGAAAGGGTAGATGTGGAAATGATATGGGCCATAATCATGGCAGGACCATTTTGCCGTCAGCACAGGGTCTGGATATTATTTCATTTCAACAATCATTTTGAGATGATGATCATCTCGATTTGAGATGAATCCTTCCTGGTTTTCTGGAATCGAACAAGAACGGGGCCCATGGACTTGTTTATAGAACAAGTCCCCATTTATAATGGGTCCCCTGGCACTTAGCATTATTACCATTTACCTTGAAAATGGGGTTCATGATATTGCATGCTTCATTTGTTATCTTCCTGCAGCAAAAAGGCAAAGACCGGATGGGTCTGGAAGGCGATGATGAGTCCTTGCTGTTTGAGGAGAACGTGAGTGCCACCAAAGCACGCTTCATTCAAATCCAGTCCAACAAGAAAGGTCACATGACTGAGGGATCCGTTGCCATCCCTGCGCTCATGAGGGCAGGTGGAAACGGTAAGTTCACAGCGTTTATTTTCCTTCGCGTTTTCGTTCTCTTGTGTATATTCTTTCATTATTTCTGTCTGTCAGTTTCTCTTTGTCTGAGTCTCTTCGTGTTCTCTTTCCCTGTTATGTCTTTCTGTTTTTGTTATCTGTTCCTTTGCTCTGTCTCTTTACTTTGCTCTCTTTTTCTCTATGCCATTCTTTCTCCCATTTTCTGTATCTGTCTCTTATTCCCTTTCTTTCCTTTCTCCTCTCTCTCTCTTTCTCTGTATATAACGGTATCTGTTTCAATTTTGCTGCATTCTCTTCTATTTAATCTCCCCTTCTTTTAGGGGCTTTCCCATTTCTCTGTCTTTTACTTCTGTTTCCCTCTTACTTTCCCACACCCCCTCTCTGTCTTCCTCTGTCATTAACTCTCCATTTACTCATCCTTGTTTTGATCTTCATTCTGTTTTCATGCTCATTTAAACTACTTTTTACCCTTATGATATCCTCTGCATCATGAAATGGCCATAACTATAGTTTTTGTAAGCTGTAAGTAGTGGAATTTTTTTTAAAGGTGTGGAATCACCCAGCTGTGTAGGAAAATATTCCTTTTTTCCTCACAGGTCTGTGGAAGGAATGCAATTGATTTGCCACGCATGATTCTGTCTGTATACACTCAATTTCCTGCGGTGTGTCTGTTGATTTACCCTTCTAGTTAACTTGTCAAAATATTGGGACGCACTTGCATGCAGTGAACGTGTCAGGATAAGTCCTGTGTCTTCCCATAGCTGATTTCCAGGGTTAAGCAATGTGGTTAGGTGGAGTGGGAGTGACAGTCTGTTAACGGGTGTAACTGGGGACTGATGAACGTAACAGCTTAATGCATACATGTTTGTCTGTTTTACTGTAGTGTATCCATGGAAACATAATGGCTCTTGATCATAAGTTAGTTTGAGCTTTATCTTGAGGAGACTATGGTTGAAGTTGATAGTCTAAGAATAGAATACAGTAGTCTAATCTTATCAAGGGAGAGAAGGGGAGGCAGAGAAATGTTTTCTGGCAAGGTATTTTGGTGATGTTGTTGATCGTAGCTGTACAATATGAATGCAGCTGTACTGTTAAATCTATGTACATGTACATGTGTGCTTTGGTGATTAATTGATATATCAGTCAGGCAGCACATAATGTATCAAGGATAGGAAAAAAGAGATGTTGTATATTTTTCTAAAATCACTGCATTAATTTTTAGAATATTGCTATGTCTACTAATTCTACTTGATAATTTGATCAAATACAAATTATAAAGGAAACAAATGTATTATACAACATTTGTAATATTTATCTCTGAAAGGATCATTTCCAAGCATTACGTGAAACAATGCAAATGATATTATATGAATTAAGCTAGAAAGTAGACAGCAGGAAGAAGATCTGGGAGTATCACAGCAACATACCTAGACAACATGAATTCCCTTTAAATGTTTTTGTCACAAGCTGTCATGTTATCAGCCTTTATCTCCTTCCTCTCCCATCCTCTTTATCAAGTTCGTGACTCTCTCATCTATCACGATCGATTGATACGTGCCTTGCTGTCATGTCCTCAACCCCCTTCTTTTATCTACCACACCAACTAAGTGCTTAGTCATATTCTCCCCTGTCCCATCCTCTTAGTTTTTAAATTCACATTAGTCTCAACTCTACTGTCAGATAAATGTTGCCTTTTTGTCAGTTCCTCGATCATCGTCTTCTCCATATCTCATCCCCTCCTAAGCAGATTTGGGTACTCGATACATGATCTGAAACTCCACCCTACCCCACCAACCCTGCCCCACTCCCACACTTGATATCCTGATGTGTGCCCCTGCGATCAGCTTCCCCCCGTGACTCACTGTATTATTTCCTTGAGACTTTCACACGTTGCTGTCCTTGAGTGCCAAATGAAACTGCTCCTGTCTGCAGCCCAGCCTCTTGTAGAGGTAGAGGTACCTGGTATGACCTTAGGAGTGTGGGTCGCTGTGGCGGGGAGACGGCACATTTATTTTGGCAGGAGCCAAACCCAGATCTTGACGCATGCAAACAGTTCTCCAGCCAAAGAAATGGGACGTTATGTTTGCATGTTTATTTCATAGAATGTTGATGTTATGCATGTAAGATAACAATTTTGATAGTATTTACATGTAATTCAAGATTGACATGGGGAGGAAACCATTTTTATCTGTATTAACAAAGAATATATCTTTTTATCTCTTCCGATGACCTCTCAACTCTCCTCGTCTCTCCTTTACACCTCCCTTCCTGCATCCCATCTCCATTCCACACTCCCCTTCCCTTCCATGTTGCCCCCATCACCCCTCCTTTTCACCCCCTCATCCCTTCCCTCTTTATCTTTGACCCCCCTCTCCACCTCTCCCCTCTCTATTTTCCTCCCTCTTCTCTTATCTCCCTCTTCCTCTTCCCCCCATTTCCTTCCCCACACCCCTCTCCCCTCCACCCTTGTCCATTCCCTCTTCCTCCATTCCTATCTCCCTTCCTCTCCCCTCTCCCATTTACCCCTCTCAACCCCCTTTCCCCTCTCCTATCTCATCCCCACCACCTACTCTTTCCCCTCCCCTTTGCTCCTCCCCTTCTCACTCTATCTCCCTATCCACTCCCACCACTCCCTGCTCCTCCCTCTGCCACCCCTCCCCTCCCCTTGCCCCCTGCCCCTCCCCCCCCCTCTTCCCCCTGCCCTCCCCCTGTTCCCCTCCTGTCTGATGAGCAGCTGGGACCTTCACCACTGGTGAGATGCAGGGCCCACAGCAGCCCCTGACCACAGGCACAGTGCATCAGCAGCACCAGGCTCCTCTGGTGAGTACCACAATCACCACATCTTTTACCTCAAGCCTTAAAGACAGCCCGTCCCATTTGCAAAAGTCATGAAACTCGGCAGGAATCAGAACTATACCCTACTTAATAATGTGTATGTATGTATAGCTTCATGAACATTTTCAAGAAAAGTGAAAAACTATCCTTGTTTATGTTTGAACCGCAGCGAGCATAGTTTGCATTCATAACCGTATTGTCCCTCTCAGCGCATGATGCAAACATATTTATTGCATTGAACGCATGCATGGAGCGGACATCGGTCTCGGGGTCTCTAGACTATAGGTTTCAGATGAACCAGTTCAAAACCTTCCAAAAATTGCTATAAGTTGAAGTCGGGTTAAAGTTAGGTTCCTGCTCTATTACTGGAAGGGAATTTCTAATAAAGTATAATCTTTGATTTTCCATGTTTTTTTATCTGCAAAAGGGACACCCTGTCTTTAACCTTCCCAATACCATAGATGCATTTAATATAAAGTCAATATGTTTTTCTTGGCTTGGTACTAAGAGGGTTAACTCTTTTTGTGTCTATCTTGTATTAGTGCATCAGTGATACAGTGCACTATCCTTAGAGTCTAAAAGACCACTTTTATGATGACCTGATGATGACTATGATGACCACATTTTTGTTTCTCATCACATTTCTCATTGAAACCTGTATTGCAGTAACCTGTGCATAAAGATCACCTGAGCCCTGTTGCATAAAACTTAAATACCATCAATGGTAACTTTGCTATCAATGGCAACTTCTGTGGAAACCTTGAATTTGATGAGCTGTTGCATAGTGTTACCATGGTAGTTACCATTGATGGCAGAGTTACCATTAATGGTAAGCTTTATGCAACAGGGCCCTGGTCATAGAGACCATCTGTATCTCTTGAGGGTTTTTTGCATACAGGGCTCCCTGTACACATTTACCATTGAGATAAGTAGTTTGTCTAGCAAACTTTCCAAGTGTTATCATAAAATTACAAAGTTAACATATATATAAATGACTTTCAATTTCAATTCCCAGTTTTATAGCAGTTTTTTTAGAACCTTGCTTCCGTCTGGTGTGTAATCAAAATGGTAATTTGCTGCTCCGACAGTTCTAACATTCAACTTGCCTATTGTTTGAATGTACTCTCAAGCATTTTGAGTCTAAGACAAAGCCAATATTACAGGGAAAACCCCCTTTTTGTTTATTACCATTTTGGGGAATTACAAATTTCAATGCTTCACGCTGCATGTACACTTTTTATGTGCATGACATCTGTTCTTTGGTAGTCTTATATCAAGGTGTTTTCATTGATGAGCTTCATTGTATTGACATTATTTGGGATAATACTATTGCACCCGGGTGTTATACAGAAATAACAGGGTGGTGTGGATGAAAGGAAGCAATCACCTCTTACTTGAGCATTGTCAACATCAATCAAATTGCTCTGATTTTGAGGGACCACATAGTTCAAGAGTGTTTATAATGGATGAGTAATCCAAAATACCACACGATGTTGTGATATTAGCTTCATGAAGATTAAAAGCTGTGAAAGTGTGGTACAGTGCTGTACGTAGTGTTCTTTCAGTATGTGATGATGCATCATATCAGATAGTAATATATTTAAATTTTGAGGTGATTTACTCATGTTGCGACAGCTGTAGATAGTAAGTCTGACAACAGACTTGACATCATGGGCAAAAGAATGACATGTCAGATTGTCCGAGTCCAACACTTTAAAGGTACTATGACTAAACAAAAATATATCATGAAACAACTGTCTATATGATAAATTTCTAATGGAAGATATATGTTTGTTAAGTGAAGACCTCCTCAAACAGTGTTTTTATCTACATTCTCCCCATATTTCACAATTGTTTTTTCCTAGAGTGTGCAACTTTTTTGTGCGTGAAAGTGATGTGAACTTAGGTGAAATTTATTACCTGAAAAGGGGTGTATCCCTTTTGCTAGCCTGATTATTATTATTATCATTTTTACAACTATATGAGAAATGTTTAGAATAACTTCTGTCAGAAGGTAGGAGCTAAAAAGTTACTTTTTAGTGTAGTGGGTTTATGTGGACTTTTATCTTTCAAATTGCTTCATGTTACTTTGTCTAAAAGTATATTGTACCTGCATACACTTATACTAATCAGGTTATTTTGAATACCACAGTGGAAGCAACTAAAAAGACTGATACTGTGCACAGAGACATTGCTAAACAATGTTTTGACATAAAATCATCCAGGCAAATAGAATATATAAGTGTTTTAAGCATTGACTGCCCTTGTACATGTGGAAAAGGACCTGATCCTTAGAGAACAAACTACTGAGAATTATGTCTTATTTGAATTCTGGTAAGTTTCATATATCTTAAACCCTTGATCTTTGAAATGCTCTTGTGGTTCATGCAATGCTCTTAAATAATTTGGTTTCATCCACAAAAGTGCTTTGCTAAGTTCAGCTGACTGTCTTTAACCCTTCATGTGCCAGATAAATGGCTGCTTGATGGGGTTTGTATGCCTCAATGGCATTTAAAGAATTAAAGTGGCTTGACATTGAATAAGAGTTGTCAGACTCATCTGGTTTCTCCATAGCGCATCACAGGCAGTCACTACTTTGAGAATAAAACAAATACTGCAACTTTATGTGTATGCCTTAGACAAGTGTCTAAAAAAAGTGCTAACGTCTATTGGATAAAACACTTCAGGATATATCTTTGTTACAATGTATAATTTAAAAAAAATGTTTGCACAGGTGTTTGATGTTTGGATTTTATAATGCTTAACAATAAGCATTAAACAATCATTGTAACAACATTTGATGAAAACTTGAAACAGATGTTTTGAAAAAGCTTGATAATTTGTGTGAATGCAAATATCAGTTTTCAAAAGCTTGATGATTTAATATCTCTCAAAGGTGAGCATGAGTTTGAGGTTGGTTTGATCATTAATTAAAGAAATTAGGTCCTGCATAGTTTCGGTTTCAGATGCCGTGAGCGGATTTACTTTGCGTATGTAGGGGTAAAACCACCAGGAGCAGAAGTACTGTGGCTGGAGAGGGTTCATTTTTTAGCTGTGGCTGTTTGTTGATTTCTTCTATTCTTGGATGCGCGCCAGACACTCGGGTCCGAGCCTGGGTCGTCGAGGAAGTGAGATCACTGAGCTCCTGCTCGATCAAGACCAAGATAAGGAGCAGAGTCGCAGGCAAAACACGAGAAAAGAGAACGGCACTCGCCCGTCAATACGATGTGTGTCACTCCCGGGTTTTATGACAAAATTAATGAAAATCAGAGACTCTGTGATGGGATTGCGACTTGAACTTGGGATAGCAATTGAAGAGTTGTTTGTCTCTCTGTGCTAGAATTGTAGGTTGTGGTTTGCTGGTTTTCCAGATTAATCACTGAAGGATGCATACAGTCTCTTTTGTGTTACTTTGCCCATCCATTGGTGATAGTATAGATACTAGAGTGCTGGAGACATTCCTACTTATCTGCTGAGTGATATTACCTGTTCAAGTAAGTTGATTTCACGCTAATGCTAGTATGTTCATTCAGTGGCATTGGTACTGTGATGTTGTGTATGTATGCGTGTGTGTGTGTGTATGGGTAGGAGGAGGAATTTACGGGACTGCATTTGGCTGCCATTGACATGAACATGCTGTGGAGGAACACACAATGACAAAACAGAAAGAGTGTAAGAATCATTTTGATATAGTTATCAGCGTGATGACTGGAATAGACATTACAAGGGCAAAATTATTGAAGCTGTACACAAATGTGACATTGTTTGAAGAAGTTTATCGCGTCTTACTCATCCTTTGAGGGTGACACGTCTGACCTTGACCAAACACTTGTCTCAAACAGAGCCTGTCGTCCCTGGTGACGGAGTCATTTGACAGACTGCTAATTTTGTGTACTCGCGTTTTGATTGAAAACATGCTTCATGAGGACGCAGTGCAACCAAATGGCGTAGTGTTGTTCTAATACCATCATGGTTGTTGGAACACTAGTTTGTACAAACTTTATTGCCTCTTTATGTCTTGGTATGGAGAGGATTAAAAGTCTGTTCAACTTCTTACACTGCATACAGTGCAGTTGGGCCTGAGATCAATGTCACAGCTGATTGCAATCTATTGCAGTCAGACTGCATTAAATGTATGGAGCTGATTGCATTTGATTGCAATCAGCTGTGACGTTGATCTCGGGCCCTTCTGTACATGCGTGTTGCAAGGTTCATGATAGACCAACTTCTCCTTGAAAATAATTTGTGGTCTTCAGTAGAAACCTGAGGATTGCTATTCTACTTTACACATTCAACATACATGTAGGAGTGATATTTAGGGTCTGTGCAATTCTCGAGATGGTTGTTTTTAGGTAGGGTGGTGAGAGGGTGAGGGGGGGGGGGGGGACTCTGAAGCAGAGGAGGAGTCATATGGAAGCATGCTTTAACACACAACACCACTACAGTGTATGCAGAAATGTCTGATCAGATATGATTAATTGCAACTGTACTTCCCACTCTAAGCATTGTAAGTACATAATCAAAGATGCATTTGTTTTCATTATGAAACACAACTTGCCACATGTATTGTCCATGTGATAGTTTCAGGAGATTTATCACTTTAGTTCTCATGCTATACCTGGGTGTATTGTCAGGTAATTGTGGATGTAGTTTATAGTAATAGAAGGACAAATGGTTATACATGTATACACATTTGTGTTTAGATGTACAGTGCAGAGTATATTGTACATATCCAAGAATGTTTTTAGTGCAAATTTCTCATTATGAAGTTATTGTATTCACAAAATGTCAAGAAGGTAGATCAATTAATCAATAATTGTTCTATAATTGGTAAAAAAGAGCCATGTGGAAGGGGAACATAACCAAGGAAAACAAAGTTTACATGTACATGTATGTAACCATCTGGTTCAAATGGGTAACATTTTATGATTTCTATCATTCTTTTTAAATATTTCATTTATGGGATTCAGATTCACACTGAAAATGAGTGAAATTAATATATAAGAGTTTTTTCACCCCTTTGTTCTTCCCTCTCATTCCACCCTGTGAGAAATGTTGTTCAGGGGAAACAAAATTATCTTTTTATACATGTGGTCAGTAAAGCAGGTTAAACTGTATTAATTAAGCATATTAAACTTCCATATTTTTTTGGTCATTAAGTAGCTCTTTGTGACCAGGTGGTCTTTATTTATAGATTACTGTAATTCAGGTCTCAATGAGAAACCTTATTCAAGAGAAGAAATAAATGTCTTCTTTATAGGTAATAATGAATAATGATAAAGAAATAAATGTCTTCTTTATAGGTAATAATAAATAGTGATAAGCGATTCATATAGAGCGCATAACACATAGAGTTTAAACATGTTCTTACATTATGAGATATGATAGATGGTCTTTCGATTCATGTGGTCACAAAATTAGGTTACTTGGTAGTATTAATCAAACCTGTTTTTTCTGTGATTTCTTTGTCCAGAATGCGGCCAAGACGCCTGGCATGACCTCTGCCCAGCAGAACCTGATGACCAACATTCAGCGAGGATTCACTGCGATGGAGGAAGCACGACACGACTTGGGCACCAAGGCAGAGATTCCTCTTCTAGGATCAGACAGGGTACGTAGAGGGCGTCTAGAGATCAATGAGGGATCTGTGATGGGCGGAGATTTATCTATTAATCCCTTATACATGTATGCATGTGGGATGATTTTTTAATTTCAAGCTGTTCCTCAGATCACATGAACATGATCAATAGAGAATAGTAATGTCTGTATGAAATGTGATTTTGCAGTAACAAGTGAAAGATATTGATACTTCATTGAGAGTTTAATGGGGATTTTATTTACAGCAAATTATTGAAATAATTATGAAGGAGACTCCAGACCTTCAGTGGAGAACAGTGAGTATGGAACTTGCTTTAAGTTATTTTACCAATTTAAGAAGTGGCCTCTTCATTAAAAACATCAATTGTTCATTGTTTGAGAAACATTCATCTGCCTTTTTGGACAGCAACTGGATATTCAGGGTGAGCTATTAAACCCTTTCAGACTATGGACACATTTTAAATCAGAAGAATCGTCTCTCATAACTACTATCCTCCTTCCTTGTAGGTTTCCACCCAGTGGCGTGAGAACGCCATGGATGTCAACAAGCAGAACATCCAGTCTCAGCTGAGCGCTATGGCCGCCGCTACGGCAGGCATCATCAGCGAGACGTCTGGACCAAAGGAGGACACAGACTACACAGCCGTAGGCTCACACGTCACCACCATGTGAGTACCAGCAGATAGTCTTCTATCCAGACACGAGTGTGAAGAGAAGGAAGAGGAAGGGGGAATTGAATACACAATGACAACAAAATTGCATTGAAATAGAGCATTTATAACAGGAGCACACCATATTCAATGCATTAGGATAAGTAGAAAGATGTTTTGTACAAGTGAAAAGTGGCCATGATGGTGCTTGTAGATACAGATGATAATAAAGTGATACTGAATGCAGATGATAATAATGATAGTAAAGATCTTAATGGTGATCGTCACGCAATGATTCAGACGATTTTGAAGATTAAGTTGGAGATGGAGATAAAGGGGATGACTGCCACAATGATAAAGATGATGACATAAATATTTTAGAGAGTGTCATTGATTATGAAGTGATAGAAGATGGAGACGTTGCAGCAGTGATAATGTTTCCATAGCAGTGATAAAACCTAGCTTTATCCTTGTTGACCCCTATGTGTAGTCATTTTCGTGGAATGGTAATAATTTGTGACATTGTCACGTTTTATAGTCAATGGTTTATATTTCACTTTATTTTCTCAGCTCATCTAACCTGACTGAGATGACTAAAGGCGTCAAGATGCTTGCTGCCCTCTTGGGCTCTGAAGGAGACAGTGAGAAGCTTCTGGGAGCTGCCAGAGACTTGATGGATGCGTTCTCTGATCTCCTCAAGTATGCTCAGCCTGACAGCCAAGAGGTAAGGAGATGGTGCACAAACCAACAGACAGACAAACTAACCACAAACTTAACAATTTAACAAACTTAATAATTAACAGTACCCCATCTCATAAAGAGTTCCCAATTATCTGAACCGATCGCAGTCCAATCCCTATCTCTAATGCACTGAGTGACAATTAATATCAATCGCAAGTCTAGTTGTGATTAATCGCAACTCATTATAAGACAGGGCCCTGATATCATTTGCCATTTTATGCAGAAGTTAGTGAATTATTCATCTTAATCATTGATTGTATACTCTGTGTCTCATTTGAAATGCAGAAAAGCATCTATGTAGAAATGTTACTAGTTTCCTTGTTGAGATTAACCTTTGTATTTGCTGGCATTCATGTAATCATATTTTACACTGTGATTGATTTGGTCAATTTATCTTAGTGATTGAAAGCACTTACTTTAAATACAGACTTGATTTAATGAGCACTTTTAAAAGCTTTATTTCATTGCCCCCCCTTTTGTTCACTCAGCCTCGGCAGAACCTGTTGGGAGCAGCCAATCGCGTGGGAGAGACCCAGAATGCACTGCTCCGCTGCATGGGCAGCACTGGAGACGTTGACCCACGATTCCAGGTAACATTAAAAGAAACATGTGATCGTTCAACATAGGCGTTATTCAACATTCAAGATAAGACAATTTGTGACCTGTCACCACAAAACGACCAATAAGTCGCAATGGGAGTTTCCACGTAAACAGCTGCAACCCTAAAAATAGCTTGGTTGGGATGGAAAAGTCAATTTTGAGTTTTTGGTATTTTCCGAAAGTACAACTCTTGATCTTCTATCTGTCAAAATTTGAGATTAAAATGATAAATAGAAATATGTTTTTTCTTGGTTTTAAAATGCTAACTTTTTTCAGACATTGAAAAAAAAATGTCACTTTGCTGAGATTGTCCTTATCATATTCAAGCTCTCAAACAACTGAGCATAACTTAAAGAATATTCAGTGTTAGACATTGAAACTTTGTAGTAGTGATGATTGATACCTTGTTAAAAATTGGGCCAAGTTTCAGCTAAAACCCATTGTTCCTTCATAGTGGTTGCTATGGTGTTTTAATTGCACCTTTTTGTGCCAAGGACAATGGCGCACGGTTCAGCACTCTTGAATGAACCCCTTCCTTTAGAGCCTGTAATCTCTGTTATCCAAATGATTTGTGCGTCTGGCACCTTCACATTCTCTCTGTAATTTGAAAGGGTTAACTTGGTCCATACAAGTTGAGTTATATACCATTTTAAAGCTTAGAGTATAGGCTTCAAAGCTGCATAAAAAAACAAAAAACAAAAAATCCGACTTATTGGTCGTTTTGTAGTGACAGGTCACATTTATTGTTCATATTAAATTGATAAATAACTATAACTTCAAATTCTTCTGACATTTTTTGGCATTGTTTATATTATATCCATACACATTATAAGGGAAAGCTCATTTTATCCTTGTGACAACATTCAAGATTTCAGGTTTTATTGGCCATGGGCTTAACGAGAAGTAACTTTGGCATAAAATACACATTCCTTCCTCTTTCAGCTTATTAATTCAAACATGCACAATATCAGCACAAGTAAATCAAAGATAATGTCCATGTAACACTAATCACGCAATAAACTTGCAAAACATATTCCAAGTACTTCCACATGATATAAAATGCAGGAAATTGTATTTCTTTGGTTTATTATTAACTTTTAAACCTCCTGTAAATGCTGACTGTAAAATCTTTGGCTCTATTTTTTTGTTCTTGAAACTTCTAGGATGCTTTGCTCCCTCTTGCCAAGGTAATTTAGATTATGTTTAATTTTAAGACCTGCTTTAAGTACTGAATGCAAATGTTTGTTCCTTGTCATTTCTAGGATGCCCTGCTTGCTCTGGCCAAGGCTGTGGCTAATGCGACTGCTGCCCTCGTGCTGAAGGCCAAGAACGTAGCCAGCAGCTCCGAGGATCAGGAGCTACAGAACAAGGTCATCGGTTCGGCCACCCAGTGTGCCCTCAACACCTCTCAGCTTGTAGCATGCACCAAGGTAGGAATGGCTTGTCATCATGACTATTCATATGTTGTCTATTATCTATTTCTTTGATTACTTCATATATCATTTATTTTATTAGTATTGTTATATCATTAATTTATTTGTACATTATTTATGTTATTGATAATATACAAATATACCAAGCTGTGAGATTGTATAGTGGAAATTATCTATCTGAGGAGGGAGTGGCATAGAACTATTTTTTCCGAGGGGCGAAGCCCCCGAGGAAAAAATAGTAACTTATGCCAGTCCCTCCGAAGATGGATAATTTTCACTATACTTTTGAACTCAATGCTTGGTATATTTGTTTTATATCCCTTTTGTAAAACAATAACTAATAAATACTATTTAGAAAATAGTAAAACTTTCGGTAACACCATGTGGTTGTATGTCGCCTTTTTGTCTCGCCCACCGGAGGTGAAGGCGAGACTAAGGGATCCAAATGGCGTCCGTCCGTCGTCCGTCCGTCGTCCGTCCGTCGTCCGTCCGTCGTCCGTCCGTCGTCCGTCGTCCGTCGTCCGTCGTCCGTCGTCCGTCGTCCGTCGTCCGTCACAAATGTTAAAGTTTACCTGCAAGACTCTCTTATGATCCATAACTTCACATGGGTTGCTTGGATTACAACCTAACTTGGGTCATAGATGCACTGGGGGTACCTTCATGTTATGGTACCGTTGGAGCTCACAGGATAAGGTCAAAGGTCATTTGAGGTCATACGTTAAAGTTTACCTGCAAGACTCTCTTTTGACAAATAACTTCACATGGGTTGCTTGGATTACAACCTAACTTGGGTCATAGATGCACTGGGGGTACCTTCATGTTATGGTGGCGTTGGAGGTCACAGGATAAGGTCAAAGGTCATTTGAGGTCATACGTTAAAGTTTACCTGCAAGACTCTCTTTTGACAAATAACTTCACATGGGTTGCTTGGATTACAACCTAACTTGGGTCATAGATGCACTGGGGGTACCTTCATGTTATGGTACCGTTGGAGCTCACAGGATAAGGTCAAAGGTCATTTGAGGTCATACGTTAAAGTTTACCTGCAAGACTCTCTTTTGACAAATAACTTCACATGGGTTGCTTGGATTACAACCTAACTTGGGTCATAGATGCACTGGGGGTACCTTCATGTTATGGTGGCGTTGGAGGTCACAGGATAAGGTCAAAGGTCATTTGAGGTCATACGTTAAAGTTTACCTGCAAGACTCTCTTTTGACAAATAACTTCACATGGGTTGCTTGGATTACAACCTAACTTGGGTCATAGATGCACTGGGGGTACCTACATGTTATGGTGCTGTTGGAGGTCACAGGATAAGGTCAAAGGTCATTTGAGGTCATACGTTAAAGTTTACCTGCAAGACTCTCTTTTGACAAATAACTTCACATAGGTTGCTTGGATTACAACCTAACTTGGGTCATAGATGCACTGGGGGTACCTTCATGTTATGGTACCGTTGGAGGTCACAGGATAAGGTCAAAGGTCATTTGAGGTCATACGTTAAAGTTTACTTGCAAGACTCTCTTATCACACATAACTCATCACATGTTGCTCCAATGGCAATCCAACTTGGATGATGGATGCACTGGGGGCACCTGCATGTTATTGTGCTGTAAGAGGTCACATGATAGGGTCAAAGGTCATTTGAGGTCATACATTAAAGTTTACTTGCAAGACTCTTGGTGAAGGCTTCCTAACTTGTGCACAGAATTGTGTGAGCATGTGTGAGCATTACTGATGTAGATTTAGGCAAACATAGCTCATGCACATTTATGCAAATTTATTCAAAGTCACTATTTTGCACCTGATTTTGATGTCTGTTTGAAGTTGCTTATTTGTTTCAGTTTTCTTTTGCGTAGCAACAGAGATCGCGATATTTCTGGTTATTTTCGCAAGTGGGCGAGACACAATATTGCTAATGCCTTGTTTTTTTTCTCTGTCTCGATATCGGTTCATCCCAGGTATATGCGCAACACACCGCGCACTGCATTCATGCGCGCACTAATTTACGCCCGCTCAGGTAGGGAGCATGCGCAGTAGTGCCAAGGAAGAAAATAGTAAATAGAGCATGCGCAGTCCTCCCCAGGAAAAAATAGTGAAAAATATCTGGAGCTGAGGCAGATATAGTCAAATTATTTTGTAGTCTGCGATCATCAATTGACCAATCACGTTCCCAGAATACTCATGAGTATTCATAGAAGGGATATAATGTCATATATTATATATTGTATTCATATTTTATATAATTTGTTTATTGATCATCCAGATGTTATTTATTGTTTGAGCATTTTCACATTATTTCTGTTATTGATAAATTGATTAATCATTTAATTCATTGATAAATTGATCAATCCTAAAGAGTAATCATGTTTTATTTCCATCAATAGACATTTTGATGGGTCACGATACTTGTATGCAGTTGATAGAACTGCGTTTTCAGCTCATTTGATCAAAACCTTCTCATGGAATGCACAACATATTAGAGTATTTTGTGAAAGGGCTTTCTCTGGAAATTTCAATTTTTGAAAAGAAATTTTAGGCATACACCCAGTGGTAGTAATCCCTGTATATGAATGAAAAAACAAGTCAGACAAATATCTTGGAATCTATAGGATTTGAACCTGCAATCTACTGCTTACTCCTTCATTCTTTTACAGGATGGAGTATGCTGTCCTGGGTCTATGCCTATTTTTTTTTCAAATACATGTGTTATGATTATGTTAAAGATGCTGTCACCATGTATTGTTGTTGTGTTAGTATAGTATTCATTGCTGGAATGTTTTTTATCGACCACACACACTAAACTGAAATTAGAAATCTAGTTATTCTTCCTACGCAGCATGTTGTTGACTTGCTCTTGCTACTGTTGTTGCCTCCTGTGTAGGTGATCGCTCCAACCATCAGCAGCCCGGCCTGTCAGGAGCAGCTGGTGGAAGCTGCCAAGCTCGTGGCCAAGTCTGTGGAGAATGTGGTGGACGCCTCCAGGGTAAGACTCAAACCCCTCCCAACAAATGTCTTTATTGGACTTTGAGTATTCCTCTCACTCTCCAGCATAGATATCCAGTTTGGATCATAATCCTTTTTATTAATCTGTTATTCATTGTTAGATTTTCAGGATCCGTGAACACCGGTCCAGTAAGGATGTCAAAATTTGCCATTGAAATGCATTCAAGTGGTGTGGCTTAATTGTGTCCTATAAGGTATTGGAAGTTTATTCATAGTCATTGTCCGAACAGCAGATTGAATAGAAGTTGTGCTGTTTATTATTTGTGTGGAAAACAGCCAGCCCGCATATATGTGGGCTCAGTAAAGAAGTAGCCAATAATGGTGTTGCCATTCTCCCAAGACATCTTATGTAATATGCAAAGCCTTCAAGCATGTGATCTGTTTTCTGTTTCAAGGAATTTGCAAGTATTATTATTTATGAATTCAACACCAATTGAAATATACATACCTCGGAACATTATGGTGAAATGAATTTTAATAAGTATCTTTTTTTAGACCAGTGCTATATAGAAAATGCAACAAAATCATGATTAAAAAATATGTGCTCATCACATCCAGGCCGATATGTCTTGCTTGCTCTTAACCCGACTGTCTCCACCATCTCCTTTCTCCTTGACCCTGCAGCAAGCTACTGGTGATGAGAACCTCCTTGCAGACCTGGGTGCAGCTGCGACCCAGGTTACCAAGGCTCTGAACAACCTGCTGCAGCATGTCAAGCAGGGCACTGGATCCCAGAGGGCTGTCCCGTTGTATGATGAGGCCTGTGACCGCATCGTCACCGCTACGGACAAGCTCTTCAGCAGTGTGGGCAATGCAGGGGAGATGGTCAAACAGGCCAAGCTCCTGGCTATGGTGAGTGGGGGTGGCGAGGGGGTGGGGTGAGGGTTGGGAAGGTGGAGTGGGCTAGGGAGGGCTGGGGATGGTGAGGGTGGGGACGTTGTGGGTGGGGACCGCATGGTCACCTCTACAGACAAGCTCTTCAGCAGTTTGGGCAACGCAGGGGAGATGGTCAAACAGGCCAAGCTCCTGGCTATGGTGAGTGGGGGTGGGGTGGGGTGAGGGTTGGGTGAGGGTTGGGAAGGTGGAGTGGGGTAGGGAGGGTTGGGGACGGTGAGGGTGGGGACGTTGTGGGTGGGGACCGCATGGTCACCTCTACAGACAAGCTCTTCAGCAGTGTGGGCAACGCAGGGGAGATAGTCAAACGGGCCAAGCTCCTAGCTATGGTGAGTGGGGGTGGATGAATGTGGGGTGAGAGAGTGGGGGTGTAGAAGGTCAAGTGGGAGGATCGAGCAAGGGGGATGATGTGGATGGAATAATTGGCAAATTGGCATATGAAGAGATTGTCAGGTTCGATAGGCAGTAGTCTTTGTGTATGTCATGAGGATAAGGCATACTGGGCGAAATAGAATGGACAATGTTGTGCGGTAATCAGTCAGGATGAGATGTAGTTGAAGGTGAAAGTAGATGTTAAGAGTCTATGAATACCTTGAAATTAGTGCGTCACAGTTGAAAGAGAAAATGTGATAAATGAGGTGATTATTTACCATAAACTTTTGAAAGCCACTAATATTGATGATATCTGTTTTTTGTTTTTCCATGTAGGCAACTTCCCAGCTGGTGAATGCCATCAAGGGTGAGGCAGAGGGAGTGGGAGAGGGAGACAGCCAGAAGAGACTCCTTGGGGCAGCCAAGCAGCTGGCTGATGCCACAGCTAGGATGGTGGAAGCAGCCAAGGTGAGATGGGGACTGAGAGATTCAGGGGAGGGGGTGAAGGAGGAGGGGGGTGGGGGTGGGAGGGGTGGGAGTAATGCGAAGGGAGGGTGTGACAGAGGGAGACAGGCTGAAGAGACTCCTTGGGGCAGCCAAGCAGCTGGCTGATGCCACAGCTAGGATGGTGGAAGCAGCCAAGGTGAGATGGGGACTGAGAGATTCAGGGGAGGGGGTGAAGGCTGAGAGAAGGAGGTTAATGGAGAGGGTGGAGTGTAACAGAGAAAGGAGATGGTGTGATAGGAACAGTTTGTATCCATAACACATCATGTTCACTAAATTCAGAAAATTAGAGGAGTACATCATTTAAATTTTGAGTAAAATCAAAGTAAAGTTTGTTCTAAGCATAATTATCAATACATATAATGGGCAATGAAAAAGGGGAATTATGAATCCACCATCTGAAATTCCTACTGACTCCATTCCTTTCACACTGTTTGTTCTTCTCAGCTGTGTGCAGGAAACCCTAATGATCCAGCCCAGCAGCAGCGGCTCCGTGATGCAGCGGAGGACCTCCGTGTCGCCACCAACGCTGCTGCCAACAACGCTCTCAAGAAGAAGCTCATCCTCAAGCTTGAGGTATCTATGATCTACCCTTCTCTAATACCTTTAATCACATGTATTTGTTTTTATTCTATCTTAGAAACATCACGATTCTCTTGAATATAAGAAATAACAAGTTATTCAAATATTTGGTATCGTTTTAAAGCCTAAAATGCTATTTAATTGACAGTCAATTATTTTCTTTCTAATATGATGATGCAAAATACTCTACCAAGGTTCTTTCGACTAAAAATGTGCATTTCAAGTTATTTGAACTTCATGGAAATGTCCACTTTTCTTGTAATTGCTGAGACTGACATCTTGATGCCTTCTTTGCACAGACTTCAGCCAAGCAGGCTGCTGCCATGGCAACCCAGACTATCTCTGCCTCTCAGGGGGCGGGGCCATCCAACACCAACGCGGTAGCACAGCAGGCCCTCATTGACGAGTGCAAGGTGAGATGCTAAGTTTCTTCTTCTGTAGATGGCTACCACATGTCCAAAAATGTATTTCTCTCCATGCATGGGGTGTATAGAGTTTCAGTGAAAGCTGATTTTCAAATGGGTCCACACATGCTTGTTTGAAATACCAGATATAGTTACTGGATAAGTGAAAGAATTTTTAGTTTAAAGAGTATGCTTAAGAAATATAAAACTTGTATGCCAGCACAATTGATTTGTGCTGGCATAATGCTGCGCATAATGTTGATAATTTTAAGTGATTGATTTTATTCAAACAGCACAAAATTATGGATTCTATCAAAGGAAAAAAAAACAATATATAAAATGGTGAGCTTGAAACTTCTATAGCAATTAAAACTTGAGACAGCTGCACAAGTATGTCGTAAAGGAGCTGATTACCAAAGAAAGCATTCATAATTAACACTTTATTTTTACCAATAATGCACACACATGGCACAGGAAGAAAGAAAACATGGTGTGGGTTCAATAGCTGGTGATACGTCTGCATTACTCAATACCAACTGATGCACAGTGCTGTCAACCACACAACTGGTATCAACTTGTGTGTGTCCTTCAGTCCCACAATACACCTTAACCTTTGAATTACTAATGATGCATTTTGGCATGAGCAATACATGCAGATCCCATAAGGCAGCAGTTTATCCAGCACCCAAAGACTTTATACCAGCAACCCTGTTTGCTCTTGTAGGTGGTCGCTGAGCATCTTCCTGCCCTGATCCATGGCGTGCGGGACTCCGTGAACCAGCCTGACAGCTCCAGAGCTCAGATCAGCCTCATCAATGCCTGCCAGAACTTTGTACAGGTAAGACAGATAGCTCTCTCACTTCACACAAGATTGAGATACACAATGGCCTGTGTTCAGAAGAGAGGTTTAATGCAAACAGTGTACTAAACCTGGTTTAACTCCATGGAATGCCAAATAAATCAACATATAATAATATTATTGATTCGATGTCATTCATTTTGTTGTTGGAATCACTTTGGTATCTTTGGTTTGTCCACACAACAATCACAGCAAATAATTGAAATCACCCACTCTTGTGATTCTGTAATGAAAATGAATGATTTTGTGACAGCATCGGATGATTTAATTTGTGCCCCTTAGTGTTAATCTAAGTGTAATGGGCGGTCTAAGTTGCATGTAATCCACTGCTGTGAGTCCACTAATCCACCAATGAGTTCCATGATACACCCTTTGGTGTACCATGAAACTCATTGTACACTCACCATTCAAGAGCCTTCCTACAAGGCACATGATGTTCTCTATTAATTATTTTACAGAACATTATTTTCAATTTTTTACATTTCTCATGTTCTGTCCTCATACTAACTACGTTTGTTACTGATACTTATTTTAAATGTATACCTACATGTATATATTCATGGTGCATGTGAAACAAATGAAATTAAATAAAATGAAGCATCATATTGCTGAGATAATTTTCACTGTGGAAAATCTGCAGAGGTGTATGCACAAATAGACAAAAAATGATGGTATGACAGTGAGTTATTTATCAACAAATAAGTTTAATTTGATGAGATTACTGCAGAGACAGTATCAGTCCTTACCATTACATTGTTTTACATCATTGCATGATTAATCAATGGATTTTGCAACCCAGGTGAGGGGAAGAATGCAAGTGAGAAATTCATGTCTTTATTATACATCTCTCTCTCTCTCTCTCTCTCTCTCTCTCTCTCTCTCTCTCTCTCTCTCTCTCTCTCACTCTCTCTCTCTTTATATATATATATTTGAAGTCTGTATGTTTTATGTACTACGTTTTGAACATCAGGGCTCTACGGTAGTCAAAAGCAGTATTCTTTTCTTTTTTTTTTTACTGGAAAGGGCTGCTATGGAAGATACAAAATGAAGAGAAGGAAAATCACAAGGCTTGTAACTTAAATGAAAGCAGCCTATGAGCTCTCAGCATTGTATTTGTTGCCATGGAAGTTACAATCAGTGGGTAAGTAGAGTGTAGAGACGAGTGACTGACATTTGCCTTGTGTCTTGTAGCCTGGCAACAAGCTGGTGACCGCCTCCAAGCAAGCCTTGCCCACTATCAGCGACCCGGCTGCCGCCATGCAACTCAACAACTGCTCCAAGAACCTGAATGCTGCCCTCAGTGAGCTCAAGACCGTCGCATCCAAGGTGAGGCCAAGCAAATGAAATATAAGTTTATATTCCACATTTAACCAGTTTGTAGTTATAACGTGGGCATTACTAGATCAATGCTGGTACAAAGGACCTGAGGGCACTTGGAATTCTTACATAGGGGCCCCATTGCATAAAACTTACTATTAATAGTACCATTAATGGTAATGTAACTACCGTTGTAACATAGCGTAACAGACAATCAAATAGAATGTGCCATTGGTAGCAAAGTTACCATAAATGGCAAGTTTCATGCAACAGGGCCATGGAAGTAGAAATATGGTGGTTCTCTGTTTATTCTCATATATACAAAGTAGAATATGAAAAGACATCAACTTTAAGTGGTAATTAATAAGGATTAGCAACTCCTGCTGAATAGGAATCATCCTGTGCAATAAAGTGCTAAATTTTGTAATATGATATGCTCCATACATATCTGTTCTATTGGGATCATGTACAGTTATATTTCTTGTGTTTCACATTTAGCAGTTGGCCTGAATTTCCTGTTCAGCCTAGTTAAAAATAGAACTACAGACTTCTGTTTGGGTGCTAATTTTTCATTAAGAATTAGTGAGTCAGAAATTGCCACAGGCCTTGTACAAATTCCACAAAGAGAGACATTGCAATGATATATTGTGCAAAGTTAGTGCCAATTTTTGAAATCGTTTTATAAAGATTAATCTTATGAGTCAATGAGTCAATACCATAACCTCAACATGACAGTGTTATTATTTTTTCTGAAATCTTTTTCAAAAAGATTATTTTTTTCTAAAATCTTTTCAATATGTACATCTCTGCCAATCATCATACACATATTAATCAGATTTTGCCTTTTTATATTGGTGTAAAACATAAATGAGATAGTTTTGTAAAAAAGGATGGTTCATTACCATGTGGTGACATTATGTTGACCTCATATAGTGCTGGTATGTGCTTCTCATGTTTAATGACTTGGTGGGGGTGAGTAGGGGGGGGGGGGAGCCATATCTCTGCACACTTTCAATTGAGTCACAGTTTGTTGGTGACACATTTCTAAGTCTTAATTCGCCTGATCCCCTAACGACTGTTGACAAGTCTAAAACATGGTGGGATTCCTTTAAGCCATTGCCTGAACGTAGCCCCACCTTTTCTAGTTAAAGGCACACCGATACGGCTGATAGCGATAAGTGACAAGGCAATGAAATACATACTAGCATTGATAGTAAGATGTTGTTAAAGTGAATGAAAGAATATGTACAATCATATATACATGTAAAGTGTTGTTTGCAAAGTGCTTATTCCTCACCCCCTCATCACCCACAAACACACACAATCATCCCATTTCTGTATATCACAAAATTTGTACTTGTGTAGAGTATATTGTTATCATCCCTCCTTTTGAAGATACATATATTTATTTTAAAAATAAGACAAATCTGGCAGAAAGGCAAATAGCATTGCAACAATTGCTGAACAGGAATTTGAATAAATGCTTGAGACAGAATTGTGGTTTATGGCTATTCCTTTCAAATCAAGTTGTCCTTTGATGCATTCATACTTTGATATGTAGGGGGAAACACTGACTCGAGCAAGCTCGTAGTATTAACCATTCCCACACAGTATTACTCTTCAGCAGAAGCGTGCTGATTGATTACACATCCTACTTAGGTGCCTGGATGATCTCACCCTCACATCCTGGCTTGTAACGTTAGAATATGAGATTGTTCTCCAGCGTTTACGCTGTTCACGCAAAGTAAAACCAGCAACTTTTCACAAGTCGTTGGTCTCCCAAGCCCTCAGGATTGTGTGTTTGCTGAGCAAGCCCTCACAGCACTTTTGGGTTTTATGGCATGGACACCTTTGGATGTTGTCACATCAGATTTGAATCCTAGGGATATATATTTTGTGATATTTGGTGGAGTGGATGTTTCAGTGGCTGATTTTTCAAGGAATTAGACAGAGAGAGCTGTGTGGATGATATAAAAGAGAGTTCAGTATGTTTGATGTTCCAATAAACATCATGAACTGCTTATAAATCAGTAGGTATGAAATGATTCTGTCATTGATTGCTACATGTATGATGTGTGACCAAGTTTAGGTGAGCATTTTTTTGTGTGATATAATGATGACAGGTTCTGCAGAAAAGATTCCAAGACAAAATAACTTTGTTACAGTGTAGATATTGTGAATATAATGCAGCACATAAATTGTTATCATCCATTGGATTGCTCACTGGGACAAAAAGATGTATGTGTGTATGCTTGAATCATATAACACACATGTCTAACTGATTTTATGCACACAAAAATCTTTAAGTGTTGTTCACAGAAGTATCAAATAATCAAATAAACCAAAGTTATTAAAATTGTAATGTGATGTGTTTTATCTTTTCAACCAATTTATGTGTGTATGTTTTTATGTTATGTGCATATATTCCATATATTATGAATGCACAAATCATATACGCATGTGCAGAGAAGTATCAAATAAATTCAGGTTTATTAACTATTGTCGTGTGATGTGTTGTTGCCAGGCCCAGGAGGCGTGTGGTGCCATGGAGATTGACAACGCTCTGGAGATGATCCGTGACCTGGAAGATGAACTGAACCAGGTCAAGGCCAACGCTAGGCAGGGCAACCTCCAACCGTTGCCGGGAGAAACGGTGAGCACTCAGACCCCGCCCCCTTCTAATACTAGTAGTGCATTGTGGGAGAAATGTGCATCATGAGAATATTTGGATTTTTTCTTTGTTTAGATGACAGAAAAACAATTTGAATAATGCTTGAAAAACTGAATAAGTCATTTAAAATGTTTGATTAGATGCTCCATGTAATGAAGTTAGTCTGAAGGCAGAATAATACCATCTGTTCCAAGAATTTCTGCAAGCCACTCTCAGATAAAGAGAATAAGGCAAAAAACAAGTTATCCAAGACGACTTCATTTTCATGTTTTAGATATTGTTCTCTTTTCCATCACGAACATGCTGTATTTTGACCGTGCAAAACAGTTGCGATAGTCCAATACACTCAGGGAATTGCTGACTGAGCTGAATCAAAATCTTACAATTCAAAGCGCAATAAATATACAATGGTTACGGTTACCCATGATACTGGCGCTAACTTCTGTAGTACTATTTTGTGATGAACAGGAGCATTGCAATCAGATGGTATGTATAGCATACAGGAATGGTCAGTAAGATAGGAATATCGTGCATGTGCATGTTGACGGGAAGCATGGTGCATATAGGCAAGGTAGACTGATGCTACTGAGGAGAAGAGAGTGCATTGTTAAGTTTTGGTGTTTCTAGATTTTAAACCTCTGACATGAGGGTAAAGAGAAAAGGGGGTGTCAAATTAAGCAGGGATGGGGGGGGGGGGGGGGGGAAGGGGCATGGCAGTGAAGGGAAAAAAAACAAGCAGGAAAGGGAATGTTACAGACATAAGCATGACACAGTTACAAAAGTAACAGTGAGGACAATTACAGTTTTCTTTGGATGTGCTGGCTTAGAAAAGATAATAAATTAATAATAATAGAATAAATGATATTACAACAAGAATGTCTCTAGTGATTGCAATTATTCTCTGGACTAATCTCTCACATTTCATTAAATGAATTGTCTTCTTTTCTGTATATGGTTTGTATAACCAAGCCATGTTTGTTTCTAAATAATGAATACATGTACATTTTTTCCTATTGAAAGATAACTTCTTGACCCACTCTCTCATACACTCATCACATGCAGCACAAGAGAGAGACAGGATACTTTTCTCTTTCGTCGTGTTTTCTATTAAATTTTAAGAATTTCTCACATATTATGTGTGTAAATTTTTTTCTTTGCTTATTTTATTTTATTTCTTTTCATTCTGCTCTGCGACAAAGTTGGTGCCAGAAAAATGTATACATGATTTGTTCACCTCTATTTATGTTTCTTTCAATGGTTTTATTTGGAAGTCTGATGGAAGGGTTGAGAACAAAATAAAGAATGGTAGACTTTGTTGATGTAATACTGAAATAATCATACAATTTTGAAAACATACACATTATTTTTCTTTTCCATGTTTCTCCATTTCCTCTTGATAAAAGAACACATTCTTCAAATATATTCACATTTGTGTTAGTATTAAACTTTCTTCTTGTCATCCAATTAAAAAAAAGGAAGATGTTTGAGTGAAGTGAAAAAAAAAGATTGGATTATGACAAATTGCAAGGGCAATATTCCCAGGATCTGATAATGCTAAAAGATTTAAAGCCCCCCCTAGCTTTTTGTGGTATAGTGACCATTGGAGGATAAAAGTCACACGAAGATATCCAATTTGGTAATGAAATCACAATTTGTAGCTGAATGAGATATATAGGTAGCAAAGTCCTTTTCCGAACAAAGCTCTGTAGCTGGTACCCATCTAATGATCCATGCTAACTAACTTGGCTCATGCATAGCATTAAATTTCTCAATCTTTCTACCACCCCTTCTGAATGATTCCCGTCCTATTTACCTCTATTTCTTCCTCCTTCTCTCTTTATTCCTCATGCTACTCACAAACCCTTCCCTGTCCTGCTCTGGCCTGCCCCACTCTCTCCTTCCTGGCCAATGCCCTGCCCTGTTCTCCCACTTCCCCTTCTGAATGATTCCTGTCTTGTTTATTCCATTTCTTCCTCCTACTCCTTCGTATTCTTCATGCTGCTCACAAACCCCGCCCTGCTCTGCCCAATGCCCCGCCCCCCTGCCCCACCTAACGCCCTGCCCCCCTGCCATGCCTCGTTCTCCCACCAGCCCGAGTCGTGCGCCGCCCAGCTGAGCGCAACGTCCAAGGGCGTGGGTGCGTCCATGGCACAGCTGCTGACAGCCGCAGCCCAGGGCAACGAGAACTACACGGGTATGGCAGCCCGCGACACTGCCCACGCCCTCAAGAACCTGAAGGGCGCGGTCAGGGGCGTGGTGGCCAGCAGCGGGGACCGGGAGGTGCAGGAGGGCATCGTGGATCATGCCAAGGATGTGATGGACAAGTCGGCCAACCTCCTGGAGGAGGCCAAGAAGGCCCTGCAGAACCTGGATGATCCAGCCAACCAGCAGAGACTTGCTCAGGTCAGTCCTCATCTTGGGCTTGAGTCTAACCTCAAGTCAATTCAATGCAATGAATGTTATTCCTTTTTAAATTTGTGAACTTGAGCTAATCTTTATTTTGGCCTTTCCATTAATACTTTTTTTGAAATTGTGGAATGTGACTCTTAAAAATTGTTTGAGATAGCAACAGCTAAAGTATTATAGTGCACATCTCGCAATACTAGATTAAAAGAGTCAAAACATCTATAAAAGTCATTTTATTGTTTACCATCCAGTCTTATTGGTAAAGATAATGGACATATCGCCAACTGGCGAGTGAAGATATGTACAGTTAATGGCAACATTTCACATCAGAGGCAGAGACAAAGAGAGAGAGAGAGAGAGAGAGAGAGAGAGAGAGAGAGAGAGAGAGAGAGAGAGAGAGAGAGAGAGACAGAGAGAGAGAGATACAGAGAGACAGACAGAGACAGAGACATAGACAGAGAGAGATAGGGAGAGAGAGAGAGAGAGAGAGACAGACAGACAGACAGACAGACAGACAGACAGACAGAAAGTGAGTGTCAGAAGGCTATTGAAACTATTGAAGTAACAAATGTCCCTTATCTTGTGCCCAGGCTACATCTATATTACTATAGATTGCAAAGGAAGTCTACCTCTCAATGATTGCTCCAATCAATGCAATGTGAACAATTCAAAACTTTGATACATTTTGTAGAGGTGTTTAAAACATTCCATTCGTTTATCTTGCCCGTATTCCTGTAGGTAGCAAAGGCTGTCTCTCTGGCTCTCAATAACTGCGTCAACTGCCTGCCAGGCCAGCGTGATGTCGACAAGGCCATTAGGGCCGTGGTGGACTCCAGCAAGGGCCTGATGTCCGGCAAGGTAAGTAGGGCAGTGGCTGGGACCAAGACTAACAACCTCTCCCCCCTCCCATCTCTTGTCGTAGTGTACTTCTATAGTGTATCCCTCGGATATGATGACTGTGCATTTTCGAGTGCATCTTGGCACCATTTGATGTTAGAAGATATATTTTAGTTTCACAGTGCATCTTGAAATAACTTTTTCTATGTTTTCCAATAACTGAACTCTACTTTTCAAGTGGACTAGGCTAAATGATAATGTTGTCTTTTATTATCAATAAAGAAGTGTTTTACTCCTTGAATTGCACCTATTATGAAGTAATCTTCATCCTCTAGACAGGCTTAGTTCGACTGTTTTTTTTTTTTTTATAAATGCATCTGGATGAATAATCAGTACAGCTGCATTGTTATAATATATTCATAGTTGTATTTGTTAATACTATAGATTTGTGTTATGTTAAGTATGTATTTTTATATGAAGTTGATTTCCTTTGTTGAACTAACTTTGTGCAATAAATATTGGCATGCATTGACACATATTGGTTAGGAGTGTTGATTGCATAGTGTGTGGATAACAAGCAGTTCATATTCATGACTGATGGGATTGTAGTAGTAATAGTGTTCTTTATGTGTTCTTGTTCAAACGAAAGGGGGTGGACCTTGAAATGGTAAATATTTTTTTTTTCCCAAAGAAAAGTGATCACCAGACTACAAGTGTTCAGCTTATCTTTTCAATAGAGCTTTGGGGGTTACGGCCTGTCCTATCAAAAAATATATGTTTGTTCCTTCAAAATTAATTTACATTTAGCTTGTGTCTATCTAATTATGTTAACCACAAGCTTTCTTTGCTGTCAGTTATGAGTTTGTTACGTACAGATTTCTTTCCTCGCTTTTATGTTTATTTTATCTAATTCTGATCACATATCACATAACGATTGCTCTCCAATACATGCATCCTCATTAGATGATGAAAAAAGCTCAGGAGAAATATGCCATGGTATGTAGCATAATCGGAGGGAGAAAACGTAGTCCCCAAACCAATATATATGGGCTGCAAAAGCGTACCATTTACACATGTATCTGTGTGTGTATACCACTGTCCTTGTCCGTTGTGTGTTTACCCCCTCTTACTCTATCGTAAACCTGTCAAAATAATACCTCCTGCACTCACATATATGTGCATTCTTGTCACTGGTGTGTTACGTACCTCTTGCACTCTGAGCTTTCTCAATATATATTGATCAACACAGTACAATACAATCAAACATAAAACATACTCCAAATTCTCTATCTATGCAATAACTGAACTTACAAAACCACTTGAAATGGTTATTTTTCTCCTTAAACTTTATTCTTATACTCTTGTTACTTCAAAATAACATGGCTCAATGGAAAAAAAAATGGGGGCTCTTAAGTCCCCGTAGTGCAAAAAGAGAGCCCGTATGAACGACAAAGGGCCCCTGCGAAAAATAGGGTATACCGTAAAATATATTTCAGGGTGACTGTTTTGTGACATCAGGCTTGCAAAGTAGCCCTGTGTTCTCCTTGAGTCAGGTCCATTCCTATAGCAACCATTACATCACACTCATAATAAGGAAACAAGGTCAGTCATTCTCAAAGCACATTCGGTGACATCCATGAACATTTCGCTGTCAACACCACTATAACACAAAATATATACATTTCTATTAATCTGCATTTCGTCTGAAATTTCTCTGTGTTGACTGTGTTTTTTTCTCTTTATGTATTTTGCATGCTTTTGATCATCTGGCTGTGCTGTGGTGCCATCGGGTACATCTTCACCCAATCCTGGCCATCTATGTATTCAAATCTTCATCCCACACTGGTGTATCTACCCACTCCACCCCATTCAATACCCTCCCCTGCCCCTCCCCTGCCCCTCCCCTGCCCCTCCCCTCCCTTTCCCCTCCCCTGCCCCTCCCTTTCCCCTCCCCCTCCCCTCACTCCCCCTTCCCCTCACCAACCCCATGCCAAACTATCTGTCTGTGGTCTTTTTCATTCTCCTTGACTGCTCTTTCCCATCTACTCTTTGTATAAATACTCTTTCTTTATTTCCCTATGTGCTGACTTTTCACATGCTTCTTCTTTCACATCTCTGCGTATTTCTACTATTTTTTCACCTTTTCTGTCATCTTTGTTTTACATCTTCCACTCTACCTCTCTATGTTTTTCTGCCTTTCATCAATATTGTCTTTATTAATATCTGTCACTACATTCCTCTGTCCTTGTCTCCTGTCCCGCATCCCCCGTCCTTTCCTCTTCTTTCTTGTTTTGTAAACTATTCCACCTTGTTTTTGTTTACACATCTTGTCGTTTATATCTACCCTCCTCTCCTCTTCCTCCCCTCCTCCCTTATTTTCCTGTGTCCCTGTCCCCTGTCCCACATTTTTCCTTTACTCTCCTCTCCTGTCTCTTCCACTGTTCTCCATACACATCTCGTTGTGTATATATTCCTCTACCCCCCTCTCCTTTGCTGCCCTTCCCTTCCCTCCCCTCCCCACCCTTCCCTCCCCTCCCCGTCCTCCCACTCCCTGTCCCTACATGTTGGTGGTGTTTACACTCCGTGGCTGTCCATATCCACCCATTACGGTATCTAGTGGTTTGAGTCCAATGGCAGATCCGTGGATCTCCTATCTCCCACCTCCCGTATGAGCCCAGAGGAGATCTCGGCACTGTTCAGTAGTGTATGTCACTTTCCTTCTTACAAAAAAGCGCGTTCACACGGGAACGGTTTGTTGCTTGACGCTTTCCATACTCTCAACCTTTTCAGTGCCAGGAAAAATGACGCTCTAAGAGATTTGTGTGTGTTACTTGTGAATAAATGCCGATGTGGCACGCAAAGAGTTAATTATATCAACCCCTCTGTCGTCATGGGTTTCTCCACTCCAGGGCAAGGGGCTTACCACCCCGGCATTTAAAAAATTGCTGCTCACTCGCAACAATTTTATTACTATGCCTGCGGGAAAACATTTTTGGATTTGAAAAAAAAAAGGGATTTCAATATTCTGCCGTGGTGGAAAAATGCTTGCTACAAACCTGAGGTGGTGAGCTGCAGCCACAAACGGTTTTGCTTTGATGTGAACGCACCTTTATTCTCTGTCCTCTTAAAGGGATAGTCCACCCTGAAATTAAGTTGGTTTTGATAAAAGCAAAATCATGAAAGAAACATTACTGTCTCAGTTAAGTTTGGATGAAAATCTGTCACAGGATAAGAAAGTTATGATTTTAAATTTATTCAACTTATTTTTTTGATTTTGTGACATCATGTGCTAGATGCTCTCCTATATGTTGTGTACTATTTTTCCATAAATTCACCTTTTTCTGTTTTTTGATGAAGAAATTAATCTTTTTCATAGAAGTATGTATGTAAAAAAGTGTAGAATGACACATCAAATAGAATATATCCATTATCAAAGAAAACAGTGCACAAAATATGGGAAGCATCTTACACGTGACGTCACAAAATAAAACCTCAAAAATTTTGCAAATTTTTCACTGATGTGTTCTTTTATGTTTTCGCTTTCATTTAAATCAAGTTAACTTCAGAGTGGACTTTAACATTGATTAGATAACTGCCATCATGATACATGAATAAAGGAAAAATTTCTGATGTTAAATGTGAATACGTGAAAATAGATATTTGTTTGAAGAAGTTCCCTGTTTGTAATTTATTAGTGTCATTTAGTCGTGTTAAGTGCAGTAGAACATGTTTTTGTAAATATTAAAACTGCTGATATAGTAGATCCATGTGCTGATGGTATGGATAATTTCATAGCTTCATAATATATAAAGCTTCATATATCTATATAGCCTCATATTTATTTATGTGAGAACTATACAAATGGAATTAATTATACAGCATATTATGCATTATTCAAAGTGTGATTAAACAATTCAGTATTCCAATGCTATATTTTAGATTTAAGTGTAATGCAAATAGTAGAAAGGGGAAATTAAATGGAATGCATGTATATATCAGTCGAGTCATCATTTAAAAGAACTACACTGTAGCCATGAAGGTCTTAGTTGACTGTGCCAATTTTAATACAGGAAATCAAAACCTCTCATGATAAATTAATGACATCATGACAATAAAATCAGAGGTACAATCAAACAAATGACAAAATTGATTTTTTTTGCAAATCTTAATAATTGAACCTTAGATTCTGCATTACCAATTGGATGTTCTACAGCTGGATTTAACAATTTCATTGCATTAAGTAAAAGTCAAACTATAAGAGAAGATTTTTTAATACATTGATTTTTAAATGTCTTTCATTTATTATCCCTCCTACCATATCAAAAAGCATTTACTAGGAGGGTTGCTTTTCATTTCTTTTTGTCTGATTTGCCTGTTTTCCATGCAGCTCAGATTTTTCTGCTTTTATTCAAATTTTGTTTTTGTTTGTGGATTATCCAATTTATTCCCCCCAAGTGGCGTCATAGGAATGTTGAAAAGTATGTATATTCTATACTGAGACTGGAATCTTAAACCATGGTTCTCTAGTTTAGTACTTCAAATCAAAACAAATTTGAGATATTTAAATAGTTTATGTAAATGTACATCTTTTCAGCTAATCATCATGGAACTTAGTGAATCACATGTATGCATTTTGATCTAAAATCATATTTCATGCTTTGAACTCAAAAATTTACCGCGAAGATTGACGTGAGCATTCATATAAATGTTTTATCCTACAGTGTATATCTGTTCACCTGTGCTCATTTCCTCTAAAAATGTATTTTTGATGTTTTCATTTACTTGTGTGAGAAAGCAAAGTGGACTATAGGTACCGATTCTGTGTGGTTGTGAATATTCACCTGGCTCAGCTGCAATATTTCTTCTGGGTCATGATTCAAACATTTGTGGTGTTCTTGCACAATTTAACATTATTGTATTTATCTGTTTATTGGTGTTTACATTTTGTATTTCATGTGTGTTCATATGTATTAATTAGAGTAATCTGATTTGATAGTGTGTGATACATTTGTTTCATGTTTTTGTAAGTATTTGGTGCCGTTGCATTGCACTCCTGTTCTTTTTTTTTTTTTTTTTAGAAATTTGTTTAATAATGTAGTGTTGTACTTCTGTGTGTAGAAAGGTAAATGATTGGGCAAGTTATTCCATGAACATTGGTATACCTATTGAAAGAAATTGTGTAATGGATTGTAAGACTAACCATTATAAGGTAAAAGCGATCTGAAAGAACTGAAAGAACTCCCTTGTTTAGACAAATATTATCACAGATAATCTGTTCATTCTCCAACAATACTGTAATTCAGCTAGTTCTGTACAAGTTAGAAGTATCTGATTTGTGTGAAGTTTCAATGTACATGGATGAGGTAGTAGTAAACACGTACATTTAAATGAAGGAATGCAAGTTTGTGGATGCTTTGCATGAAGATGTAAACAAGAAAATTGATATGATATGCTATGAATATTTATTATATATATTGTACATGTATACTAAAAATTTGGCAGCATTTTTGTGAATTGTAAGATACATAAAAAATGATAAATGAGATATAAACCTAAAAAGTTGCAATTGTAAGTAAAAAGGTAATTAAAAATTGATTAGAAATTAAACTTAAAAATTACAATCGCAAGTAAAAATGTAAGATTCAAGATTGATAATAGACACAAATTAAACCTTTGATTGTCGTCCCTTTAACCCCTAGCTCCCTGAGGGAGCCCACAGGAACTACCAGGAGCACCAGACGTCCCTGAACAGCGCCGCGCAGGGGCTGAACGTTGCCAGCGGGGAGCTGGTAGTGGCCGCCAGGGGCACGCCAGAGGAGCTGGCTATGGCCGCTCAAGAGTTTAGCAGGGAGTTCCAGGAGCTGATGGACTCTGGCATGGGCATGGCCCGCACCGCTCCGGTAGGGCCACAATTCTTTGCTTTCTTGTTTGATAGGTGTCCTGTCTGTCCTAAACATTGTTACCCACATCTCTCTTATATTTATCTATATCTTTAAATGTTCTGTCAGTCCATGATAGTAGTCTTGTCAGTCCATGATAGTAGTCTTGTCAAGATTTCTTCAAGTACCATATTTGTATAACTTTAATTCTGGATTCCTCAAAAAAGTAAATGCACAAAAAATTCTGTGATTCTGTTCTAGAATCAACATTTTTTTCAACAGAAATGCACAAGTGAGTCATTGCAATCATTTACTGAAGATATTTCATGGACAGAATCATCATTGATTTTATGACAGAATCACATAATTTTCATTTACACCCTAAAAAGCTAGACCAGATTTTATTATAAGTTAAAGCTATCATTTCGCATATTTGGGCAATACTGTACAGTGTAAACATATTTGCTGTCATACTCTCATATTGTCATACCAACTGTCATATTTGGGTATTGCTGTCATACAGTGGCCCCGGTCCTACGCACAAGTCATATGGAACCAATGTTTCTTCTGACATAGAATTTTCAATCCAGTCCTATCTTTGTGGTATGGTACCTCATGTGTTCATGTGGAACCAATGTTTCTTCTGACATAGAATTTTAAATCCAGTCCTATCTGTGTGGTATGGTATCTCCTTCTCCCCAGGCTGACTCACAGAGCAACATGGTGGGCAGCTTGAAGAGCATCTCTGTGGCCTCTAGCAAGCTGCTGCTGGCTGTCAAGTCTATGTCTGTGGACCCCAACGCACCCAATGCCAAGAATCTGCTTGCTGCTGCAGCAAGGTCAGATCTGATTCTGGGTGGTGTTTCATGGATCCTTACGATTGCTCTGAACATTTTTTTTTATTGCATTTTTTAGCCCTCCTTAGGCTATTTTATTGAGTTAAATAAACATTTCACAAAGTAAAAGAATTTATTTTACACTCAAGTGAAATACAATAAATTACATTTCTCTCTTTCAGTTTTAAACAAACAAAGATTGCTCTGAACTTGAAGGGATCTTTCTTTATCTCCACTGGGTTCTTCTTATACTGTTTGAATCACTCTATGGGCATGTATGAGAAGGAGATGTGTTTTATTGAAATCCAATCGCTCTTAAAGCACGGCCGTGCATGTCTTAACTTTAAGAGTGGTCAGTACTGCTCTTAGGGCTGGCTCAGATCAATCTTAGTTAAATAAGGCGAAAGCGAGTCTTTTCAGGGTAAGAGCGATTCCTTGAAACAGAGTTATATGTTTTAAATGTTGATGTCTTAAGCTAAGAAGGATATGCATTAAAGATTGATTGTGAAATCAGGGTTTACGACTCACGTTATGCAAATTCCATGAAACACCCATGTGAGTCTCTAACAAGCAGAGTGTAGCTCTTCTAAAACTCTCTGAACGTTGAAATAGTATTACACATAGTATGAAAAAAGGGAAATATAACTTTAGGTATGCATGGATGCTATTTACAAAGGGTTGCATTCATCTTATTATGTGTGTTCAATGTGAAATATAGAAATATGGTCAGGACGACCATTCTTTTGTCTCTGTAGAATTAGCTGACATACACAAATATTTTTTTCCCTCCTAGTGAATTGAAAAGTACCTGTCAATATGCAACATATGTGTGTGTATCTCTTCCAATTCCCAAATACTCATCTCAGTGTCTTTCGTTCATTTTTCAGACAAGTGACAGACAGCGTGAACCTGCTGCTCAACACCTTCATGCAGAGCGCCCCCGGCCAGAAGGAATGCGACAATGCCCTGCGCAACATCCAGACCATCAAGTCCATCCTGGAGAATATCAACGAGCCGGTCAATGACTGGACGTACTTCGAGTGTCTGGACGCTGTCATGCTCAAGTCCAAGGTAGGTTTAACCCTTTGTTTGCTAAATAAACTGCTGCTCTATGTGATTTGGGTAAATTACTTGTGGAAAAAAAGCCCATGTGGCATGCAAAGATTTAATACAGCTTTTTATTTTGAAAGGACACTTGTTTTCAGGCGAGGTAAATAACTCCAGTACAGGTTAAGGCACAATATATTTTTTCTCACATTTCAAGCTCTTTTATGTGTCGATAGGTGCATTTTGGGTTGCTTTTGTCCTTTGTGCACAAGTCAAAGGCAGCTTAAAGCATTATTAAATAAAATTTTGGAGCATGCCAGTTTTGGGGCAAACTAAGTGCTGGAGTACAGGGCTTGACATAGAAGATATTTCTCATATTTAAGCCTCTTTTATGAGTACATACAGTAGGTTTCTTTTATGCTAATCTTGTACATTTAGTTCTGTGTGGACATTTATGATAGAAGAAGAAAAAAGCAAATGTTTGGGGATCACCAATGTGGGTCAGTGAACGGGAAGGTCCCGTCACAGTACACTGGGTCATGACATGTTCATGGGTCTGTGCTTGACCACAAGGGCAGTGGTCAGAGTCTGCGATGCCCTATCTTTTTTTATGTTTGATGTGGAATGACCAAATACTGCTCTGTGGGCTTTGTGTGTCCCAAATTTAACAAGGCATATGAAGAATTGATTTGATATTGTGTATCTTTGGCCTTCTTCTGCAGCATCTTGGTGAGAGTATGACGGGCATCACTCAGAATGCTAAGGATGGAGAGCTGGAGAAGTTTGGGAGGAGTGTGGAGGCAGCTGGCGAAGCTGTATGCGGACTCACTGAGGCTGCTGCTCAGGTAAGAAAAGCCTTTTAGGGTCGCGCTAATGTTAACTGTGATCTAGACTGATTTTTTTTTTGTGTGTGTGTGTGTGTGTGAGTGAGGGAATGAGAGATGGAGAGAGAGAGGGAGAGAGAGAGAGAGAGAGAGAGAGAGCATGTGTGTGTGTGGTTTATTAGATGATGGAGGCTAATGGAGAAGAAAGAGGATGAGAAGGAAAGAATAAACAAAGAAAGAACAACAAACATAGAAGGAGAGAGGAGAGGATGGGAAAATAGTGGGACAAGAGATGATGAAAAGAGAATCCAATTTTTGGTCGTCGAAAGTATTCTAAAGATACAATAGCATCTTGGATATAAATCAATTCAAACTAATACAAACCATCTTGTACCTTCTCCCCCACAGTCTGCCTACCTGGTGGGTATCTCTGACCCATCGAGCGTGGCTGGTAGACCAGGCCTCGTGGACCAGTCCCAGTTTGCCCGTGCCTTCCAAGCCATCCAGTCAGCTTGCCAGAGCCTCCTCAACCCAGACAGCTCCCAGCAGCAGGTCAGGCACAGCTCTGCTTCTTGTATTTGTCTTGGCGCCTTCATTCTGTTAAAAATATTTACGGCAATGTTCTCAAAATCAACAGATATATAAATTAATAAAGCTGTATGTTAAAAGATATTATGTACTAATTTCATAGACAAGTTAGTGTTTAATAAAACAATTGAAGCAGAATTGGTGACTGCCAATTAAGTTAAAAGCAATTGAGGTAGAATTGGTGTTTGACAAGTAAGATTTTGGCACACCATGAGTGAGTTAAAATCAACAGTCCAACAGTGTTATCTTCTCTTTTACTAACATGTACAAACATGTACAAATACCACAAAACATAAAGATAATTGTTTGTAGACAGGTAGTCTATATAGACGGGTGCAAGTATATGCAAACTGCTCGGAAGAGATTCAAGCAGAGTGGTCTATACAAATAGAAAGTCTAGACTGGTGTTTAGAGACAGATATGACAGTGCATTTTAAAGACGAAGTAGATTTTCATTTTGTAGGGGGAGAGTAACTTCATTTTGATTTTGAGTTTTGCTGTTGCTCCCATAGGTCCTTGCCGCAGCCACAGAGGTAGCCAAGCACACCTCTGCCCTGTGCAATATTTGTCGCTTGGCTTCATCCAAGACCAGCAACCCGGTGGCCAAGAAGCACTTTGTCCAGTCGGCTAAAGATGTGGCCAACAGCACAGCCAACCTGGTCAAGAGCATCAAGGTAAGATGACCGGCTGGTGTGGTCATGGTCAAGCATTAATCAGTGATATTGTGGTGATTTGAAAGAAGGCAAACTAAGGAAATCTTTGATAAAGCACAAGGGGCGTTGTTAATATCAGATATAGATGACTGATGGAAACAGTTGAGCATGTTAAAAGATATAATTGTCTTGAATACTTCCTGATCTTCAGTCTCCTACAAAAGACCATTATGATCAAACAAATCAACATTTTCAGTGTCATGTTATTCGGGCAATTTATTATGTCCTGTGTTCTGATAGTTTTGGGGGAAGTTCAAGTGGTAGTTCATGTTAATACAGATCAGTGAACATTGAAAAAGAAATCAACAAATATTTTGACAGGAAATCTTGCCTTTAATTATTATTACTGGGTATACTTGTTCCTGTTAGATTAAAGTTGTTTCCAATTCCAAAGTTGTCCTTACACAAGTGAAATATATGTTATGCTCCTTCTATTGCTCTCTGTGTTTTACATTATTGCATGACTTGAATAGAGTTATTACTAGCTATTTTTCCCCTGTGACATTGTAATTGTTTTCCATTCAATTTTTTTTTACTGACCTGACCCATGTGAACATTTTATCAATTGCTATCGGTGTCTTAACATGGACATTGTCCCTGTATTTGCTGTATAGGACCTGGATGGAAACTTCAACGAGGAGAATCGTCGTAACTGCGGCGATGCCACTCGCCCATTGGTGGAGGCTGTGGAGAGCCTCATCACCTTTGCCAGCTCTCCAGAGTTTACCAGCGTACCTGCCAAGATCACTCCTCAGGTAAGTCACCAGAAAGTCTGAAAGCTTGGCATATTGTACAAATATACCAAGAGTAAAAGCTATAGTTGAAAGTCACTAGCTAGTGGTGTGCTAATCCATTTCTCTGTCATCTCTTCTGTTCATCAGTTAAATCGGTACATATGGACTCCAGATGATTCTTCTCCCCAGCGCTAACAAGCCCCCCGTAAATAACAAAGGAGCTCCTGTGAAAACAATCCTTGTAGGGTTCAATGCATAGTTCAGAGTGTTTGTTTAATCAGGTTGAAAATTAGAGGCTAAGATCAACTCCCCAATGATTACACTCACTGAGTGCAATGGATTGCTTTGCAATCAAATACAGGCAGGTCCATGTGTTTATACACATTGATTACAATCATAACTCTGTCAGTACCAATAGCTACAATAACAACATTGTTCTATTGCCTATGGGACTAAGAAGGTTAAATTTGTCTATATATGTATTTCAACCGTCGCCCTCCAGGCTCGCATGGCCATGGAGCCCATCACCACGGCAGGCAAGCGCATGATCGCCAGCTCCAGTGCCTTGATCCAGACGGCCAAGCCGTTGGCCATGAACCCCAAGGACCCGCCCACCTGGCAGCTGCTGGCCAATCACAGCAAGAACGTCTCCGACTCCATCAAGGAGCTCATTGCTTCCATCAGGTGAGTGACTCCGACTCCACCATTTAATTATTGACATGTTGGACCCCCTACTGCAAAGAATGAGTCGCAATCAGTAAAAAAACACAGTGTCTGAGGACATTTAAGCCCCCACAATGCAAAAAAACCCCCCTAGGAAATAGCAATGGTGCCCCTGTGAAGAAAAAAAGAAAAAAGTTCTTGTAATGCAAAACAAATTTCTGTGTGTTTGTTTCATCAGGCTTGAAAAATAGCTCCAACAAATAAATAAATTCTGCCCCTGATTGCAATTGAAAGCAACTTTGCTATCAATTAGAACTTCTATTTACATGTATTGCAATTCCTAGGATGATTAAATCATGACCTCTATTCATGTGTGTATGTTTTTCCATAGAAACACTATTGTCCCATAGAACACTATTTTGTCTGACTCAGGAAGGGTAAAATAGATTAAATAAACACATCTCAAACAAAATGTGTGTGTCTGTTTGTGTGTGATTGATTACCATGCGTGTATTCTTCACCCCTTATTTCCACAAATTATATAGAGCAACATTTTTTCAGGCACATAAGGGTTAAGAATGTCTCATATAATGTTATTTGTGTGATTGATTGCAGGGATCGTGCTCCTGGTCAGAAGGAGTGTGACGAGGCCATTGACAAGGTCAACCACTCGGTGCGAGCCCTTGACCAGGCCTCTCTGGCCGCTGTGGGTCAGATGCTGCCTCCTCAGGATGAGAACAACCTCAAGGTAGGAGGAGAATGTCTTTCTTATCTTCAGTCTCCTTCAAAAGACACACCTCTGCCTCCTGATTTATACCAACTCAAACCTTATACCTGTGGTGATCTATAATAATGATTTATGATCAAACTAATCAACATTTTCCCCATCAGGTTATGTTGGCAGTTGATAATATAATATAATATAATATAATATAATATAATATAATATAATATAATATAATATAATATAATATAATATAATATAATATAATATAATATAATATAATATAATATAATATAATATAATATAATGTAATGTAATGTAATAAAATTAATATAATATAATATAATATAATATAATATAATATAATATACTATAATATAATATAATATACTATAATATAATATAATATACTATAATATACTATAATATAATATAATATAATATAATATAATATAATATAATATAATATAATATAATATAATATAATATAATATAATATAATATATAAGATTATCTCAAGGTAGGAGGAGAACACTTTTCTGGACTTCTGTGTCCTTTAATAGACACGCTTTTGAGCTCTAATTTGTAATGACTAGAACTTTATACCTATGATTATGATAAAAACAAATCAATATTTTCACTGTCAGATTATGTTGGCAGATGACCTCAAGGTAGTGGAACTTCTTTTTGATCTTCAGTCTCCTTCAATAGACACTCATCTGACCTGTGATAAATACTACTAGTAATTAGAACTTTATTATAAAGAAACAATAAAACCAAATCAACGTTTTCAATGTCAGATTAGTTGGGCTATTTATTATGTACTGTAAAGGTTGATCAGTCCTTATGAAAATAAGTTTTGATGGTACACCATGTATAGTCATGGAAAGGAATGTTGGTTTTGGAAGAGTTCTGAGATGATCTACTCAGAGAGCAAAGAGAGAAAAGAGTGAGAAGATATAGAGTAAAGATCAAACCATTGTCTTTTGAGAGGTTAGCCCTGAATAGAATTGTTCGCTCATCGTTTTGATCGTCATTGTCGATCAGTCTGTAGAGATGAAGAAAGTGGATTAAAGATTGGAACATGAATGCAGTGAATACCAAGTAGCAAACATTGCATGACATGATTATGAGGTACTTGTCTTGATGTATTGGTCAATCTTTCTTGTCTTCTAGGGCTATACAGAGAACCTGAACAACATCGCTGCCCAGATCAGAGAGAAGATTGACCAGGTGTCGAATGCAGCCAAAGGGCAGGCTGAGAAACTGGGTCACAGTGTAAGTTTAGTCATCTTTCTTCACATTAATACATCAAGATTCGAACAAGACCCCGATGAAGTAAATTTTGGAGCTGATTTCTCACTCAACTCACAAGTAAAATTCTAAGGTGTAAGTTAAAGACACTTCTCACAGATGGAGCGAGAGTGAGAGATAAAGAGAAACTAACAGAGAAGCACAAATAGAAACAGGAAGAGAAACAGAGAGAGAAAGATGGGATGGGGAGTGGGTAGGATAGACAGAGATAGAGGGGGTGGTAGTGAGAGAGACAGAGACAGAGGGAGAGAGAGAGTCAAAGACAGAGAAAAGGGAGAGAGATAAACGAAAAACACAAAGGCACTAGAAATGGGAGGGAAGAAATGAAAGTATGAAATGATGACATTGTTTTGTGCTCTGCTGCTGCTCATAACAGGTGACATCAATGGCCAACTACTTTGAGCCGTTGACCCGTACAGCCATTGGCGCCGCCTCCAAGAGCATCAACTCTCAGCGGCAGATGGCCCTGCTAGATCAGACCAAGACGGTGGCTGAGTCAACCCTTCAGCTGCTCTATGTCTCCAAGGAGAGTGGAGGAAATCCAAGGGTAAGGCTCCTTTCATGCTATTTGTATGAATTATTTGTGTGATACATGATATATTATATATAAGATACATGATTTATCATATATATGATGCATGATATATTGCATATATGATATATGAAGTATTATATATCATGTTATATATGATACATTTTATATTACATGTATATCTATGATACATTATATAATATATGTATATGATATATGCCGCCAAATAATGACATATCAGTTTTCACTTTTAATTTTTATTACCAAATTTGTTTCAATTTTTCATCACATTTATCACATTCATGGCTTGACTTTGTTTTGAATGTTTTCACGATGTTCCTCCGATTTTCAGGTACATGTATTACATACTGCAAGTTAACTTGTTTGGACAATGGACCATCAACATGAGAGATACACCTCTCATCCCTTAGTTCATGTGCATCTTTAGTGTGTGTTGTGATGTGAAAAGGCGTTATAATTACTCTGAAAAGCTTTCCAATGTTTTGGTCTGGTGAAGATTGTGTATAAATGTTCTTCTTTGAAGATTATGAACAGTTGGGTTCGCATCTTTTTTGATTGCTACAATCTTATTAACCTATAGTTAGTTGCCAAACTTACTGTATTTTCACCACGCTTTATCTTCATCCTTTCTTTCTTCTCTTTCTGTGTAGCTACTTTGTGACAAGCGAACAATTCTCATACCACCTTCTCCTTCTACTTCCAATTCATGTGATTTATTTTCAGTTTAAACACCACAAACTAATACTAAAAACAATCTGGTGTGTTATCAAAATAAAAAATCTCTTGTTTTCACTCTTTCGTTTCTTTCACTCCATGAGTGTGTCAAATATCCTGAAAGACTATAACCACAAGGTGCTACCCAAACTTCTACTATTTGCTAAATAGAAGTTAATAGTACACTCTCACCATGGAAACATTCAAAGAACATTTAACAATCTTATAGTTTTGAGATCATTGGTTGATTGCGATTTTGTGATCATGGCTGAATGGGTTCACCCAGATCACTGGTCCCATGATCGGGGTCGATGTGTTGCATAAGTCACTAGTGTTTGATGAAATGTTCTCTTCTGGCCATGTTGTGACTATGCAGGCTGTTCACACGCACCCTGCTGTGGATGAGGCTGCTCAGGGTATGAAGGAGGCTGTCATGGCTGAATGGTCATGGCTGAATGTGTTCACCCAGATTACCTGTCCCATGATTGGGGGTGATGTGTTTGCATAAGTCACTAGTGTTTGATGAAATGTTCTCTTCTGGCCATGTTGTGACTATGCAGGCTGTTCACACTCACCCTGCTGTGGATGAGGCTGCTCAGGGTATGAAGGAGGCTGTCGATGACCTCATCTCAACCCTGGAGGAGGCTGCCAGTGAGTTTGGCATCGTCACCGGCATGGTGGACAGCATCTCCAAGGCCATTCTAGTGGTGAGTATTCTTTTCTTTTCCTTCTCTCTTCCTCCTCTTTCACCCTCTTCTTGTTCTCCCCTTTCCCCTTGGGTATATTGGGTTTATAGAGAAAAAGGTATTGGATAGAGAAAGAGAGATTGAGAGGTTGAGAGGAGAGAGAAATAGAAAGAGGGAGAGAGATTGGGATGCGAGAAGGAGAAGGATAAGGAAAAGGAGGAAGGAGAAAGTATAGGTATAGAGAAAGATGGAGAGAAAGAGACGGAGAGATGGAGAAGGGAGAAGGAGAAGGAAAGGAAAGAGGAAGAGGAAAAAGAGGAAGGAGAAACAAAAGGTAGAGTCAAAGATGGAGAAAAAGAGAGAGAAAGAGGGAGAGAGGGAAAGAAAGAGGGAGGAAATGAGAGGAAGAGAGAGAGAGAGAGAGAAGAAGCAGTATTTGGAGTAGAAGACTTAAAGGGATGGACATGTAGAAAAAGAAGTAAAATGTTCTGGTCTATTCTTTGCTTTCAGACGGAAGAGTCAATGCCCGAGTCAGAGGTGGGAGACTTTGTGGACTACCAGACTGACATGGTCAAGACCTCCAAGGCTATCATCAGGACTGCTCAAGACATGGTCAGCATCTTACACATCTACATAATAGTCCAGTAAACCCAGTACTGTTTAAAGTGATCATTATGCTGGAGCATACCTAAGTAATGAAGATGTTGACAAAAATTTAAAGTGTCTAGAGCATTTCAAAAACTGTGAAGCACTTTACAAGAGTTTAGAGTTCACATGATCAAAATAGATTCAAATTGGCAATCGCAGGGTTTGTCGTTATACAACCAGTAAGAATAATGCCTCACCTCAGTAGCCTTGTAACTCTTTCAAAACCACATTGTTTTAAGAGCTAACATAATCACCATAGCAACTGTTTGCTGTTATACTTCAAAATTCATTATAAATGCATTATTTATTTGTGCATTCAATACTTAGCACATGTGTTACCCATAGTGATTGTACAATTAAGTTTCATGGTTCTGTGTGAGGGGTAACATGTGATACATTACCTGGAGGATCTTGTGCAATTATTTATATTTCATAAATCACAGACAAGTCTTTTTGTGCTGGAAAAATGCTGCTTTGTAGGATTTGTATATAGTGCTGGAACCCAAGTATAACAGGGGTACAGGTACATACAAAAAATGAATGATTTGCACAAGAAGATGACTTCAGGGGAAGTCAGTTCAACAGAAGTTGGCTTGAATCGGAATGTGACAACTCCCTCATGAACCGCCTTGTTTTTATGTTACCAGGTGACGAAGGCAAACAGTAACGTAGCCGAGCTGGGAACATTGGCCAATCAGCTTCAGCATCACTTCAACAAGCTGGCCCAGAACGCCCGCGGAGCTCAGGCCTCCACCAATCAAGAGGTATCGTTTAGTCACTCCCACCTTTCCTTTCTTCTTAGTGTGCGTTGTTCAGATTTAAATTCTATTTCTTATTTCTTTTTGTTGTGTTTTGTTTGATTTGTTCATTTATTTGACTTCCTTCCTTTTCAAACACTCACTTTCTCACATACACAAACATTTTTTTTAAGGAGGTTTCATTGATAACAATTTTAGTATTCTTTTTTCTTGCAAAGAGAATACAAATCAGTGAGCCAATGAAATCATGGTAAAATGCAACATACCATTAAGTACAATTTGAGATGTTTAATTTAATGAAATCAATGTAACAAACTTTTTGTATATGTACCCATATGCACACAAAAAAACATGCACAAATACACAATTGAAGTATTTTGATTTAATGCTTATACTGTGATTTTGATTTATTGCATTGTGTAAGTTTGTTACAATTAATATCTGATTATTTGTTTGGGCTTATCAAGCAAAATTTATGAATGGTTCTATCTTTTTTGATTGGTGTGGGCTATTGTGTTTGAATATTATTTCAATGTTCATATTCTTTTTTATCTGTGTGTATTATCTATTTTCCCTTGATGAAATTCTTCTATTTTGCAGCATTCAGTGACTGCACTATTTTGAAGAATTTATCTTTCAGTTAGTTCATCTAATCATGAATGTTTCCCCATTCTGTTAATTGACGTTTATGGTACCCTGACCTTGCCCTTTCTGGTGCTGTGTGTGGGGCAACTTTTATGTTTCTTCTCCCATAATCAACACTGTTTGTCTAAATCCCATGGCTTTTTTTAGGATTTTGAGAAAAATGGTGTTCGTCCTTACGAAGTAAGTACATGAATCGGCTGTTAGCGGCCCGTAATGACTCGCTGTGAATGGAATGAATGAGCCTGCCAGACCAGTGTGTATGTGTTTTTTCTGTAACCTAATCACCTTGACTGTCGGTGTGTAGACTGTAGCGTAACTGTAAATGTAAGTACAGATCAGATCGGTTTGAAAGATTGTCTGGATATATATATATATTTATTGCCTGAAGGATATGGGTCATATATGATAACATATGATGTATATATTTGTATGCAAGTTTGAAGTTGTATTTTAAATTGTTGTTTCTCTTGTACGTTTCCTAACAACTGAACAGATGAAGTACCCTAGCCAAGAGGTAAAACAGAACACCCTCCTTTACCCCCTGAAGTCCTTTCATGTCCTGATACAAACAGATTCATCTCGTCAACAGCTGCATTACTTAGTTGCTTTTTTTTTTCTTTTTGCTTACATATTGTAGGCCATCTGTGCATTTTCTTGCAATCATGATGTTTTTATAAGTGAAATACCGCAAAATGGAAAAAGGCAGATCTTTATTTTGAAAAATTGAAAATGCGTGTTTCTAATTGTTTCTTTAACAAAAAGATGAATATGCACAGTTGGCTGTGGTAGAATAGATCTATCTGTAAACCTACTAGTGTCTGGTTGTACCTCCACATCTAGTTCTAGAGACCATGATATTTGTTTCATCGATCTCTTGTTTGTCTCTTTTTGATTGTCTCTCTCTCCCTCTCTATCTATCTCCGTCGCCCATCTCTCTTTTTCTGTTCCTCTCCCTCCCATTTTCTCCCCCTCCCCTTCTGTACTTCTCTTTTATCCTTTATTCTGTTTGTTTGTACTTCCCATCTTCCCTCTTCTCATTCTATTCCCGGCTTGCTTCTCTCTCTGTTTCTCTCCATTCATGTAGTTGAATATATGTAGTTTTCCATTCTTCTCTTTCAGATGAGTTTATCTTTTCATATATCTGTATTTTACTCTACTGTTTTTGTTTCCTTCTCTCTCTCTCTTTTTGAATCATCCTCCCCTCCCTCATTCTCTCTACCCTCTCGTGCTTTTCTGTTCACCTCTCTCTATATAGTCTCTAGAATTCTTCTACTAGTATTTTTTGTCCACATCTAATGTTGTGTCTCATACTTGCCAGCATGTTGTTGTCAGCTCATAGCTCCATTCAATACAGCCCTAATATGAAAGTCCACTTGTATAACGACCACTACATCCCACACATCGTTAAAAGAATGTTGAAAAAACGATGTGTGATCAAAACTCAATGCAGAGCTACCAACTGTTATTAGTATGGATTTTTCATATTTTGAAAACTAATAAAAGTATTCAAGGTTTTAGGGTAAATGCTGAAGTTTGGCAACCAATTTTGAGTGTAATTAATGGGAAAATACTGATTTTCTCATCAGAATAGTGATATTTAGACAACAATATAATGGAATTAAGGTTAGGAAGTGAAGAATGGAGGTCTCATCATTGATTACTCTCTACATGTTCAATATTCAAATCAATGTGCGACTTCAACGATTGAAATGCAGAACTGAAAGATGTTGTAAACATTCTGCATGTTTGTTCATGCCAGAAGCTTGTATGTAAAAGTACATTAGCTTGTAAACTGTGCGATAAGTTCATGCTCGAAGCAAAGTTAATGTGGAACATGTATTATGTGGCTCACAACAGTGAAATTTTTCCTAGAATCATACAGGCTGTTTTAATTACAATTCGCAATTGTGTTCTTCCAAGTAAACAGACGTGATCTTCTGTATTATTTATTCTTTATGATTGTACTTCATGATGCAACACTCATTATTTGACTTAACATGACATCAATCCCAAGAAATGTCTTGGTGTTCTGAATTTGTAGTTACTGGCAATTCAAGGATGAAAACATGTTAGCCTGCTTCAAATGGAATTTGACATGAGAAGGATTCAAGAAAATATAATGGTCTCTACTGTTAACCCAAGGACCTGTTGTGAATGTGACCATGCTGCCTCAAAGTACCAGCTTGATAGACAAAGTACATGTTGAAACCAGCTGATGCTATTAGAACTGGTGTGGATTGCCCAGTAAAACATTTATATGCATGGTGTGAAGGCATGCATGTGTTTGTGTGTTTGTGTGTCAAAAGATGTCTCCCCCCCTGCCCCCAACAGAACCAGGAAATTAGATCAAAGAAGGAGATGATATAGTGTGATTTGTATTCTTTTATTTTTAGTGTCAATGTACATACAAGGTTTGCAGATTGCAAATTGGAAATGTTATTGTTTGCTTTTGTGTGAGAAATGTTTATTATCTTTTAATGGTTATTTTTCAGCAACCCGTTCTCCCTGTGAATTTGTTTCTATTGTTGTATGAATATGGAATAAAGATGTACATATCTGTAGCAAACCTTATGATCAATACATGAAATTTGGGCCAATACACAAAAATTGAATTAAAATTGCTGTTGATAAATTGCATATTACCATTATTCAAGGGGTCAAAACTACATAAACATTTGTCTGAATGATTATGTATGTTCCGATAATCAAATCAGTGATAAGATAAGTATGATGTTATCTTAAAAAGCATCTTTTTGATTGGTTCAGTCATAGTGCTAAGATTCATGTTTACACACAAGCATACTCTACAGTACATAGCTTTGAGCAAGAGAAAGATTGATCATTGAGTATTTCACCAAATAATCCAGCACTGTGATAGCGTATCACAATGATGGCGATCCTACATGTATATAAATAGAAAGCAAGAATGTGTGTGACTTAATACTTGTAGATAGGTAAACATGTACTTAACATGTGCATGAACTTGAAGCATTACGACTTAAAGTGTGAGTGATGTGAGAGTGTGTATGTGTGTGTATAAAACATGTTGTGTCTCCCATTGTAGATGCAATGCATTACATTCCTGTAGCATTCATATATAAGTGGCTGAGCCAATCAAGTGGCATGTTTTTCTGTATGCCGTGTGTCTATTACTAGCTGTGCTCATGACCAAGATCAAATGGAAAGTCCAATGTACATGCATGAAAACTAAAAATGAACAGTCCTTAATATGTATATGCATGTCAGTATTTTACATCAGTTGATAAAACAAGCTGTCTGCTAGCAAAGGCAAGAAGTACAGAAAAAAAAGTATTCTTATGTGACAAGGGAGAAATGTATAACCATGTACTGTAGATATTTACGTACTTTACAGTATAAGGTGAGGTATGGACTCACAACTTATAAGATATGATAAGCAAGCAACAATAACAACAACATCAGCTTCAGCAGTAACAACAACAACAACTCAACAGCAACTATAGCAACAACAGCAAGAGTATGCCATGTATCCTGTACATGATAGCGTCTGCTCAGAGCATGAAATTCAAAGCTTCTGAAGTATAATCCCTAAAACGATTTTGTTTGGAAAATACCAGAGCCAGATATACACAGTTTGGCCAACTTGGTTTCAATAGTTAACAACATAGCACATATTCTTTTGTTACCCGCTTGCCCAACAAAGCAACACATGCCAGTTCATCACTGGCATCCTATTGAAAAAGAAGTTGGCCAAACTGTGTATAGATGGCTCTGGAAAATACTATATTAGTGCATGAAGGGCTTTGCCATTCTGTATTTGAAATGTAATGTTGTGTGCAAGGATGTGTCGTGTGTTATAATGTGTTCCTATGTAAGGAAATGTTCAATTATGATAAGAAGTATCTCTACATACATTATTATGATTTTGTAATTTCTGGTAGAGCTCTGGAATTTCGGTATATAATTTTTATTCCAACCATATCATATCTCTTCCTTCTTAAATCACTGAACATGGAACGATATACATGGTAATTTTAGAGGATTACATAATGTAAATGGTACTTGGCCATTCATGTATCATCATGATAACTCACTTCATGTCATTAAATTGACATAATACAGGTATGATATCAAAGCTATACTGCATGTTACACAAAAGTCAGCCATCTTTAATTCAAATCAAGTCCTCGGTGAGCTAGTTCAATAGTATGACATGATTTGATGAATTGTAGATATTGGTATAACAGATGTTTTCCAGACAGGACTTGATAGGAACATTTCACGATCCATGTTATTTCTCTCATGTATGATATAGCAGTATAATTTGTGTTGGTTTCTTAAAAGCATAAACAGACAATATAGTTGAAATAGTTATAAAGATAGGGGGAAGTTTGTTTTGAACAGTGGAATTCTACCAGTATTGAGTCATAAAGCACTTATATATATATATATATATTTATATCATAGAAAGTTTCTTTGATTAAATATATATATATGCACATGTAAATATACACATAGATCATATACACCCTGTGGTATGAGAGGTATCAGTTCAACTGTTATCCATTCTCATTGTATTTGCACTATCAAATACAGTATTAATTAGATGCTTAAACCATTCCCAACTGAAACGTGATAATGATCGTAGATTAAGTGACGATCAACCAATTTTTCCATGAGTGTTACAGATAATGCACCCTTGTAATCATATAGATCTAGATATGTAGATATCACTTTCCATCCTTGACTCTAGATGGAGACTAACTCATCCACTGTGTGTGCATCTACAGAGGAAGATTTAACACTTCAGTGTATACGTGTACATGTAAAGTTCATTATTGAAGAAGTCCCTTGGATTGACTACAGATAGAATATGATACGCTGATGATTGCCAAAGTCAACCATCAATATTAATAAAAGGAACAGAATTCTATGAAAATATATCGAACAGGATGATATACCCATATAAGGGATCTTCGCTTCAGTCGACAAGAATTTGGAGTCGGTAGAAGGAGTTGGGCTAGAGTTTAAAAGACAGAAGAGCTCATCATGAATTCTCAGTTGCTGAAGATTTTTCAAAGTCTCGCAGCACGTCTTAGGATAGGATCTGGTCCATTGGAGATTATGATCATCACCGTCATGGCCATCATAGCATATTGTGGTGTGGTGTATTCAAGCAGAAATAAATGGGTAGGAGACTGTTGACTAGAACTAGGAGACTTCAGAATTAAGGAATGGATGGAAAGGATGACAGGTGTATTTGAGGAAGAAATCTACTTATTCGTTTTCAAAATTCGATGCTTCTTCAGAGCATTTGATAAATTAGTTTTCGTGATTTTACAGTCTTTCGACAGTCTTTCGACATTCTTTGACTAATTATGGTACTCCTCTAGCAGAAGGGTTCCTGATATTTTAGAACATGAAGAATTTGTGGTGTGTTGTTTGCTTTTGGGAAGAGAAGCGACATATGACCAGCTGTCAGGAACATAATGCGTATTGCACAGGACTGCGCTAACACCTTCCCTCCCCAATCTTTGACCTTTGACCTCTGACATCAGGTCGCGGAGCGAATCAAGAAGGCCGTGCAGGACTTGGGTAATGGCTGCATCGACCTCATCAAGAACGCTGGTACCGTCCAGGGCAACCCCACCGACAACATGGCCAAGAAGGATCTGGTCGACAGCGCCAGGAATACTTGTGAAAAGGTGAGCAGGTTGTGTAATGTATCGCTATTATGGGATTGGGATCATGAAAACAATGACTGAATTTGGACTGGAACATGGGTAGAAGACGAATTCGTCATACCGCATGAAGAGGAAGAACGCCCCATAATGCACTGCACAGATTCTCTTTTGCAATCATGTCCGCTTCCTATGTCATACACTATTACATTAGACCAGAGGGGGACATGACTGCAAACATACCGGTAATCCAAATATGCATCATTGAGTGACTTTTCGTTATATACATGTATAGTATGGAGAATTCAAGTGGTCTGAGGTAGAATGTACCTACAATGAAATGAAGACATAGGATTTATGAAGGGATAGGGCATACTTTCCCACCCCATTCCATCAAATGTAACCCTAGTCCTACCCCTACTGGTACTACATCTAATCTACCCATCATTGGTCTCCTTCCTTCCCCTCGACTCCCAGGCCAACTTCGTGATGGCAGCTCTCCAGGCGGGGTCCCGGGGCACCCAGGCCTGCATCGACGCCGCAAGCACCGTCTCCGGCATCATCGGTGACCTCGACACCACCATCATGTTCGCCTCGGCCGGTACCCTCTCCGCTGAACCTGACATTGGCTCCTTCGCTGACCACAGGTGTGTTGTCAGCTCTTTTTTTTTTTACTCTTCATGCGCCATTAGGGCGTTTTTGCACTCGTAATACACATAAAGATCATAAAGCAGTCATGTTTGTGGCACATAAGGGTTAAAAGAGGTTTGAGATTTTCTGGCTTTTGTTATGGTTTGAACCTTTATTCTCCATTCATACATGCATCAATGGGGTTTCTCGCAATGTACAGATTTACAACAAACATGTACATGTATGCAGCACATTTTATGTAGCTTTTGCTTACATACATGTATGTTCCATCCCCCTGCTAATCTGTCATGTTAATGGTATTTACCTGAAATGTGTATTTGAAATTGATTTGAATTGTTTACATTTATTTTCATGTTGTATGTGGAAAATAAATGAAATATGTTACTTAGAGACCCCTGGCGTGCCAACAAAATGGCACTCTATGAGATTTGTGTGTATTACTTTTCAAGAAATACACATGTTGCACACATGGGTTGATAAGAATTGTTGATATTATGATTATGATGATATTGGGTGCTCCTTGCAGGGAGAACATCTTGAAGACTGCCCGTGCCCTGGTAGAGGACACCAAGACGCTGGTGTCTGGTGCCGCAGACAGCCAGGAGCAGCTAGCTATCGCTGCCCAGTCAGCTGTGGGCACCATTACTCAGCTGGCTGATGTCGTCAAGCTGGGAGCCGCCACACTTGGTACGTCACACGAGCCCCATTTGGGTACCAGTTAGATACATTTCTGAAGCATTACCAAGTAGAAAAATTAAGTAATACATGATAACAAAACAGGTAATTTTTTTCTTATTAAAGGTGCAGCAGTGCTCTTGACATGTGCCTTGTGCAATGCACAAGTTTGCGTTGAAAAGGTGTTTCCGTGGCTGAAATACATGTATTAGGGGGAAGGGAGGGGCCAGTCAAAAAAGACATTCCCCACCCCCCCTCCCCCAACCCCCTCTGTTTAAGCTTGCTCTTTAAACACCCAGCCAAAATTGCGATAAAGTAGGGAAAAAAACAAATCAACAATCCTAAAATTGGTATGACATTAGTGATAATCCAGTGGATTATTGGGGTCACACTGGAGAGAGCATTGTTGCCAACTCGTCACTCTGATGACACATGTTAAATGAACGCAGATTGGCTGTGTTTTTGCATCATTCTGCCGGCTCTTTAAATCATATTTAATGAAGGGGGAGTTCCCTCAAAAAGGGGAAAGGATTTTATTTCAGCTGTACATGCTTTTCAATTATTTAAACGTTTTCACTTATCTATTCTCTCTGTTTCCATGGTGATGATGATGATGTATGATGCATGCGATTGGACTTTGCCGGTTGTCTGTTTACATGTATGTGTGAAATTGCGTACACCATGTAGTAGAATATTTTGAAGTGGATGAGCCGAAATAATCTTTACTCATGGGTAAGCAGTGAGCAAAAGTATGTTGCACTTACGGTTCATCACACTTGAGAATCAGAGGGCCCATCAGTGGAAATCATGCTGCTGCTGCTGCTTGCTATGATGAAGTGATAGAGTGATTTGTAATTTGTGATATGTGATTTGTGATCTGTGATCTGTGACCTGTGACCTGTGACCTGTGATCTGTGACCTGTGATCTGTGATCTGTGACCTGTGATCTGTGATCTGTGACCTGTGATCTGTTACCTGTGATTTGCAATATGCGATTAGCAATTAGTGATTAGTGACTAGTAATTAGAGAGAATAAACCATTTAAGGGATAAAGAATCTAACATAAACAGCATTTAACCTTATTTTTCACTAAAGAGAGAAAATCATTATGAGTACTTTATTATCAAGAAAAGGAAATGACTTCCAGGACAGATTCTTCATTGCATAAGTCAATGATCTCATTACACCTAGATGTTAGATATTAATTTATTTGTGTATTTATTTGTTAGCAATATAAGAGGATGTGATGCTAGAACCAACTCATGCCTACAGTATTAAGAAGTTCTCTTACCAAAGTGTTTACTGTTTACTTGTTTCTTTACCTGTGTGTTTGTGTTATTTAGGAGGAGATGACCCAGATGGCCAGGTCCTTCTCATCAACGCTGTCAAAGATGTGGCCTCAGCTCTCGGGGATCTCATCTCCGCAACCAAGATGGCTGCTGGCAAGAACAGTGATGATCCTACGATGGGACCCCTCAAGAACTCGGCCAAGGTGAGGCTTTCCTGTCAGGTTCTTTGAGAAAGACGAGGGGAAATATGTCCATTAGATATTTTGCTTACAATAAAATATTGAGAAATACTCCAGATGAAGTAATTGAGATGAAAGTGCATTCTCACCTAGAAATTAAACATTCTTTATAATATTTACTGAAAGATTAATCCTCAAATCAAAATATGTGGCAGACAAATTCAAAAGAGAAGTAAATTGTGAACCTCTTTAAATATTCTGTTCTTGTGAGTTCCATTTGCCATACGACTCATGTGCATAAATTCATGTTATGTGAGTGATAGAGAGAAGATATCACTACTCATAGTCAGTTATAGCCTACACATGGGAATTTGTGAAAATGGCATTTTTTTCTGGTCATGCTCAATCCCATGCAGTCCTTAAACAGTTTTACTCTAAGTATACTGCCTCTGTCTCTTTCTCTGTCTGTCTCTGTCTCTGTCTCTGTCTCTGTCTCTGTCTCTGTCTCTGTCTCTGTCACTGTCTCTGTTTCTCTCTCTGTCTCTCTCTCTGTCTCTCTCTCTCTCTCTCTCTCTCTCTCTCTCTGTCTCTCTCTCTCTCTGTCTCTCTGTCTCTCTCCCTGTCTCTCTCTGTCTCTCTCCTTGTCTCTCTCTGTATCTTGCTCTGTATCTCTCTCTGTTTCTGTCTCTCTGTCTGTCTCCCTCTGTCTGTCTCTCTCTCTGTCTCTGTCTCTGTCTCTGTCTCTGTCTCTCTCTGTCTCTGTCTCTCTCTGTCTCTGTCTGTCTCTGTCTGTCTCTGTCTGTCTCTGTCTCTCTCTGTATTGTTTCTCTCTTCTTATCCTGTCTGGTAATCTTATCCTAATCTTAATCCTCTCTATTTGGAACATCCTATTTCAGATGATGGTGACCAATGTGACCTCTCTGCTGAAGACGGTAAAGAACGTTGAAGACCAAGCCACCAGGGGAACACAAGCCCTAGAGGCAACCATCGATGCCATCGTCAAGGAAGCAAGGGTGAGTTCAGATATAGCAATATTATTTCATTACTATTATTATTGTTATTATTATTATTGGTAGCAGTAGTAGTTTTTATAAGAAGAAGTGCGCTTAAAGTTTTAAAGAGGAAGCCACCCATATAACACGGACTTTGAGGTAAACATTCACCCATTAGAAATCATCGTACTATAAAAAAAGACTAGTCAAATTGAGCCAATTTGGAAAGCTAGCATTCAAGATTTAGTGCATAATTCACCTTCATTCTATTTTCAAAATTATTACAAATGTGATTCATATCAGTGAAACAACAAACAATGATTAATTTTGTGCAGAAATTTAAACTCTTTCATTTGTTGCATATCCTATGATTTTTGTAAATTTGATATAAATAAACAGCCCCAGACCACATACTTGTAGAACTTGGTCCAAATGAGCCTTGAATCCAATCTAATATTTCAATCCATCCTTCCCCACCTATCATTTCTTCCCCAGATACTGGACACCCCAGCCCCGGCCGACTCCCGTGCCACGCCCGAGGACCTGATCCGCAGCACCAAGCAGGTGACCCTTGCCACGGCCAAGGCCGTCGGAGCGGGCAACTCCTGTCGGCAGGAAGACGTCATCCAGGCCTCCAACGTATCCCGACAGGCCATCTTTGAGATGCTCCATGTCTGCAGGGTAAGTAGGGTCATATCTAGTGATAATGGCAATCATGGAATGCCACAACTTTCTGTGCTGAGTTCTTTATATCAGTTCCTTGCTCTGCTAATCATATAGTGAGGTTCCTAACCTTTTGAAGCCCCCCAAAATCTTGACTGTCTCATTCTAAGCTTCACATATTAACTTCTTTTTCAATTTGACTCTCTGGAGGACCTCATCATAGTTCACTCTATGTACGTTCACTTTGTCTGTTTTGGGTGTTTTTCTGAGGGGGGGGGGGAGGCATTTACCTCAAATGTTATTTATGTCACCCTTCCAAAAATGTTGCTGTGGGCAAATCTTTGAAAGGCAGTTTTTGTTTTGTCATAAAGGCACAGGCAACTGGGAGATACTGTAATGTGCGTGATTCCGTAAACCCATTTCAATCGTACACAAACCTCGTACGTCATGCGTGTTTGTCGGACTAGTCCAGCAATCTCCGAATGTGTCCGAAAACGTCTGAAAGTGACGCGAAGGCTGAAGTCAGCTACACGTTCGGAAAATTGTGTGCGTGCTGAACTGCTCACCGAGCTAGACGAAGCATCGCAACGTATCGAACATATAGTCTAGCTAGCTAGCCTGCCGTGCGGGCCAGGGGCGTGAATTCATGATTACCAGTGGCTGGCGGCCATAAGGACATAGAAAATATTGAGATATATGAAGCAGACTGACAAACTAAGTCTTCAGGAGGTATTTAGGAGATGAAAATCAAGAGAGATGTATTACTGCCAGCTTTTACAAGCCTTTCAGATGTCAGCTGTCTGAGAGCAACTATTGGCTGGACGTTTGTGTGTGATATTTGAACACTTCACCCTACTTATCCTTGTGTACCAGATAAATTGTTGCTCTATTGGATTAGTGAGTATTACATGTGCCAAAGGGTATAAGGAATATTTTCCTTCCTTCTTTCCTTCCTTCTTGCATATTACAGCTGGCTGCCCCGACCGCCGAGTCACCAGAGGTCAAGAACCGTACTCTGATGGCTGGACATCAGTGTGCTGATGCCTTCAGGTGTCTGCTGGAACAAGTCCACTCAGTAAGTCATCAGCCATGCAGGGATTGACTAAGAGAGAGAGAGAGAGAGAGAGAGAGAGAGAGAGAGAGAGAGAGAGAGAGAGAGAGAGAGAGAGAGAGAGAGAGAGGGGGGGGGGGGGGGGGGAGTAAGAGAGAGGGGGGGGGGGGGAGAAAGAGAGAGGGGGGGAGGAGAGCAAGTCAGAGACCAAAACCAACAGATGGCCTAAAAAGCTAAGCAAGGAATAAAAAGGACATAGATCGATAGAGAGAGAGAAAAGAGAGACTGAGTTACAAACAAAAGCAACACAGAGAGAGGCCAAGAGGAAAGTGGAGAGAGAGGGGTAGAGGGAATAGAAAGAGAGAGAGAGTCCAAGATAAAGAGAAACATGGATAAGGGCCAATAGAATAACAGAGAGGGGGGGTGTACAGGGGGTAGAGGAGACAGAGAGAGAGAGAGAGAGAGAGAGGGGGAGAGAGAGAGAGAGAGAGAGAGAGAGAGAGAGAGAGAGAGAGAATGATGAGATGTACAAAGGAAACATCTTTTTTGCAACTATATTAAGATGCTTCATCAATATGCAACCTCTTGTTATTCACTGTAGCTGCGATGTGCTTTGTGGTTTAAGCAACTACAAAACAGCTAAAAGCAGAGGCTTGTCTCGTCCTCGATGTATAATTGTATGTATTAGAAATGAGCGTCAAACAAGAGGGAAGGAGAAAAAGGAAAAGAGGTATTGAGACATATAGGGTGGAGGTTGAAGGAGATAACAAAGAGAAAGAGAGATAGATAGTAAGAGATACATGGATAAAGATAATAGGAGAGAGGGAGAAACAGACAGACAGAGAAAGGTGAGAGAGTAGAAGAGGGAGGGAAGGTGTACATATCAGATGCAAGGTGAGGGAAAGAGAGCAAGAGGGGGGGGGGGGGGGGGGGAGGAGGGAGGAAGCAAAAATGTTAAAACATGCGGCGGTAAACATACAGCATGCTGGCATGAATGTACCTTATCGCGTTATTCATGGTGCTTGTAATCTGTCTCGTGGTTTCTTGCTCACCCCTCCAGAACATCCAGAAGCCCCTCCCGGAAGGCAAGCAGCGACTGGTGCAGCACTCCAAGCGGGTTGCTCACACGGTCAGTGAACTCGTACAGCAGGCAGAGCAGCTGAAAGGTGGGTTAACCTCAAGTTATTCCCCTCCTCCTCACACTGCAGAGGTTACCCCTCCCCTCTAACCAACATAGTTTCTCCTCCATCTATAGTTTATTTTAAGCTGAAGTGTTTCTTCCTCTTTTGGTTCCCTCTCATTAATCAGTCTCTCTGTCTCTCAGTCTATCAGTCTATCAATCTCTCAGCCTTTCTCTTATACATCTCTTTCTGTCTCCTTTTCACTCTGTGTCTGTCTGTGTTTCTATCTGTTCCTCTGTCAATTTCTCACGTTCTATCTGTCTATTTCTGTCTCTCTTTGTCTCTCTGTCTATCTATCTGTCATTTTTCCCCCAGGATCTCGCGATCGATGGATAGAAAAGATATCCATCAATTACAAAACCACCAGAAAAGTGTGAAGACCTCAGCCTACTTTATTCTAGCCGTTCATTCGGTTGTCCTACTCCAAACAATCAGTACTCCTCACGTACTAGAAAACCACACAAGAGGCATTCACTGAGCAGTGAAGTTCATCAATTGAATAGTGTTTTTGTCATCATTTCTAGCTTGGTAATAGAGGACAATTCTGCCTGTAAGGCTTACGTGTGTGAGGAAAGAAATGTCTACACCCAGTAGAAATGATAGCATGCTCCATCCTGTACAGGAATGTATTACAAGTCGGAAGGAAATCTAGCACCCGCATCTACCTTCATTATTGGTATTTGTTTTTATAGGAAAGGTGTATACATGTACAGATGATTGAGCTGTAAAGAACACTGTCTATCTTTGTAATGGTGCATTCCCACGGCAGCATTTTGTCGCTCCTGCTGTGCATCTTGAGTGAGGGCAGTGTTCCCCTTGTGTATTAACCTTTCCTGTGTCAGATGAAATCATGCTCCATGGGATTCACAAAAGTTGTCCATGCATTTTATGTATGTTTATGTGATGTAACGTTAGGTTAATGTACAGTATGCTACATGAACGAGTGGAATAAAACAGTCCTGTCTATGATGATAGATGATATATTCATACATTGGAGACATTTTCTTTCAAAATCAGTGTGTGTCTTTGTTTTTCTTCAGGCTCTGACTGGGTCAACCCTGACGACCCCAACGTCATTGCTGAGAACGAGCTGCTGAGTGCAGCTAATGCCATCGAGGCTGCAGCCCGCAAGCTGGCCCAGCTCCAGCCGCGCAAGGGAGCAAGGGTGAGTCCATTAAGCCTTTCAATCCTATCAGAACATGGACTGTACAACAATTCAATATGTGCTTTTCAGGGCTTGGTACCGAGGTGGTTAACTCTTTATACGTTATTCAGACAATTTTTGCGCTGGTAATACAAATTGTTGCTATAGGGCAGTATGGAGTCTGGCAGAGAAGGAGTTAAAAATCTTGTGATTCAAAGTGATAAATGTGTGCTCCTTACACTTGTCAGTGCTGTGATTGTTGATTTGTTTTTAAGTTTGCCATAATCTGTCATTTTCTTAAAAAAAAAGGGTTTTGTTCCTTTTCAAATACCTGTCCAAAATTTCAAAAACAAAATTTAATTTTACTGTTTCAGAAAGTTAGAGAGTAAAGAGGCAAGAGAGAGAGAGAGAGAGAGAGAGAGAGAGAGGGGGGGGGGGGACAGAGAGAGAGAGAGAGAGAGAGAGAGAGAGAGAGAGAGAGAGAGAGAGATGAAGTGAGAGATGGAGAGGAAGAACAAGTTAAAGAGAATGCCAAAATATGACATGATGTTAAATTCAACACATGTGAGTGACCCAGATAATGTTTGGAATTATGTCATGATCCTAATTTTCTGATGTTCTTGTAAGTCCAAGTCATCATTGTAACGTGGTTTCAGCTTTGCCTAAATCATGTGCATGCAGCTGATGTCAAACAATCAAAATAAGAAATGTAAAAGTTAGTTCAAATAACATCTTGCACTGGTAAAAAAAAGAAGGATTTTAACATATTTTTAGCCTCTTTTTAGACATTTTTTTTTTTTTACAAATACTGATTCTATTTAAAGAGAATCATCCTAGACATGCTTGTGTCATTCCCATTGTATCATATCATTGTATAAATTCACCCCTTGCCTGAATGAAAGAGCATGTAAAACAGACATGTAACTGTTTGAATATACCAGTTCTGCTTAAATCAATCCCCCATTAAATCTAATGTGTGTTACTTTGATATAGGGCAGCAGTCTTGCATGACTTTCTTGATTAAATAAACCAGTCTGATTTGTCGTTCACCTCCTTATTTCATGATGAATAATGAATGTGGGAATTGCGACCTCATAAATGGAGTGTGGATAATTGGACATACGTTGTACTTATTTTTTGGGAGATGTGTATCAAATCAGCAATCTGGTGCTTTTTACTTCCTGTGTGTTTCTTTGATTGAGGATTGTAGAAGAAGCATGTCTGATTTGATGAAGGAAAAGTTCAAGGAGGTTCTCACATAAGTATAGGCGAGATGAACAAACAGACCATTACTTTGATATGTGCTCTTTTAAAATGTAATTCAGCTGTAAGTTGTGTGGGGAAAGATTTTGGAAGCTCTTTTAAATGTCATGTTCATCAAAAAGAGTCATGGCTCCCTAAAATTAATTCAGTACTTCTTTTAACAAAATCATCTAGTTATGAAATAAATGCAGAATAGAGATCTTATTATAGATAAGAAGTATATCCCTGTTCCCTATAAAGTAATCATTAAGAATATTTGAATACCAAAAATGGGGCTACCACATTACTAAAGTGGGGGGGGGGTTGCAACTTATTTGTTCATTGCCCCATGTCTTCATAGCTAATTTATCTCCTTTGTGGAACAGTAAAAAAAATCTGATATTGCTAACAGGTTTTTTGAGAGTTGCGAGCAAAGTGATTCTAGCATGTATGTGAAATGCACATGCCTAATGCCATTAATCGTAGATGAGGTCTCTCCAAATTCTATTCTTTAAGGTGTATTTTTTTTTTGTTCATCTCATTCACACATGAGTTTTACCTGCCCTGAGCCAACTGTATTAGCTGATCCTATCTGCATTCCCCCAGCCACTCGTTTCCTTCCTCCCTGATACACAACTGGAAGTTACCCTCTTATGAGTCAGAGAGGTTACCTTAAGGATCATCAATACTGGGCCTCCCTCCCCAAAAACTTCACCAGACTAGATCAGATACATGTATGTGGAACCCATCCAGAGGCCACAAGGTAAAGCTATGTGCAGTGAATTCCCCTACCCTAGCAAAATGCTTTATTTTAGCACGAGTGAAGAATTTGAACAGGATTGTTCAGCTGTAAATGATGCCGTACATGTGTGTAATACTTTTCACTCATATGTATGTGGTGGTTATTTAGCTGGCTGTAAGTGTCTCAGAAATCAATGAAGAAGAAAGAAGAAAAAAAAAATAAAGGTGGAAATGACAAAGAAAAGGAGGAGGAAAAGATGAAAGAGAAAGAGAGGGGGAAGGGGGAGGGCAAGGAATTGGAGGAGAAGGAGGGGGTAATGGAGAAGAAGAAGATTAGTACAAGTAGAAGAAGAGAACAATAGAGACAGATGTGAGGATGAAGAAAACAATGGTTTACTGATAGGGTATTCATTTTGCAGGCCTGAAAAAAGTTGTATAAATACCACTGTATGAAATACTACTAAAGAAATTATGAATAACAACTGAAAACATTACTTTTCATTGTGTTTTATTTGCTTTCCCAGTTTTAACATACTTTTTGTCAGGTCATCTACTAGGCAAGTCTAGTATCTGCTGACCCATCCTCTGAAAACTTCATTTTAATCTTTACAATTTGAGCAGCTCATTCAGATGAATTCTGTCCACATTTTGCCTTTGCCAAATGTGTGATAAGATATGATAAGGTAGGCACATGCAAGTTATCATTGTAAGCTCCAACTTTCATTTTGCGTAAATGAAAAAAAAAAGAGCTGAGCCTGAATGGAACACTACAAAGTGGTTTGTTTTATCAGACATTATGATAATATTCGTTGGTCTTGTGGTTCATGCAATGTTTTACAGAATTTGGTCACATGTGCAAAAGGCATACATTCAGCAAATTGAATATGTTCTCATGAACAAGGGTCAGTCGTGCAGATTTCCAGCATACACACCATACTGGACAGTGTGTGCTTTTGTACTAACACATGTTTGTCTGTTTGTCTGTCCTGTCCTTTGTCTACCATCTGTGCACCCCTTTACCCCCCTCCCCGAGTGTTCCTACACCCCTTTTTTGTGTCTTACTACCACTCCGCTGCAGTCTGTTCCATTGTCCAGCGACGGTGTCGCCGTCTGGGAACGAGTGTTACGAGGAGAGGAAGTGGAGTTTGTACGTACATGTAATTCCCAGCATGCCACAGTCGCCTCACCCCACCCCTCCCTGCCCCGCCCCGCCCCTGCCGTTGGCCTTGATTCTTCTCCACAGCCCGTTATGTTTGTTTGTTTGTTTATTTCTGGACGGCTTTGGTAGATGACACGATACCCATTGCTTATTTCTTTTGTTGCAGAGAGGAGAGAGAACATTCCTGGCTTGCTTCATATTGCTCTCCCAAGTTTTTTGTTCCTCTCCCCCCCCCCCCCCCCCCTCAATCCCAAGCCTAGCTCAGCAGTATGAAGGGAATGGGACAGGCTGTGGTTGTTCATGCTGCATCATTTAGTGCATAAATTGGCTTTTGCATTGTATCATTGTGTCATGGTTGGGCAAAGAGAGACTGGGATTGATAGGAAAGGTGGTGTATCCCTATTGTGCAGACACTAGCAAATTCTGAAGGAAAAAAACCTTTGTATGAACCACAAGAACAACACATAGACAGTTTGTGAAATATTGACCAGCACAGTGACATGAGATTCAAATTTAGCATGATTAACATACTGCATTATAGTCTGCCTCTAAGGATCAAACTCTTTAAAAAAAAGTGTTTGTCTTATCACAAAGTTGACAATGTATGGGTCTGTATCTGCTAGACTAGATACGTGAAAACTTCCTGGCAATAAATCCATTCAAAGTGAAGCAGTGAAATAATTCCATTTTTAAGTCAGTGTTCACTTTCTTTATTCTGAGGGAAGTTCCCAAACTGCATTTTCTATAAATACAACGTATTTACAGAACTTTATATTTCCGGCCTGCAAAAGGTCATGTTACCTTTTTAAAATAGATTGAATACAACATGAGTAATGCTTCCATTTTAGGGGCGTGAGTGATTATTTGATATGCCGGATTTTGTGATGTTTTTATTTACTTCTTAGTGAGGCTAGTAATAGTTAATTTGTATTCTGACATATTTTTGTATTTGTATATTGAGGTGAGAAGCGCTACATGCCAGGTTAAAAGTGATTCCTGATTTTGTTTCAAATAGGGTTCTCTCTTGTATTAAATTGTGTATTTGGCCACTAAACATTTAGATATTCAATGTATTTCTTGGTATAAAAGACATGTAGAGTATGGGTAAATAAATATACAAACTGCATCTACGATAGTATGCTGGAATATTTGACATGGGAGTAAGTAGTTGTTTGTGAATGTGTACTTTTCTCCATAATTTGGACATGTTTCCAAGTAATGACAAGGTGTCTCTCGGGGTTAGGAATTGGATTGGATTTTAGCCAGTTTAGCCAGTTCTATCAGGTTAGCACTCAGGAGGTTAAGACTCTGATGAGGGATAATTCTGATGAATGTTGACAAACAAAGAAGATCAGGGTGCCTTAAAGGGTGCCTTAAAGGGGGAGATTATACATCTCACTGCCTGTTAACTTGTCGATATTACCCAACATACTGTACTAGTAGAATTCATATTAAATGGATGTGGTGCTTGTGAACAGTACAGACTCTAGTTCACTGTATATATATCCCTTTAATAAACAAACACCATAGCAATAAAGTATTTATTTAGATCAAATGATGGTCATTTTTGGCAGATTGACTATACAGATTTGCATTAATCCCTTTTTTAAGCCCAATCTATTTATGGAAAAGGCACCGTGGTAACATAACCTGGCCTATCCTCTCCGCATAGTGTGAAATAATCCTCACATTCTCCCCCTTTGAGTGACTCACATGAAAAAAAGTCACACTCGCACCCGCACCCCCTCTCCCTCTCCCTGGATATGCCAGCAGTTCCCCCTTCTCCAAGTGAGAGAGTAAGGGAGTTAGGGAGAGAGAGAGAGAGAATAAGAGAGAGAGAGAGAGAGAGAGAGAGAGAGAGAGAGAGAGGGAGGGAGAGAGAGAGAGAGAGGGAGAGAAGCACAATCAGATCTTTTAATATGGGAATCAATCTCGCCCAGATCATGTGCGTAGCTGAGGCTTGAGCGTGGCCTGGCTGGCGATGGATGGATTGGGTGTTGTGTAGCCGTACGAGCTCGTAGGTGTTGTTAGGTGTTAAGAGATACTTTACATCCATGGGAGTGTGTGGGACATACACAGAGGGCCTGACTCAACAGGCCCACCAGGCAGTAAGGATTCGAGTGAGTACAAGCGCTGGTCCGTCCTCTATCTATATATCTTTCTCTACCTCTCGCTCTGATTTTATCCCATTCAAGCTAAAGAATTCAAATCATATTTGCAGAAGCGTCTTTTTAATCTCAATGTCGAGAATAAATGCCTTGAGCCATGTTATGCATTATACTCAAAATTGCATTTTTTTGCAAGGGCTCTTTGATTATTTAAGAGGGCACTTTCATGCATTGCGGGGGGCAATCACCCTGAGCTCCTGTATAATTTTTTTTTCTCACTTATTCCATTGATTCTTTTTAAATGCTCGATAGAGGCATTCTTGTACTGGTAATATACATGGTCCTTATAGAGGAGGACTGTGTTTGACAGAGGGAGACTTAACCGATGCATTACCAAACAGCAAAAGTGCCATATCAAACAATTGCTCGTATTCTGAACAGAGGTCTCGTGCAAACAGTGTACTGTACCTGGACTAACTTTTATCTACATAATAATCACAGTGAATAATTGAATACACCCAGTGTTGCGATTCTATGATAAAAATCAATGCTTTTGTGACAGCATCCAATGATTTATTTCGTGCCACATAAAGTAAGAGTAGGTTTAGTACCTGGTTGAACCACCATTGTGGATTTGAGTCAAATTATGGGATGTAGGATTAAGGGGCTTAATACTTATCAAGCTAATAATATTGTGCATGTGCATTGTTAGAGGTGTTCACTTAGCTGCTCAGTAGAAATCACAAAATAGTAATTTTGTTTCTAAATCTACATTAAAAAAAGTCAAGCTAAATTGGAAAGTAATTTTTTAAATATTTCTTGGAACATACTGTTGTTTTTTTTGTGTTAATGTAGCAAATCTTCAAAGATTTTTTTGGATATGATGATTGTATTTTTTTTTTTTTATTCAGAGAGTAATTCTTCAGGGGGAAATTACCTACCCATGTAAAGTTGAAACATTTTGTGATTTCAGTTCACTCCATTGTTACGTAATGGGTAAAACATTTTTTCATTATATGGTGTGTCCATGTCAGAAAGCCAGTTAAAATCTTGACCAGTCTGTCTGCTAATATGATTGTAAATGTTGTTATTTTCAGGATATTTTTCAAGTTCGTAGAGATTTAATTTGTAGGTCACATGATAAGTGACATCTGTTCAAACTCTCTTTCTAATACACCTTATTAGAGAAGTAATTTGCCATTATTGCCTGATTACTTTGAGAGAAAAAACAATCATTATACAGATTTGTAAATGTTCACTCATTCCTTTTTATTTGCTCAGTTTGATGTTACCTCCACACTGTTTTTGGTATTCTGATATGTTCTTGATCATGTACCAGACACATCTGACATAAAGGGAGTAGACTGAAGTGTGATTCAATTAGGAAAATATAAATACAAATACCTTGCCTTTTGACATTCATGTTATTTTGTCAGATTTGAATATTCTGATCTTTTTGCTTTTTCTGAAAGAGCAACTGTTCCTAATAATAGACATGGCATATATAGAATAATGTGAAGTGTAATGTCACTCTAGAACAAGAGAAGAAATAATGGGAAGTGGGCTGGGGATACATGCTATCCATTAGTTTGATATTACAATTTCTTCCGGGCATTAGTTTTCATCCCACCACTTATACTGTAATCTTATAATCTTGTGAATCTATAAAACATTGACCTAATTCAGTTTTCCAAGGTGTATTAGAAAAGAGAATATGAACAGATGCCTTTGTCATGTGACCTAGTTCAATTTTCTTCTTCTTCTTCTGTAGAGTTTTGAACCTAATCTCTCTCTCTTTGTTAAAAAAAAATGTTTTTACTACTTTTACTTCTTTTAAACCTTTTAAAAGAAAAGAAAAGCTCTATTACCAAATTTTAATAGACAGGAGGCTATATTTTTAACAAATTTAGAGATTACTAGACTGGGGCGTCTGGTACACAAATAGACAAGTGAAACCTCCGCATTACAGGGTTTGGCGGTGCACGTGTAGATTATGCCACACATTGTTATCCGTGAGCCTTGCAATTCTACATAAACTGATGATTGCTTCATTGCTCAATTTAGATTTATGATTTGTGTCTTGGTCAGACTCCAAATGAAAGAGGAAAGGAAATAGTAATTAATCAATCCTATTCTCTCGTGAATTAACTCAATATGATAATACTTAGAGGGCTAGGGTGCTGGAAATTAATTTTACATGCTTATTGATGTATTATTAATAGAACGTGCTGTAATATTTCGTGCCAATGTAATAATAATTGTTTGTAAAAACCATCATTAGTGAGAATGAAAGGAGAATCATACATGTCTCAAATCTTTTTCAAGATTAATTCTATGGTCCTGAGCCCTTGTAGAATTTTCATCTGATTTTTACAAAATGTTTGCCCTTTAAAGATCATCCTCAACAACGCCTCCATTAAGTGTTCATATATGTTTCAATATGCAACTTCTTGTAGTTCATGAAATCTTTTTGATCAAGATTTTGGATTTGTCTGAGAAAAGACACACCACTTTTAAGCTGGCTGTTTTAAAGACAGAGGTCCAAACTCACAAAGGAATTTTATTTTTAGACCATGGTTTAGGCAGATTTCATGTGCCTATTTAGTTCAATTTTATTTAGCATGTATGTACACTTCAGAAAGGTCCCGTCATGAATGCACACGTTTGGTGAAGGGTGCTGTATTCACGCTAGTTACTATGGGTTAGTCCATGGTTAATTAAAGTAATTGAAATCAATCTTGATCTAAACCAAGGTATCTAGCGCGTATTTAGCACCCTATACCAAACATGCATGGTCGTTTTTTAAGTGTACATGCTTAATCAAGTGCACTTATTTGCTGATACGCCGTGAAATCTGCATAAACCATGGTCTAAATGTAAAAAACTCCTGAATGAAATTCGGCCAATTGGTTGTAAGGTTCAGATTGATGATTTGTTAGCCTTTGCTCGGTTTGTTTTTAGACATATTTCTGTTGAATTATCCTCTCATTCATACCTGGATGAATGATATGTGCTCTTCTCCATTCCCCTACATGTCAAAGAGTGGGTTGCAACTTTCCCAATTGATATTAATTTTTTGAACATAATTAAATATTGATAATTAATTATTATGATTCAATAACATTGTTTGATGTTAATTGTTCATGTAGCTCTTTGTGATATGGGGCCCAGACTCGCATCACCCAATCCCCCCCCCCCCCTCATGAATACCCGTTTCTTTTCATCACTTCATCACTGCTCAATCCTGCCTGTTTAGCCCCTTTCTGTTCCATTCTCTGTTCTCCAATCCACCATATCTGCCCACAATCACTGTAGTATAACTGTTAATGTGGGCTGCTGAAAAAGTGGCCCGATCCCACTTGTCTGGTTGAGGGAGAGGCAGAATCATAGACATCCACCCATTCAGAGCTGTCAACTTGAACTAAAAATTAACCAAAACATTAAAAGTATTTAAAATGAAAATGCAGATTTTGGGCAGTATGAATACTGAGGAAAATGTTGATTTTCTCATCAGAGTACAAAGTGTCAGATGGCAAAATACTGAAATTTAGGTGAGGAAGTTGGCAGCTCTGCCGGCGATGCGACATAGCTTTTAGTGCCTGTTGAATTTTTGCATTGGCTACTAGTGTGAATGCTGCCTACCATGCGTCACATGGATAGTGTGAATGTGCCTCACCTTCAACAAAACACTTCCAACAAGATCTCCTTGACTCTCCAAATTGTATGCAGTTCAATTTATTGAAGCTGCTTCAGTTCTGCAGGTCCTGTTAACAGACATACACTACAGCTCAGAGGAATTGGCACGTCGGGTAAAGGGAAAGGGAAGAAAGGGAAGGAGCCGCAGTTTTAAAACGTGATATATTTTGTCCAGTTCAGCATGAAACACGATGCTTTAGCCTAAAAAGCATTGTGTTTCATGCAGAACTGGACAAAATATACTGTGGTTCAAAACTGCGACTCCTTCCCTTTTTTCCCTTTCCCTTTACCCATGCCAATACCTTTTAGCTGTAGTGTACACACATTTTATTTTTTTTGTCTGACATCTTCAGTATGAATAATGAAATATGGTTGAGGGTACAAAAAACAGGTTTGTCATTCAGTTCCTGTATTAAAAAAGACAGAATGAAAGGCATGTTTCGCTAACTTCAAGTAAAAAATGTCCACTAAATTTCACAGAACTGCTTGAAGAGTGACTGTCATGTTTGAAATACTGCTTAGATGTGATGGGGAAAGACATACATTGTATGGAACATTGTATCTTTATTTGATCATCTGTGAATGACCTAGATAATACATGTACATTATTTCTGGTTTGCAAAGGAACTATCCTGTGTGTGACATGAATACTAAGAAGTTTGGACATTACATATAGGTATTGAAAACAAACATTTGTTCAAGACTTCTCTAGTGATATCATGTATTACGTGAGCACAGGCTTAATTCGGTAAGGAACACATTTATATTTGGTAATGTAGCTGTCATATGTAGCTCAGTACATGCCTCATACAGTATGAGATGAATGTAATTAAGTTCAGCTACATGAAGAGAGTCATTCTAAAGCTACAGTATCTTTGTGTCTTGTCTGTGACATAAGGATGTAAAAGCTTTGTAATATTTGAATAATATGTAGCTTTCTTTGATTGTATAGACTGCCAAGTTCCCAACCGAAGCTCAATTCTTTTGATACATACTGAACTATTGTATGTTGTATCAGCTTATATAATAGATGACTCAACAACAAAAATAAAAATGATTTACACAATTTATTTACTACATTGTTAATACATAAAATTCAGTTCATTGTGTATATCTGACTTGCATGACTGGTTTCTTAGAAGTAAGTAATGAGTTGGGATCTAATTAAGTGAGAATAGCTAGAATATTTGATGACAGTTGTCCTAATTTCTATTTTTTCCCTCTCAATATTCCCCACCTTTTCCCCCTCTCTCATTCTCTTTCTCTCCCCTCTCTCTCTCTCTCTCTCTCTCTCTCTCTCTCCCCTTTCCTCTCTCCTCTCTCCCCTTTCCTCTCTCCTCTCTCCTCTCTCTCCTCTCTCCTCTCTCTCCTCTCTCCTCTCTCTCCTCTCTCTCCTCTCTCTCTCCTCTCTCCTCTCTCTCCTCTCTCTCCTCTCTCTCCTCTCTCTCCTCTCTCTCACTCTCTCACTCTCTCACTCTCTCACTCTCTCACCCTCTGTCACTCGCTGTCACTCTCTTTCTTACTGTATCTCTCTTGTCTCTTTTCCTTTCTTCCTTTATCCTCCCCCCCTGAGCAGACAGCAGATGACAGCCTGAACTTTGAGGAGCAGATCCTGGAGGCAGCCAAGGCCATTGCTGCTGCCACCAGTGCCCTGGTCAAGGCTGCTGGCTATGCTCAGAGGGAGCTGGTTGCTCAAGGAAGGGTAAGAACAAACAACAATAACAACATAATGATCATGTTGCATGCAATGCCATTATTGTCACTTAACATTGATTTGGATGTTCAGGATTACATTTTGAAAGTATTTTTGGCTGATTATCTCAAAACAATCATTCAAAATCATGTAAAAAAAAGTTTGTTTTCCAACCTGTATTTTACTTAATCTTTTTCACATTGCACGATATTGTTGGTATGAATGTTCCAAGATAATCATGCTGAACACAGTGAAAGCCCTCTTCACTAGTGCAATGAATCTTCTCGGTATTGGTATTATCTTATCACCTATGTCTGTCTATCCATGATTGTACTCTCATGCAATTGTTTATAGCAAATTGTTGATGGTTTGTACAAAGTTATATTCAGTTTTATTTATTAAGTGTTATGAAATAAAATGAAAAAAAAATATTACTCCTCATTTCACTATTTGTTTTCCCATTTTCACATCATAGGTGTGTCAGTTATGAAAGAATACACCCTCACTGTGTTACCAAAAGTTATAAATAGTATTTATGAGTACACTTTCACTGTGGAAGCATTCAACGAATATGCAAAGTTAGATTCCTTGACCTTTCACTGTTGTTCCCCTCCCCCTCCCCCCTCCTCCCCCCACACCAGGTGCGGGCTAACCCATCCCCGTACAGTGAGGACGGCCAGTGGTCCATGGGGCTGATCTCAGCTGCCAAGAAGGTAGCGGCGGCCACCCAGGGGCTGTGCGAGTCGGCCAACTCTATGGTGCAGGGCCATGCCAGCCAGGAGCGCCTCATCAGCTCTGCCAAGCAGGTGGCCAGCTCCACCGCCCAGCTTCTGGTGGCCTGCAAGGTCAAGGCTGACACCTTCAGCGAGTCCATGCGCCGACTGCAGGTGAGTAGTACCGACCAGCTGATTGGTAATGATGATAAGAAAATAGTCCATGCGCCGGCCGTGGGTGAGTGGTACCAACTAGTTGATTGGTAATCATGATGACAAATAGTCCATGTGCCAACTGCAGGTGAGTGGTACCGACTGGCACCAAGGATTAGGTGTGGGTTGAGTAGAACCACTTCATAGCTCTCATTATTACAAGTTGATTTATATAGATGATAAGAGAACTGCCCATGTACCGGCTGCAGGCGAGTTGTACCAACTTGCACAGAGGACTGACCCACGTTGGTGACCCCCAATTGGTGACATACCTCACCCACTTTGACTGCTCTAGTTGATGTACGAGATGATATGATAATGATTGGTGTGGAGGGAGGCCAGTCATGTGGACTTTATATAAAAACAAAATACACATGACCAGTTGATTTCTAAAAGCATTAGTCCTGCTAGCACCCAGGTTAACGCATGAAGAAGATAAAGGTATTTACCATGTACTTTCTGCAGGTGAGTGTAGCCAGGGTTTCTTGCGCAGTATCGCATGAACGGGTATCCCTGATCTTGATACTTAATTGTAATTTTGGCAGTTTGGGCAACTTTACAAGGGTTACAGAAGAAATCTACACAATTATTTTGGTGGATAGGGATCAGTTTGCAAATGGAAGTTGTTTTTTTTAATTTGATTAGTGCATTTGGTGCATTTTTACACCACTGATACACACAAAGTCTTTACTTTTTGTTTATATGGCATAGAAAGGTTTAAATGTTACTAATGTATGGATAAAGGGTATTAAGAAATTGTGCGGGCGTTCTTAAATGTAAATGAAGTTAATACTTCCTACTCTTTAAAACAAAAGATTTACTTGTGTGATTAACTTTGTGTTTTCAGTATCAAGCACGAATGTTCACGTTTGTACTACATGTACATGCGCACTGGCACAATTGTGGAATCTTTGAAGAAAATCTCTTGGCTGTTCTTTTTGCATGTACAGTAAACGCCACTCTCATCTATTTATCCATACACATCAGACGACCACAGCAACATTACTCAATAGCTGTTGCTTGCTGTGTATCGAAAAAGCCCAGCAAAAGTCTCTGGTATGTCAAGAACATTGGTAGACCTCTATGCACGTGCAAGATGTACATGTAGGTAGCAAATGAAGGAACACAACACTCTGTTTTGATTTGTTTGATTTCCAGCATTTTCTCATTATTGATCAGAATGCAGAAAAAGAAAAAGGTTGTTTTAATTTTCTTTATGTGTATGTATAGGTAGTAAGGAAGAAATGGAGATTCATGACTTTGGTTATAATTTATGATTCGTAGTGTTACACAAGCACAGTACAGAATTCATTCAATATTCCACTTCTAATTTTTGTTCTTTTCGAGAACACACCTTCTCTTATTGTGCTAGGAATCAGATGGAAGTCCTTTCTGTGTAGATGTTTAACATGTATGGTCTCATGATCATAAATCAATATTTTTTTTCTTACCATTTGATAGAGTATATTATTTTCTTTCTCCACATTTGTGTACTAATTGACAGACCATCTTTCTTTTTTTTTTTATCAACGATATATTTAACATGAATACAGAATTACTAGTGTTGGTATTTGCAGCATATGCATCTGTTGGAACAGAAATTACAATGAACATATTTAACAGATGGTAACGATCTGCATGATCATGGGCCAGTTTTTTCCTCTTCATATCTGAGGATATTTGATTCTGGTGAACTTTATGACTGCCATATACGCTGCTTAGGACGATTCTTCATTACCTGGTTTCAACATATCACAAACACATTCCTGCACCGCTTTTTTTTGTTGGTATTTCTGGTTTGAAAATGTCCATTTTGATATTGTGCTTAAAGGGATAGTTCAAATAGTTGGAAAGGTTTTATCAATAAAAGAAAATAAAAACAATGAAGTGTGAAAGAGAATCACAGAAGTTTTGAATTGAGCTTTTTAAATACTTTAATTATGGTTGATTTTGACCTCACAAGCAGACTGTTTATGCCAAATTATTATCTTTGAAATATGACAATTTTGTTGTTTCATTGCAAGGGAGCCATTTATTTGGTGGTTAAAGTCTGAATTTAGCCCCCACAAAGCAAAAAAGAGCCCTCCAAAATATTGAAAGAGCCCCTGTGAAAAAAGCTTTAAACGGATGTAATGATCAACAAAGTAAAGGGTCTCTGCATCATAACATTAGGGCCCTGTTTTATAAAGATTTGCGTTTGATCGCAACTCTCCTTGCAATTGTACCTCTGTACATTACAAACTGGATGGACATCATATATTTATTCCTATGCTGATCTCTCTCTCTCTCCCTCTCTCACCCTCTCTCTCCCTGTCTCTCCTTCTCTCTCCTTCTCTCTCCTTCTCTCTCCTTCTCTCTCCTTCTCTCTCCTTCTCTCTCCTTCTCTCTCCTTCTCTCTCCTTCTCTCTCCCCTCTCTCTCCCCTCTCTCTCCCCTCTCTCTCCCCTTTCTCTCCCCCCTCTCTCTCCCCTCTCTCCCCCTCTCTCCCCCTCTCTCCCCCTCTCTCCCCCTCTCTCCCCCTCTCTCCCCCTCTCTCCCCCTCTCTCCCCCTCTCTCCCCCTCTCTCCCCCTCTCTCCCCCTCTCTCCCCCTCTCTCTCCCCCTCGCTCTCCCCCTCTCTCTCCCCCTCTCTCTCCCCCTCTCTCCCCCTCTCTCCCCTCTCTCCCCCTCTCTCCCCCTCTCTCCCCCTCTCTCCCCCTCTCTCCCCCTCTCTCCCCCTCTCTCCCCCTCTCTCCCCCTCTCTCCCCCTCTCTCCCCCTCTCTCCCCCTCTCTCCCCCTCTCTCCCCCTCTCTCCCCCTCTCTCCCCCTCTCTCCCCCTCTCTACCCCTCTCTACCCCTCTCTCCCCCTCTCTGCCCCTCTCTCCCCCTCTCTTCCCCTCTCTCCCCCTTTTCTCCCCCTCTCTCCCCCTCTTGCCCTCTCCCTCTTTGTGTGTGTGTGTGTCTTGTGTATAGGTGGCGGGCAATGCCGTGAAGCGGGCGTCAGACAACCTGGTGAAGGCGGCCCAGCAGTCGCAGGACGCGGCCGTGGAGGCGGACAACATCGAGATCTCGGACCGAGTGGTCAGCAACATCGCCATCGAGATCGAGGCCCAGGAGGCCATCCTGAAGAAGGAGCGGGAGTTGGAGGAGGCCCGCCGCAAGCTGGAGGCCATCCGCAAGCAGAAGTACGCCAACCGCCCCTCCTCCGACGAGGACTGAGGCAGTGGGGCCCTCACTACCCCTCCCTCCTACTTCCGTACCCCGTGACAAAGAACTCATCCTATCTATACCATGCCGGGTGATGATGATCTGAGAGAGTTGTATTACCCGAAGATTAACTGATTTGTGGAAAACACAGAATACAGGATGGTGGTATGAAGGAGATGTGAATGTTCTGGTCTTGTACATAAAACATTTATTTAGGTAATGCTATTTTCTGTTTATAGATTTCATATAGCTTTGTCTTGCTTTCTTTCAAAATAGTAAAAATACAACAAAAAAATAGCTGCGTGCCCATTCCCCTTGTTTGATACAAGTGTATCAAATTTGTTGCATTATTATGCATGATGAAGCAACTTTTGTTACGAAAATGAAGTAACTTTTGTTACAAAAATGAAGTATATGTGATCTTTAAGCCAATACAAGACAAAAAAAAAAAGGCTATGATATGAAAGAATTAGAAAAACACTCTCCCACCCTTCCTGAGCAAAAAATGAATGGTGTGTGTAATTATTGGTGTAGTATGCAAGAAGCTGATGTAGTTAGATTAGGAAAGGCTTGCGTATGGCGCAACCCTCTTGTAAATATGACATAAACCAGTTAACATACAGAGTACAACAGTTAAAGTACAATATCTTATGTGAACTAGGAAGCACAATGCATGAATGCATTCTGGTTTATGTTGATCAAGCTCATAGCTCAAGGCAAATCAGACATTCGGCAGGGAAACACATTTTCAGACAGAAGTCTCCAGTCAGGCTATGCCACTGTTTATTTCCCTCCTGTTCAGAATTTGTGTGTTTTTTTTTAAAGAAATACCGTGAGACAAATCACAATTTGAAAATGTTTGAATGACTTTTGTGCACAAGGTTTGCCTCATGCATTTTGTTGATGTTGAAAGGCAATGCTGGTTGTAATTTCATTGTATGAATATTTGTGTCTTTGGAGATTTCTGTTCTGTTCCAAATCAAATTAAGTTTGATTTATTGTTGAATGTTCAGAAATGGGTGAATTGTTTTTTTTTAAAAAGATGAGAAACTTGACAAAGTCAGCTCACCAAGATCGAACATCCATTTGTAACACAGTGGCAGCAATATGCCATGCCTCAAACAAAAGTATTGGAAAAATCACTGGTGCACTAGTTTGTGATTGTAAATCTGTTTATCATAACATGTCATATATTTCTGATAATGGTAAGCTCTGCAATGTGTCACTCAAGCTCAGCTCAGCTCAGTTCAGTTCAGTTCAGTTCAAGCTAAGCTAAGAGCATCGACTGTCAGTTTTAGTGTGTCATTGACTAGAGCTTTTATTCCATCCTCTCTGAAAATGTTGCAAGCTAGGGGAGGCATGCTGTCAGGTATATATAGAGTAGGTCTATTCAAGTGTTGATTTGTTCAGATTGACTGAATTTATGTTTGTTTGTGTACGTTTTCTTGCAAAAAATAAGAGAAGATAATAACTGTTTGCGACAAATTTAACAGAGAAGCATGATATGCAAAACAAAAGGAGAAAACTCAGCTTGAAAATGCGTGATTGCTATTACAGTATATGACGAGGTACAAAACTAGGAATTATGTCTTCAAGAAATTATATGAGGATGTACATTGAACATGGATATATGTTTGACTGATGAATGACCATGATGTAGTCTTCCTAGGGGGAGAAAATAATTGTGTAGTTACAAAGAATTTGATATTTTTTTTTCTTAATTAATGGGGTTATTTCAATGCTTCTTCCTCAAGTTATTTATGATTGGCTGTACGCAAGTACAATGAACTAGGTGTATCATAATGTGTGTGTTGGAGAAAGATTGCATTTATGCAGATACATGTATGCCTTCTTTTCATATAATTGAAATGTAGCGAGAGAGATTCTGTAAGATTATTGCCATGGACTCTCAATGTAATACACATCTGTATAACTGTCATAACATGTTTGTCAGTGCTTTCCTGTTCTTGGAGGTATAGTGTAGGCTTTCTTAAAATATGTTTCATTATTAATAAAAGTGTGCCTGAGTTTATAAATATATATATCTTTATATATATACTACTTTGCAACTCATTAATTCTATAATTATGTATTTCTATTTCTATGCGTGTTTCCTTTTTTTTTTTCTAGGTGTTGTCGTGTATTGGAGGACTAGAGTAATAGTATTTATACACAGTGTAATATGGGAATATTCTGTGTTTATATTGAAATTGTATATGTAGTAGATCTGCTCATGATAGAGAAAGTTTGTTTATGCTCAATATTCAAATAGAAATTTAGTGTATGTATCATTCATACTGTATTTCTATGGTCTGACTTGTTAACTGAATCTGTGCATCAGATAGCCAGAGGTTAAGACTTCAGACTTTTAACCAGCTGTATGCAAATCTATGGAAATTATGTCTCAAGTTATTGTTGAATGCAAAGTTGGATTTCACATGGATGTGAGTAGCTGAGAATTGCACTGAGGTGGTAAGGGATAATAACAAATCGATTTGTCTGTGTGATATCCATGCAGTGATGTGGATTCATTGCCAATGCAAACTGCTATTCTATTGGTGACTTATTATACTGTACCATGTAAATCGTAGAATCTGACCCATTGGAGTATTACAAGTAGAGTCAATTACCTCTATTGCAAAAAAAAAAAAAAAAATTTTCTTGTAGGATATAGTGAATTCAAAACAATATATTTTGATATAAAGCAATGAAACTGGTAGGTATGATATGTATATATGCCTTTTGTAATCCATAGATAGGGAATTCAATTTGATAAGGATATCAGACAATAGCATAGATGTTGAAGAGCTTGTATTTGATAATGTCATTGTAACTTTTCAGTTTGCTACGAGTATTTAATGTTGTTTTGAGTCTGTGTAGACTTGTGTAGTGTTTACCTGACCTAGCAACGTGCTACGCGAACGGGGTAGAAGGGGAATCCTATTCCCTAACGGCAAGAAAATAAGTCACACACAACTACTTGCCTGATTTCACTGAATCATGATCAAGTTTCTTTTCTTTTAGATATATAAACTTCAGAGCAGGTGAGTTCACAGGAATTTTAAAGTTCTTAAACTATGTTTCAGAGGATTCATGGTGGGAGAAATGTAGCGTACATGTCTCTCAGTAGGCCATGTCTTGGATGTGCCTGAACGGTAAGGCGTATATGATAAGTATCTGCACGGCTTTCAATGCATATATGACGGATACAAATATTTTATAACTGGCAATTGGATGAATAGCCATTACACTAGATTACTTTAGAACAGTATTGTGAATCTACCTATATAGAATGTATTTTAGCTGTGAGCTTTATTTGCCATCGAAAAACTGACCGCATATTTACCCAATGTCAGGGGTTGCTTGATTTCTGTATGTGAGTGCGTCTGGATTAGTATATTGTAAATAGTTTGTCAATGTATCGAGAAGGAAAGCAAAATGTCTGCAAAGGTTATTTAAACATTTTCTATATAATATATGTTATCTGATCAACGCATTTGTCAAGCAGAAGCAGCAGTTGCTATAAATCATGTGCGTAGATTTATAAGTCTTGTAGTTTGATTCCTCACCCCACTTCATCCTAGATATATCACTTACTCTACGAGGATTATAATTTGCATGACCGCTTGGTGTGTTTGGGTCTTTTTAGTTGTTCCTTCATGTGATTATTTTCTCTGGGTCATTTTCTTCAACACGAATAACGATCTAAATCTACGTTGTGTAGGCCTTATTCTGTGATTTAGTACTCATTTTTTCACCGAAGTCCTTCTTCATTTCTGTAAGAATATTTTGCAATAATATATCGGCAGCACTATAAATTTGATCAAATGCAAAGCATTGGTGTGATTTCGACAATGATAGCTTGCTTCATCACCAGCAGGAAGAGTTCTGTATTTTTTTTCTTTCTATCTTTCTACAATTTTTTTTCTCCATAATATCTCACTTATATGTCTGTATGATATTCACATTTTTTGAAATAAAAACAAAATATGTCAAGGAACATTTATACATAAAACATCAGGCTAACAAGTGATTTATTTGTTAGTTGTGTTTGCTCTTGAAGGATGTTTGTTTGCCAGTGGTGGTGGATTTTTATTGTGATTGTTTTCATGAGGTGCCTTGACAGTGCGGGATTTGCATCTTAAGTATTTCAGGTTGAGTGGTTATTTCAAGCAAGCGCGCTGTACAAATAACATTGTCATCACGATATTTGTGTGACTTTTGTGACAAAACTTGGGCCTGCGAGGGGTTACTGCCATAATCTATCAAAAGGTACTATCGACAAATTACTCAAACCTATGTCTCTCATTACAATTATAGGTTCAGTTATTGATGCTTTCAGAGCGTACCCATAGCATTCCCTGCGTATAGGCAGAATCTAGATGTCTCCAGCTTGCTGTGAGATATGAAAACTCACTTGATGTGGTGTTGCACTGATGTCAATACAGATGGCAGACACAAATTGTTCATTTACAAGGAAGGTCCATTTTGTTACTTGCTTGCTTTTGTCAAAGAATGGTAGTATAGGGAACATTCCTGACATGGTCATTTACAATAGGAACGATTATAGAAGAGTATGGTGATGAGATACTTAGAAGATGGTGAGAAAATTTATGGTAAGAGGGGCACAGGGTGAAACCTGAAGAGGAGTGGAAGATAATGAGAGGCAGAGAGCGACGGGGTAAGGGTGGACCGAGGGTAAATAGAAGGGGCAAAAAAAAGAGAGCGAGAGAAGAAGAGGTATGCAGAAGGGAGATGTAGGCTGATAATAGGGGCTGAGGAAGATAGGGAAAGGGAGAAAAAGAAGAGAAAGGCGTGAGGCAGTAGGGACTGGTAGGGGAGACAAGAGAGAGAGAGAGAGAGAGAGAGAGGGGAGAAGAGAGACAGATGGGGGTATAGTAAAGAAGACAATTAGAGAAAGGTGAGAAGAGAATAAAAGAAATAGAAACGTAAGAAACCCAACTGTTATAGACGGAGTTAAATGTAGCGATCATGAGAAATAAAGAGAGGGAGAGAGAGAGAGAATGTGTGTGTGCATATGTTTGCGTTTGTGTGTCTGTGTGCGTGTATGCGTGTGTGTACGTGTTCATGTGTATGTGTGTGTTGTATGAAAGGTCTCCCCTTGATACGTATGGAATTCATCTTCGGGTGAAAACACACAAATGGTTAAGGCATTGCCACTTACTCTGTGGCATTGTTTTTTAATTGTTTGTAAATAAGAATCACATACAGGTGTATTTCAAAGTTAACAAATTACTGTGTTTAATGAGAGGCCCAACTGATGGATAAATTGCTCAAGTCAGTTCACCTCTGTTGGGTTTGAGTATTCTCTAACGCGATAACATTCTGTAACATTTTCTGTCACTCACCCCACCTTGTGTTCCGTATTAGGAAAACATGTATGTATGTATGTATGTATGTATGTATGTATGTATGTATGTGTGTAGGGGAAGGGGGAGGTGTAGATGTGCTGCACAACACAAATCAGCTCTCAGCTACCATACAACCAAAGCATGGATGCGGTTTCCCGATCCCGCTGGCTATATACCGCCATCCCGTCATGCATGTAAGATAAAGTGGGGCGGTTTGGGTGTTAAGCCGCAGCGGGAAAACGCTCCCGCCTCACATTAAGACTCTGCTGACAGAAGCGGCACACTACCTCTGCATGAACTCACATTCCTTACAAACTCGGAAAAATCACTCTAGTGAGGCATGTTTATTGTAAACTTATTCTTTTTCTTGAGTTTTATTCTACACAAATGTGTCGTATTTACAGCAGGCATAACGTTCTTTTATCCGTCAATGAACTTCTACGCGTTAACATCCCCCACGTAACAGCACGTCTGACTAATCCCAATTATTATGAAAGAAGGTTGTAGTTTGTCATCCAAATCCACTCAAAGTGGCAGCTATTTGCTCAGCCTTAGCTAATTTAATTCGAACGACGTGCCCATTTAAGATTTTGTCGATTTCTTCCCCCTCTCTCTTTTGCAATGTAGGATACGAGTAGTGACTAACGCATTCGACGTAAACGGTATGGGATGAAACACCACTGTAGAACTACAAGTACAATTGATAAATGTGTGTGTGGTGAAACAGCTAACACTAACTGTATATTTTTTGAGAATGTAAGAAAAAAGTTCAGTAAAACACGAGATATCTCTAAAATACGTAAGATAAAAGACAATCCTAACAATGGTTTGTTTGGTACAACCAATCTATAAGTATTATGTTGCCACGACAATACAGGAAACAAAGCTACAAATCCATATTTTCCGAACACCCCAATTTATATCGGTGCAATCAGACAGGGTAGGGAGAAAGATGTCTCGTTAAATACTAACTACATGTATCACCTTACTCATACCGATACAGTGTGTGTGGGATGTGAAGGGAAACTCGCCGTTTTACCTCACCTATGAATGTTTGCGGCGAGCTCGGGTAACATACCTTGAAATATAAGCACGCGCCAACATACCTCGTTACCATTGTTACCGTTACCACGGTAATCCACCACTTGGTTCCAAAAACTTGGTTATGTTTTCCAACAGGTGTGAGTGAATGTTTACATCAAATACATTGTAGCAAAGACTTTTAAACTGGAAAGGTCTTTCAGTAAGATTTGAAAGTGAAAGGTTTCCGTGTCATGAATGTAGAGGATGAGTTGTAAACCCGGGGCATGCAAGCTTTGAGAGAGAGAGACATTTGATGTCACCTTGCCCACAGGAGATTAGGAGAGGTCTTTACACAACTGTCTTTAAATCTCATTTACCCCGTAAGCGAATCCTTTCCCCACCCCCATTCTTTCTCTTTGATAGAGAATGCTGTTTGCTTACGGAGGTGCGCGCGCATGAGACGTGAGAATAGGTAGTGTAACAAATTACACGATCATGTATTGCTTAGCATCGACTTTTTTCAGAAGAGTACTGTCTTCAGATCTCTGTTACCCGGTTTTGAAGTCAATCGCCATTCCACTATAATGACAGGCGTAATACCCCCTTCTAAAGTGCGCGCGCAAAGAACGTCGGCTTAGATAACGCGAAACATAAATGCATCGGCTTTTCCACATCGCATTCACGCGCTATAGTGTGTACATAAAAGTTGCGACGCATTTACTTACATTTTCTTGGCTTGTCAAACCCATTTGCATGCTTACTATACAAATGCTAGGCATCACTTTGTGATATTTACGAAGGACGCGTTTCGACCCTTTTTATCAATCATAAACGCACAACCATTACTTTTGGAAGAATAACTCGGGAGAGGTGCCGTGTGACTCACAAGAATAAACACGAACGAACTTATGTCCCAATCCGTTCGGCTTTATGTACATTAATGTATACACACTGTTTCATTTTATGTTCACCACACACGAGGCAGCTTCGCATAAACATCTACAGTATATCTCAAATGACGTCATACCAACTATATGTTTACATTGATTTGTAGCGTTGTAATTGAATTGAAACTGACAAGTTGGTAATGGTACACTTTTAGACCAGTTGCATATTGAATTGTATGATCTTACACTTGTAGTGCAAAGCACTAAAGAATTCAAACACTATTAGCAATATGACAAGTATAAATGTTATCAGTAACTCACGGTACATTTTCACTTCATTGAAAGGTAACTTATTAATACAATTGCAAATCCACAGGAATGCCAAATTTTATGTGCACTTATAATTACTATAGTAGTGTAACAATACATATTATCTTTACCGAAGTGTATTGAATACAAATCGCTATAATCATTCGGAGGGAATACACGCGATTTAAACGCGTTTCACGAGTTAGCATAAAGTCTGAGATACGAACGTGGATGAAAGTTTGATCTCCCCAAAAGAGTAAAACAAACAGAACACTTATAATTGCAACAATAAGAAAACAGAGCTAAAACATCCTTAAGAAGGCAGCTAGGAGAAAACTTCTATCATTCTTTTCCCACGGCATGTTGTCGTGCTACGCTGAAGAGCAAATTTAATTACGTGAGATGAGAAAAACCACTAACTTGACAGTGCCCGCGTGAATCGGGGTGCAGTGAATGAAACTTAACCATGGGTGCCTCTCCTTTCTTTCAAACAACTTGATAAGGATGTCGACTGTGCTTGCATAATTTTGGTCGAGATTCGACATTAATCTTGTGTAATGCTCAGTTTAATCGACATCGCCCGCCTTAAAGAGACGACGTTATACATTTAAAGACGAACACCCACATGGTTATTCAGGAGATGGGGTGGGGGGTGGGGGTGGGGGGAGGGATATTACGAGAGGGTCTGGTTAGATTCAGGATTCAACCTTTTATCCACACTACTTCTCAATACATCGATACCAAGAAATAAACGCGAATATAATAGAGTAATACTGTTTAAAGCTAATAAACAGTGTGAAAGAAAAATAAATTTTAAAAACGGGAAAAGGATGAGAAAGAGAGAGTGGCAGAACGTATATAGGGGTGTACTCGTAATATCATTCATCAAGACCATTACAACTCACTTGTCTTAAAAACCCTCTATGACGTAGAGCTTGTCATAGAGGGACATTACGTTTACACATGTTAATCAACTTATTCCTTTAAAAAATTCTCTAATAGATAATACAAGTACAGGCTGTACATCTAAGATTGCGACTTTGAATCTGATATTCACAAAATGAGATTAGACTTGTTTCCCTTTAAGTTAATTACAACGGAAGCTGTACATCTTGCGTAGCATTTTGCATTTAACTCTTTGTATGCCAGGCGTACATGTGTCATTACTAATCTACACATATCCCATTGGGTCGCATTGTACCTGGCACATGAAGGGTTAACAAAACGTTCAGTCACAATTTATATGTTTCCAATAAGATATGGCAAGGTTCCACGATCAGCTGATATCGATGACGTAATGGGGAGGTGGTGGCATCTGCGCTCGTAGAGGTTGGAGGTGGGGCTATTAAAAGGAATGCATAGTAAAGAAGGCGGGAAAGTGCGTGGCGCAGTTAGTAGGAGCGGGAAAGAAGAGTGATGCTGGCTGACTGGTCTCCGTCTCTAGTGAACGTGCGTCTAGGATTGATGTAACGTTTGGGCGGTGTGGTGGTGATGTGCCTAGCTCCCTCTTGCCTCACCAATCCACTGTAAGCAGTTAAAGACAGATATAAATACAGGAAGTGAGATTATGATTAATATTTGAGCAGGTACTTGATATATTGTACATAATGGAAGGGTCTGATGTAAAAACGTTTTATTTACATACCATTTATTAAAATGATAATTCCTTAGTAACAGTTTGAAGAGGTTATGGCAGAAGAAGGAGTTGGATAACCATCGCATAGTGTCTTCGCAATTTTTGATTAATTTGTCATTATTGTATATGTTAATATTATTGATACAAGTTGAAGGACAGTCTTAGAGCTAAGTGGTTGACACGTTGAAATAACATTGAAGAAACAACGAACAGTTTTTTTTACACATTCTGTTATAATACATGATTTCACACCAACTATGACATCAATCGATCATTATCATTTGCATGATAACAATCGGTAGAAAAACTTTATGCGATATATGAACAAATCTTAAGGTAGGGGAGACGGGGGGGGGGGGGGGGCTTTTTTTATTCAGTGGACAACCATTTAATTTCAGTGTGATTTGAAATAGAGATATTGCGGCTTTTGCACTCATAACCGCTGTAAAAAAAAGCTGAGTTTGTGATCCGACCTTCTGTTATGACTTAAGCTTGTTAATCAGTATAGTGATCAGATCCCCATCAGGAGAAAAATAGATGATCGTGAAGGTATCGATCTTGCTCTGAATCATAACACCAACCGCCCACGGTATACTGATACATCTAGTTTACTATCGTGTGAGTGACTGACCTACAAGCAAACGTATCAGCGTTTTGTTCCTTCAAAGAACTAGAACATGATCATCTATGCCACTATGTCACTACATTAGCGTATTGCTTTCAGACCGCATTGATTTGATCTTTAAATTGTGGTGAATACGAGAGAGCAGAAACGTTGTCCTATAGGTTTTTACTAGAAAAGCACCTGTAAAATTGTGTTGTTGTTTTTACGGTTATTCTGTCTTGTACGACATCAATATGCGATATGCCAGTTGAAAGCTAAATAGAACAAACGGAAGGAGAAAGAGATAGATCAAGAGATAAAAGCTGGCTGCAGATAATCAGCCATGAAAATGAAAGTCATTGTAAGAGAGAGAAGAAATGGATATTCATTATTTTGTGGAAGTGGGGTCTGGAGTACTTTTCAGGCTCTTCTCGTCGGAAGGGACCTTCTCACGAACACTATCAATCTAATTTGGCATCGAGGGGGGAGAGAGAGTCCGACACACCGCGACTGGTTAGTCGAATAAGTCGAAAGTGCGAGAGAGGGAGAGAGAGAAAGAGTGGGTGGTGAGGGAGGGGAGGGGGAATATGAGAGATCATCGTATATATGTATGTGTGTATGTATGTATGTATGTATGTGTGTGTGTGTGTTTAGAGGTGGTGGTTAAACAGACAGGCAGACAGACAGACAGACGGAATAAGAATTAGAATGGGCAATAACGACAGTTGTGGTGGAGGCGGTGGCGGACAATAGCATTTTACAGCAAAAGGAGGAGGAGGGGGAGGAGGAAGAGGAGGAGGAGGAAGAGGAGGAGGAGGAGGAAGAGGAGGAGGAGGAAGAGGAGGATGAGGAGGAGGAGGAGGAGGAGGAGGAGGAGGAGGAGGAGGAGGAGGAAGAAGAGGATGTGTGTATTTGTGGATGTATGTGTATGTGCTTGTGTGTGTTTGTGTGTGTGTGTATGAATGGGGGAACAAGGAGAAAGACGAACAGATTGACTTGGAGAATTAAGAAGGGAGAAGAGGAAGGTCAAATGAACAAAGGAGGTGAAAGAACTAGAGCGGGGCTAGAGAAGAGTTTTACATCTACTGAAGATGTCAGAATGGAAGCTTGGAATCCACGCAGGACGCCGGACCCAGAACTGCTCGACGCAATATGTCATCAGCGTCAACACTATGAATATCTATTCTTTTTAGACATACTAGTACTCATAGGCATAGGCATGACGGGACGGGGGCGGAAGGCTCTATGATGGATCGAGCTGGGGAAAAACCCCGCCTACATGTATCGTATGTTTGTCTCAGTGTGTACGTGAATGAACACGAGTTGAGCATGATGACGTTTTGTGTTTGAAGAACACTTATCAGCATGAGTTCATAAATCACAGTTTTTACATTAACATTCATTACATCAATCAATCAATCAATGTTTTTTTCGTATGATTTATCATTATCTTTTTGATCTTTATCATTGTTACTAGAGTTGTCATTAGTAGTATTATGACAATGATTTCAATAATCATTTTGATAATTGCAGTTATTGTCAGATTCATTATTTACTTTGAATGTGCCACTGATGCAAGTTTGCTCCCGTGAAACACTCACACACACACACACACACACACACACACACACACATACAGACACAAACACACACACAGACACAAACACACAAATACACAGACACACACACAGACACACACGCACAAACACACACACATACACACACAGACACACACACAGACACACACACAGACACAACCACATACAAACAGACACAGACACACACACACGGACACACACATAGACACACACATACACACACACTATATACAGAAACACACACATATATACACACACACATACACACAGATACAGACACACACATACACAGACACACACACACACACACTCACAAATAAACAAACACAGACACATACACACAAACAAACACAAACACACACATACGCGCATCCTAATAGAGAGGCAAGTTGCCTGGGGCGGATTGGATTAAACAAAGATGGCGGAACCACCGTTTCTGGTGACAATAGGCTCGCTACAATAATAGTTCGACAATGGTTTGCCTCCCGGTCAATCGAGCTAGGCCGGCACACCCACCCCCGCAGCCTGTTTAGCCTCGCTCGGGGGCCGGTCGGCCTACTGGTTTGTCCTTAAGCGGCTCATTTCACTGCGGGGCCTAAGCTCGTTCGTGACCAGCCAGCAAATTGGAAGGGACAGCCACTGGTACACCGCAATTTCGGACGAAAATACCACCGGCGGGGACAGAGGGAAAACGAATTAAAATGACGATTACCAGTAAAGACAGGACAGGGCCGGCCGGGACAAATATTTTCATCCACCATTTCCCCCTACACGCGGTTGACAGTTTACTCGGCGAATGAATGGGAAATGAGCGATATAACAAGGATACGTAAGAACAGCTAGGCCTTGTTGATTTCTAGTTGGTTTTACTGCGCAACTGTAAACAAAATATATACGCTAAGGCTTGTTATAAATTACTTACTGCGTCATAGTGAAGTATTTTAAATTTGTTTTGACTCCAACAATCTGTATAATTTTAGAAATTAGAAAAACTTTGTGTTAAAAATATATATTAATTTTGCTATTATTGCTCTTATTATCTTCAAAAATAAAACATGCTAAGATGAAAGTTCAATGGGGCAAGAAATGCTTCCATGTCAGTCTTGAATAGAAGAGGTAAGAGTCAAATTTCGTTCGGAAACGATTTTTCACATTGAAGTATTTTTAGTATTTGTACGAGGCAGCGGCAAGTCTAATAACAATTGCTCTTTTCAGATCATAGCAATAAGTTTTAATGAGAAAGATATAGGAATTATACAGCTGATGCGTTGATGATCCTAACCTAATTCCGTTTACTAATCGTCAGACTTTACAGGCTGAAAACTTTTATATCCTTTGTCTCTAGGATTGATGGTTATGAAGTTTCTAGAATGGGAGCTTACTTAAATCTCCAATAACCCCCCATGTTTACGGCACGGATAAAATGAGTTGGAGGAGCTGAAAAACAAAAGATGGAGATGAGAAAGAAAGTCGAGGAGGGAAGTGAGGATGATTCTAAAAGAAGAAGAAGAATACACAGAAGGAGAAGAAGAAGAAGAAGAAGAAGAAGAAGAAGAAGAAGTAGAAGAAGAAGAAGAAGAAGTAGAAGAAGAAGAAGAAGAAGAAGAAGAAGAAGAAGGAGAAGAAAACAAACATTTTAAAAATCAAGAGAAATCAACGAAAAACTACAAAAACAAGAAAAGAAAAGAAAGAGAGTAAAAAAGAAAGAAGCAAACGAAACCCTCCAAAGTGGCAGGCTCTACATTATTTTACGGGATAAGAAATAAGAATAATCCCTCCGCCCTCGCGCTGCCGATTTTGACATGGTTAATCCCTCAATTACTTGGGACAGAAAGTCGCAGAAATTGGGCGGGATGTCCCCCTAACGGGCTCTAATTTCGCGATGACTATCGCCGGATGACGGCTCCGAGTTTTGATATGGACGCTGACCTTTCCGACAATTACAAGCAGTCAATAGCGCCACCGTCCACAATAGATAAGAGGAGGGAACGGTAGATCCTTGCCTATTACTCTAAGTCAAAATGTGTGCGGAGGCGAAGAAGTAATATTCCCTCGCACTCAGGGTAAACATTCATCTACAGGCTGTATGCTGGCTGCACCCCCCCCCCCCCTTCCCCTTCCCCACCACCACCACCACCACCACCACCATCCAACGTTTCAGAGCGGAAGCCAAAGATACCGAGGTCATGGGCACGATGTCAGAACTTCGTTTTTTCCTCATCATGTCCGCCAATTTTTGATCGATACTTTAAGACCGCTTGTTTAAATGCATATCGGCTATGTGAATTGCAGGGAACGTCGTTCTGCCAAATGCCAAATTTTGCGTACAATTACAATTTCGTCAAAATACAGTAAAAAATATTAAGATAATAAAGCCAGCCCTTATCTCACTTGATTGCATTATGAGTAAAACGCATTTGAAATATAATATATACAAAATACATTTTTATAACTATGGAAGAAAGAAACACATACCCTTCCTTATCTATTAGTTTAACAGAAGTATTTACTATTAGTTTATGTACATAATGCTGCATATGATGTTGTGCAATAATTCGAAACAAATCAAATGATATTAAAGGAAAATGCAAATGCTTACACCACACAAAGTATACTGAAACTATATCGATCCTTTGACGAATAAACACATTTGAAAATACAAAGAACACATTCCCAATTTACTCCCCTTATTCGTTATTTCATCATGAAATCAAAGGGAAACTATATAACAACGCGTGTTTACGTCTTCGTTTGAGACGAACTGTTGAAATACAAATTCGCGGCAAGCCTCCCTTATTCATTATTTCATTGTCAAATCAAATGGAAACTACATGTACATAATGAGGCATTTTCATGTCTTTGATTGAGACGTATCATCGACTCGCTTCATCATTTCCTCCTCAAAGCTGAAAAAGGTCGTATTTATGTTGGAGGCTTATTGTGAAGTGCAAATCTACGTCTATATTATCCGGCTCGCTTTTTCATATTCATCATTGCATCATCAATCAAACGAAAACAATGTGAAAAGACGTTTGTTATGTCTTTATTTGAGACGTACTGTCATGGAATGGATTGGCATCCTCTTCATATCTGTCCTGCCCAGTGTGTGATGGTCTCCTTTCTTGTCTTGTCGTTTGCACATCCGTCGACTCAAACTCACTATTTAACGATCTCAGCAACCGAAGACTTCTCGCTATATCTAACGGAAAGAAGAAACAAACACGGGAACAGAGAGATAAGGATTTTTTTTAAACTTTCGTGACGACGATCAATTAAATAATACAATCCGCAAATACAACGGGTATGTCTATGTTAATGCATATATCTTTGTGTCGTCGTAATAGATATTGTATCCCACCTGCCCACATAGGCTTATATTGATATGTGAAAGGAAAATACAATTACATGAAGGCTGGCTCTGAAGGTTAAGCATTATTCAGCAGTGCTGAATCACTGCTATGACTAGCACCCATGACAGTGCCGCATCACTTTGCTTCCGAGCTAAATAAATTCGCCTGCTCATGATCATATGAAAAACTGGACCTCCAAAAGGCGTTAAATACACTTTTCATTTAAGACCAACACCTTACACCAAGCAAATTAAAACTCGACGACCATAGTCAAGCCCACGGGTGCATGTATGAATGTATGATTTACAATCTGATATAATCCTGTATGAAAATTATTTTGTACCCATTAAATCAATGAAATGTAATAATTGTGTTCTGCTTGCCTAGGCATCACATGTTAAAGCCATTATGAAACATTTGCTAAGGCACGCACAACGCATTGTCACTTCGAAGTCCAGTCGCCGTAGAGAGAACGTTGTATCAGTGCGCTTACTCATGAATACATTTGTGTAACGATAGGGGTAGTGATGTAGTACCCCCCCCCCCCCCCATTAAACAAAGCGAATGTTTGTACGTGCTTGTTTCACTTGAGTACATCATTCAAATATAAATGTAGATATGTCTCTCTTATATCCGTTACGATGGCAGACGTTTGACCCGGCCTCGTGCTAGGATCTCTGAATGGACGTAGGCTATGTCATAATGTGGTCGGCGTAACTTAGCCGAGGGGCATTTTCGCACTTGTTCGACTGATGAATATTCACACGATTTATATGGACATATGAATTATTCATAATGCACTTGACCTTGTGCCAATAATACACAGCTTGAATACCATCAAATTTGTGCACATAGTTCTAAGGATGACGCTTGTGGGTTACTGAACCAGTGGGGTGGTTAACAGAAACATCTTGTCTCGTCAAAGAAAAGATTTTTAGAATCGCATTTCTGCCGCACATCCAATACCCCTCTGAATCAAATCACCGTTGTCACTATTTATCCCATGCCAGTTTGATGCTCCAAATGTATATATCATTAAAGTATATAGGCCTAGAATATGCAGAGACTCTTTTTGTGACTAGTCGTACTAAGTACATATGGGGAAAGACAGGTAACAAAATATTTGGTCCTCGATCTAGCGATCAAGCTTCTCTCGTTGTTTGTTTCAGCTTGATGTAGCCATTCATTGTTTGCGAGGCAATGCAGACGCTAGGCCGTATCGAATGACTCCATACCTCATAATAAAGACAAGCCGTCCCATAATGCACCGCGTGTAGCCACATTTGGAGTTTGTTTGCAGTCATGTCCACGTCCGGTCAAGAGTACTAGTTTTTAAAACCAGACGCGGACTTGACTGTAAAATGAATCCGGATGTCGCTGCGCAGTGCAAGATGGGACGAGATTCCCCAATATGCAGTAACGAAGAATTGTCACGTAGCCCTGAAAAATATAGCAACACGTGCTCATTGAAGAATAGTCTTTATCAACTGCCTGGTTCGGCAATGTAAGGCGCATGCAGTGCTCCTGGTGGTACGTACCCTAATATACATTTTTTTTTAAATTGTAGGCAAACGATCGTAAAGGGCCCAACTTAATTCAAGTGGTTGCATTTTGCATCGAGAGTGATACGAGTCAGGCTTCACACATAAAACACAGCGTACTTTTATTACCCAAAACAATCTCCGGCATTCTCTCAGCAGTGACAAACCTGAGATTTGCATGTTTTTTTTCCTAAATAAGGCGTAGAGGAGAAGGTGTGTGTGTGTGTATGTGTGTGTGTGTGTGTGTGTGTGTGTGCGTGTGTGAGTGTGTGTGTGTGTGTGTGTGTGTGTGTGTGTGTGTGTGTGTGCGCGTGTGTGAGTGTGTGTGTGTGTGTGTGAGTGTGTGTGTGTGTGTGTGTGGGGGGGTGGGGGTGGGGTTGGAGTGCTTTCGTCAATCAAGTCCATATAAATCTCTCTGGATCTTGTTGAGTTTCCAGATTCCATTAACTCACTTTAGTCGGGTCACTTATACTATTAGCGCTCTATATACGACGTGATTTCGAGTGGGTTTCCCAAGAAGGCTTGGCTACGACAGACGTGTGACTAACACATATTTTATCGCCCCATCTCTCTCGTCCCGTGCGCCAGACAGAATGCTGCCCAGTTGGGTTCGTCTTTGTCTTAATTTGGGAACCTAATGTCCCAACCCAACGACTCCTGCAGAGCTAATACCAGAACGGCGACCCTCGATCACGTCGGAATTATGTCTGCTATCCAAATTAGGATGGAATAAATCTCACTTTTATCCAAATTGAGAATTGATCAACCTCACTTTTGAAATATAGATTTAGTTTAGTGTAACTTCATTTTTTTATACAATTTCTGGGAAACATTATTTGAGACATCAATGTCTGGCGCTTTGTAATCGTGATTGTAAAAGTGATGCGGTACGAACTTTCTCTGACCTCCTGAGGTACTTAAAGTCGAGGTAAAAATCCTAAAAATATTCTTCAGTAGGGGATGCCTCCGTGGTAGGGACCCCTGTACCTAGATAATAGAATATGGCTTATGGGTAAAGAGGTACATTTTCATGAAACCTTCACAATTGTAAAGTTGTCAATGTTTGATGGTAGCTTGAAATCAGTTTATTCCAATTGTTGTTGGTTTTGGGAGAAGCTAGCGAGTAGAGAACGGATGTATAGCGTGCTGCTAGCATGATGCACCTCCTGACAGGGCGCATACAGAGTGTTTACACACAAATAACTCATGATAACCAATCAAACGAATGCACAGGTTGTTGCTAGCGCACGAAACGAATCGTCCGTTCAAAGCGCAGCCAGCGAAAGACAGCGTTACTGAACGCGTTGGCTCGTCACGACGCCCAACGTGTGTTTGGCGTTGGTGTAGCGCATTCTGCGCGTGTGTGGCGTACTTTTGCAGTGTCGAGCTCCACATACATTTGTGAGCATGTACACAAATTCTCGACGCACGCATCGAATGACAGCGAATGCAAGGCACTGGTTCAGCGCTCTTGACGCAAGAGAAACGAACGCTGACGCACACGAAGCGACATACAACGCAATTGACAACATTGCCAAATTAGCAGTGCGCTGGACGTACGTCATGTATGACTGACTACCGCTGCTAAACTCACCGTCTCCTCCTATCGTTGTCCTCTTTCCCAATCCTACGATGGCGTGCATTTGTGCCAATTGTGCTGGAGAAAGTCCCGGTTTGTTTCTTTTGAGGCCTCCTGCAAAGGTAAAAGATAGGAATTGAACAAATAAATCCGTCAATCATGCAATGCATTGATGGTGAGAATCCCTCACACATTGAAGCGACTAGACTAAAAGGTTAAACAGCCGTAGAGAATACTATGTCACACAAAATTGGTTGATTTAACAGTGTGGTAATTTTATATTTGAGTCGAGAATCTGGTTTGAAAAAATACGTTGCAATATCTACAGGAATGAGATTATGTACGATTTGGTTACACAATCAATAATCTTTATTCCTCTCTCTCTCTCTCTCTCTCTCTCTCTCTCTCTCTCTCCCTCTCTACCCCCACCCTCCTCTCTCTCTCTCTCTCTCTCTCTCTCTCTCTCTCTCTCTCTCTCTCTCTCTAATATCATCTATATCTTTCTCTCTTGCGCTCTACATTATGTTATTGATTTGTGTATGTGTGTCGTAATGATGTGAAGTCGGGCCTCGTCAGGCATCCTTCTCCTTTCAAGAGGAATAAATGTCAAACCAAACGAATTGATACCTGACACTGGTTCAGCCTCAATTCCCCAGTTTAGACGGTTGGACCAGAAACACAAGCGTGTATAAACTAATGTAGGGATGAACGCGTGCTGTTTCAGCGAATTACCTCAACCCCAACACGAAATATGACAATTGTTTTTGTTTGTTTATTCGTCATAATTCATGTATGATACTTTTTGAATTTATTAGTGCAAATATTCCAGATGATAGTACTTATCATCGATCTTATTAAATCTTTCTTAATGTACTTTTAGTCATAATTCTGCATCTAGGGTAACCCCTTTTAATGCTGTGTGAAAATGTGTTCATGGATTATGCAAACATTTCAGAGAGTAATAGGTTTTGTTGATGACATTCTTCATGTAATTTCATTCCCAATCCTGCGTTAGGCTGTTAGTGGCAACGCCTTTCTCCAGACAGTGGCATTTCTTGGATGAAGATAACCCAGACAGAATGATGTTAGCATGGCGAAGGGGATTAAGAAAAAACATATTATCTCCAGACATTAATCTAAATCATCAAAAATGTAAAGGCCGAGGAAAACGAATGTTTTTTAAATTCATTTGAGGAGAATTTCGTCTGGGATGTGGAAAGGAGTGTTTGGTTTGAAGGTTGAGAAATGGGGGGGGGGGGGGGAGGGGAGATGCAAAGTAAGATAAGAAGACGAAGGAGCAAAAGCAAGGACGGAAGAGGATCGGAAAGCTTAAGGAAGGAAAAGGAGAAGGAGGAGGAGGAGGAGGAGGAGGAGGAGGAGGAGGAGGAGGAAGAGGAGGAGGAGGAGGAGGAGGAGAAAGACAACCACGATAAAAATAAATCATAGTAAGAGAACGAACAGAAGAACAAGGAACGAAATAATAGCAATGATAGGGAGGAAGAAGAGAGTAACGATAATTAAAAGGCTGACTGTAACTGGAATGATAAAAGAGAGATAACAGGATGAAGAAGAGGAAGAGGAGAAGAAGGAAGAAAAGAACGCGCATGGTGGAGACAGTGACCGCAGAAGGAGGAAAATAAGAAATGGGAGAACATTGAGGGGGGAGAAGATAAAGGGGAGAAGGAGGAAGAAAAACAGGAAAATAGGAGAAGTAGGAAGAGGAGCAAAGAGGAAGAGCAAGAAAGAGGAGAATAAGGAAGAAGCATAATGAAAAGGAGAAGGGGCATGACAAGATAAATTCATGCCCGTGTCTGTAAATGTCAATGAACTATTTTATGGGCAGCCGACGCACACGGGCGCGGCACACCGACTGTGCGGCGGGCGGGCGGGCGATGGGAATTCATAATGATAACTGAGAATTAACTGTTGTCGGGCAGATTAGCGCAGGATCTCGCCTGTCTCGTGGGGAACGCACCGAGAGCTTAATGAAATCTATATCAAGGGATTGAGCAAACCAATTAGAACTGGAGCTCCGAGGGCTCCCATTGCCAACCCCGTCTGGAAAGCATTAGGAGCATGGGAACAAACTCCTTTCAAGGAAAAGTGCACACGCGCTTTTATGAGTGACTTAAACGCCAGCAAGTGTTTGCAGAAAGGAGAAAATTATGATCCAAGGGGATGGATGCTTGGCTTGGCTTTTATTTGTTGGTGAATGATTAACATTTCGAAATGGTTTTGAGGCTCCTGCTTCTCAAAAGTGTTTATCTTGGAGAAGAGAAAAAAACCCTTCACTGAACGTAATCTTAAAAAAAACCGAAAGCATTCTTTTTTTTGGTAAAGCTCTAATATTCCAAAACGGAATGTGACTTGTACTTCTTCAGATTTTATGATTTTGACAAACTCTTTACCGCATCAAATACCTTACATGAATGTAATGTAAATACCCAGAGAGTATGACCTCGTGTAGTGTCGCTCCTCGCTGATTGCTAAAAGTGAGATACAGTTAGTATACCGCAACGTACATGATATGTCAAGAGCGATGGCAAATACAGGAAGTAAAACGAATCATAGACCTGTAGACCAAGGGCTACACAATATAAGAAATGACAGTCTAGACATAAATGGGGAACGCAGGAATTTAAGCCCCAGAAGAGACATAAATCTTATACCACACACCCTAGTACAGGAATGGTGGACTTGTTTAAGTTATTCTTTGCCAGATGAAACGCTTCTCTATGTGATAAGTGTACAGCACTGGTGACAAAAATGCACACATAGAGAGTAAAACTCCCATGGTGAGTACCGGAGAGGGGTTAATTCATTTTGTGAAAGAAAAAATACTGATGATTGAACATGGATATTGGAGGAATTTTCGAAGAATGCATATATTCATTACTAATTCTACTTGTTTGTGGGAATCCAGTAGAAGTCTATTCTTCAAACCATCTTCCAAATCGAAGTGAACAAATCACTATTCTGTTTTATTTTGAGATAAAGATTTGGGATTTAAGATTAAGTTAAGATGACATTATGTGAGGTAAGATTACTATGCTTTTATAATCATGATTTACATTTCTATTAGATATTACTGTTAAATTACATGGAAATGTCTTTTGATAAATTTGTGCATTTGTGCAACATGAAAAGGAATAAGTGAATATCGTTTCAAAAACGCTTTAGGGCAAGCCAACCTTTTTTCGAGAGCTCTTCTGGCTTCCGAAGACATCACAATTGGTTTACTACACTTCAAAATGGCTGTTCCCCATTGTAAGTAATGTTAAATCGACTGGATAGTTTGTAAAAATCGAGCAATCGCGACGATTTCTGGCGGGACGTCGATGACTCGTAAAGCGTGTACGCTTGACAAACAAGAAGACATGAAATCGAGTTCATTGCAGACGATTGCTGTACTTTCTCCTTTCCGGTCACCCACGTAAGCCATTGGTCATAATTTATGTTTTGACAGCGCCTCCATATAATGTCGGAATACCTAATATACCACCGCTCATCCCCCACGATGAGAACAACAGCGAGGCAGTATATTGAATTGGATATGTTGGGAATATATGCCGTCGTAATGGAAGGAGATAATCATCTCACATAACTTTGAGGATAGGTAGTTGTGACAGCTCTCGATGCTATTGCGGAAATGCTCTCCCCTCCCCCTTTTTCCAGCAAACAACTGAATTGATGGTTAAAATCATGACCACATTGCATTGTGCGTAGGTGGGTGGCGAAGGGTAGTATTGCGTGGTGAGCACGGGCATAATTTCTATAATTGGCCAAATTGGACATGTATCCAACTTAAAATGAGAAACGTGCAAAGGGATAAGACACGCACACGCGAACAACTTGGCTTACATATATATAAGGAGAACATATAGAGATGCAATGGCGCTGAAAATGGCGCTAAATTTAAACACGAACACACACACACACATAAACACACACACACACATATATATATATATATATATATATATATATATATATATATACATCTACTCGCGTTATCATAGAATTAACGAGTTGGAAAAAATAAATAAATATATATATATATATATATATATATATATATAAATCTACTCGCGTTATCATAGAATTAACGAGTTGGAAACGAATAAATTGTGCTCAAAAATATGAATCTTCGTGGGTTCATACCATGAGAGGGGTGTCCCTTTCACACTCTTTTTCAGGTGTTTCGCCAAAGATCTTTGGGAACCGTCTTATGTTATCATGGCCAAATAATAATGTGTGGGAAGTTGGGAGCTATGCAGCCTTTACAAATCAATGTAGATAAATCATGTAGAATACGTAGCACATTCACTGCCTTATGAAAACTTGTCATGCTGCTGAACTCTTTGAAGAGGTAGGCACATCATGGTCAGGATAGCTGACTGTCGACTCCATGCTAGGATATCAATTCAACGTGTCTTAACCCTCAAAGTACCAAAGCGTGAATAGACCATTGACTAATAACATAGTGAACGATCCCATGGTAATGAAATACAATAAGAGTCATGTAGTGAGCGCATATCTTCAAATGTCATTCTGAGTCACGGGCAATAGTCATAATTACTATTCTTGATTGCGTTTCGGATGAAACGAAACGATAGATGCGATTGCCGGTATGCCGTAAGTAGCTTCATTCCTCATGCGGTACTATTGTTCTACCCTATATTGGTGGAAGGAAATCACATGGGGTTGTATTCGTAAGTTGGCAGATATTAAATTTCCTGGTGCACGACGTCTTCATGGTAATGAGATAAATGCCGAGAGGACAGCGGTATTCCTGATCGGATACCGGTGAGTGGTGAGTAAACTAGGACATGCCAGGTCAAACGAATGATACAAACTATACTGATACGAGTTTAAAAGCGCGTATTGAGATGAGTTGATGAATGATAATCAAAGGAGCATTACGGCATAAGAAATGATGATTTTTTTACCGGCTCCACTAAGTTATGCAATGTGTGGTGACTCCCCCTCTCGCCCTCTCTCTCTGTATAAGTACTTTTTTCCTTTCCATTCATTTGTCTCTCTCTAGCTCAGCGTGGCTTCATCCAGGAAGCTTCGTAATTCCGTTACAATTAAAGCACGTGTATGGTCAGTGGGAAGGGCAGATTTCTAAGAATCACTTCAATCGGTTGAATTTGAATCTACATGAAAATGAATGTTTTATATAAAACCATATATCTCTGTCCACGAATCTCTCCCTCTCTCTCCTAGTCTTTTCTTCTCACTCTTCCCATTTATTAAGAAAGCTTTGTATTTCCGTCATTTTTTGAAATTGAGCAATTATTGCAGCTCTTCAGAGAATCACTTCCGGTTCCTGAATCGGGGTCATGATGATAACTTGATTCATCGAATTGAGTTACCGAATCAAAATGTAATAACGCACTGCGCATTACTATAAATATTGGGGAGGGATTATCCACAGCGGTACACCAACGCTTTATTACGAAATGACCTTTATTTTCGTGACTGTATTGATTGACCGGGAACAAAATATTGTGTCAATCCAATAAAAGGACTCTGATTATCGTCTCTGATTTCGGGTGCTGGACAAACATTGCCTTACCCAGTCCGTACAGCACATGTACAGAACAGATAACGATGTCGAAGTCAACGCTGATGCGCAGTCATCGACCTTATCTCTGTGAATGGGTGCTTCGAGGCAGAATGAAGCTGGCGTACTTGCGCTGATGGGCGTTGGTAGGTGGGGTTTGACGTGAGTGCCCCCCCCCCCCTGTTCCTCTTTCTTGATTCCCAATTTTCAACAACATAGACTCTCTCCACATTATGACTTCTGTAGGAAAGTAATGAAGAACTTTAATATTGTCTTACTAAATCAATTAATATTTCCTTTTCCATTTGTACAATTCATACAACTACAATGCCGAAAACAATACTGATCAAGACGTTCGTCTGGAAAGAGTAATCTCGGACATAGACCTACACAGACCACAGTTCGGGGAGTTACGGGGGAGTATTAGACAGCATGGGGGAAAGGTGGCGGTAGTTCCCGTCATGTCCTAGCACATCAACTTGTCAGGCCTCAATAGCGTTTACTGATAATCACTGACACTCGTTCAAATCTACTCCCCCATTTACTGGGTGCACTGACATACTTGAGTTGAATGTATCCCACAAATATATATTTTATAACCCTTTGTGTGCTAGAGAGACTGTTGCTCTCTGGGAATTCTGTGTATTCTGTTTGGCACACAAACTAAGAATGTTCCATTTATACTGGAGCGATTCACTGTTGCCGCCTCCCATGACTGCACTTTTCTTGGGGCGTTGACAGGGTTTGTTCCTTCCAGCGATGCGGTGGACCGCTTAAGCATTGATTTACTAAGCAAGGATTTAGGAAGGATCTAGATTTACCGCTGTGTAAGCCCCTAGCACCGCACGGCACGAAGCTGGCGGCAGCGGCAAAACAGTTTTCGTGTGAACAGGCCTTTATAAAGAAAACGATAAGACACGAACGAGGGAGAGTGGAAGTAATATGGGACCTGACACCCTGTCGGCTTTGGGCCATTTCCGGCGATTTGAAGTAATGCGACCACTTCTCGCGCATCTCCCCTCCATCCTTTTGACGTTCCGTACTGAGCTGTCCAGAGATAACCTCATCTAAAGCCCCGTTCTTGTGTAACTGGACAACCTCCGCGACGCCCCCCTCCATGTCAACAGCCCAAAGGGGTTTCTGCGTCCACCTCAGCGCCCCTCCCCGCATCGCCCGCTACGGGGTAGAATCAACACGTGCCCAAATAGCCGGCACGACTTCTCCTTATCCAGCGGACGTTCGCATAACTCGGTCGCCTCCATCACACGACTGCGGCCACGGCAATTACGTCTTTGAAGGTAAAGGTGGCGATTGGCTTTAGTTTACCCACTGAAAGCTAAGCTTCTTATTTTGTCTTACTTCTTTTCCAACAGCTTGTGTATGTTATAATAGAAAGCTGTATTAACTTGATTTCTTGTGAAGGTCCTGGGGTCAAACGTCTCTTCATGTACCCAGAGACAGAGGGGATGCCTCAACAGAGCTACATGGAATGTTTTAATGCAAATCACTTCATTGGTCTTTACTTCTTTTCCGTTTGAGGAA